>CM038215.1:156227421-156633593 GCA_021442155.1 Cymbidium sinense
CCCACTCAAGAAGCTCAATTGGATTAAAATGGCATCTCCTTGCTCGGCCGCCTGATTGCTCTAGGGGGAGATATACTCCCCCTAAATTCACTTGAATTTCATTCTGCCCTATTTGATTGAAGCATAGGAACTCAGAGCAAGCCATTTCTAGTGTTCCCAAGCTTCCTAGAGTGACTTAGAATTTCTATCCTCTCAGTTTTCCTAGACTGAAAATAAGGGAGCTCAAGCAAAAAATCCAACTCAGTCAATACTCCATACCAAGTTAATTCCTCTTGTAAGCTTCATCAGAGGATCAAATCAAATTCACCCAAGCTTTTTTCCAAGTTCCAAAGGCAAGGGAGGTGCTACTTCAACCAAGACCGAGCTCAAGTGAAGGTAGAGTTGGCCTCTAGAAGGATCTACCAAATTTCAACACCTCAAAACTTCAGCAAAGCTTCGTCTCCACTAGATGAAGCTTCTCCAAGGGAATTGAGCACCGGTGATAGCCTTCGGTGAGGTAAGCCATGAAATCGAGCTTAGATTAGATTTGGTCTGGTCCTTTGTGAAGTAAAGTTTTATCTCATGAGAATCTAGACGTTGGATGCGATCTCCCTTGGATGGTGATGGTGTGGGTTGAATTTGGATTCAATCTGAGCTCAATCGAGCTCTGATCTTCCCTAAGAAGATAGATGGTGTCCATCTCCCACAAGAAAGATTAGTGGTGAATCACGGGCTGTCCATCTGTGTGTTTTGGATGGACAGCCATGATTAAAACACGTGGGATCCATCATTTAATCCTTTAGAACTATGGATCTAACCTCAGCTGTACGATCCTTGATCGGACAGATAGGGAGAAAATGCGTAGCACCGCCGCTGATGCGGCGCTATGATGTGATAACTTAAATAATGAATCCCATCACACCACGTGGAAAGCGCGCGCCATGTTAGCCTCCACATGGCGTCAATGGGATTAACTATATAATTAGGGATTTAAATTACCTAATTAAGCTTGGAAACTTCAAAAATTCATATCTAAGTGTAGAAAAATCAAAAAATATGAAATAAATTGCATATGAAAGGTATTTACATCTAAAATATTATAAAATTGATTTCAATAGATTTTGAATAGAGTTATTTTCTATATTTGAGTTTAATTGAGAATTTAATTTTGCTAATTACTCTCTAATTACCCCACTGATTAATTTCAAACTTCTATGTATGATTAGTGGGATGACTTCTGCCTCCCCTAATTTTCTTGAGATTTATTGATTATTTAATTGGAGGAATTACTAGATTAATTTCTAATTACCCTTTTAATGTAATTAAACTTAATTAAGTATGTAATTAGTGGTTTAATCCCTTGATTGAGCTAATTAAGGTTTGTGTAAATGAATAGGAGGTTTAGAGAATAATTTTGGGATATTTTCCTTAAGCTATTCCTTAAACCCCCTCTTTCTTCCATAATCCAAACTTAATTAAGGATTAATCCACTAATTACCTTTCTAATTAATTTGATAAAATTCTAAAACCTTTCAGAACTTAACTAATTCATTTTTGGGTAGATACTTAGGTGTTCAATAACCTAAGTACATTAAGGAATTTAAAATTCAACTCACAGGTGTGAGAAGGATTATGAAATTACTTAACTTAAATCTCTTAGCTTAATTAATCATTAATCATGAATCAAATGTATTAGGCCCTTTTCTTTTAGGAGGATTGTTGATTTAAATTTCTTGAGTGATTTTATGTGATATCATGGGCTCATAATTATTTGGTTAAGTATGCTAAGGTGGTAGGTAAGGGGCAATTAACACACTTAATTCATACCTTAGCCTAATCAAAATATAAAAATTATCTAATCATCTAAAGATTAAACTAAAATGTCATACATATGGGGGAAATGGATTAGGACCAGCAAACATTCTTTCACAATTCCCAAATCAAACATAAAGCAAATTTAAAACAAAAATCATATTAAACAAACTTTGATTCACTTTGAACTTTCTTATTTCATAGGATTGTCTTTAGGAATTATTTAGGGTGAATGAATTTACATTGCTTTCTTCATTTTATTTCTTTCGTAGCATGCCAAATGTGCATGTCATATGAAATTCATGCATTCATACCTTTTCAAAATCAAACTTAAAATGAAAATGTTTTCTTTATGTCAAATTGCATGTTTTGGCTAAACTAAAAATATGAATGACTATCATCACTACTAAATCCAAATCTATTTTTAAAATATATAAATCAAACACATAAAACTAAAAATGTGCTACTTATAATTATTTATAAACTTGCATGTGGATATAAATATGAAGATGCATAGTGTGGCTTTCCTTCTCTTTTCTTTTAGCATAGTTTTGAATAGGATTTGGCAAAGTGTATAGTTCATTTGAAAAGAACACAACACTTGCCTAACCCCATTACTATGCTATTACCTAAGAAGGACATCCACACTTGTACATATAAATTGCATAAACAAAATAAACAAATAAATACAAACTTTTTGCATCTTTCTATTTTCATTCATTTTTTGTACATGTGTTTGTATTTAAGAAAAGTGATATATTAATCTGAACAACCCCGAGGATGTGAGACTTTAAGTAGCCCTAAGTAGGTCTTGTGCTTTACACCCCTGATGCTAACAATGGTGTCATACTCACTTATGCCTTTCATACATACACATGTGCATGTGAATAATGGATAAAAGAAACTCCTCGTTTCTACTTAATGAAAATCATGCATCATAAAGCATTCTAATTTTCTTAAGTAAAATTTCTTAGCATTCATCATAAGGAGTGCTAAACATTTCCATTTGTATGTATAGATATGCTTAGGATTTATTCATATGCAAGTTATATATGTTGGGAAAGAAATGAAGTGATGTGTGTTTTGTGATATTAATTCACTTTACTTAATCTTAAAATGACTTTCTTTTTGAATAGGTTTGTTTATAGAAAATCTAAACTTAGGATTAATTAAAACACATAATAAAACATTCACTAAATAAAACTAAATATGAATCCACTTTAGAAATTATTTAAGGTAGGGAAGGAAAGAAAAGTTCTTTTCTCTTCTCCCTCTCTCTATAACTTAGTAATTAAATGTAGAATTCATTAAAACTAAACAAAAAATCATCAAATACAAATTACCCAAATCAACTAAACAACTTAAATGAAACTACTCTCTATGTTGAACATTTTCATACTTAGAAAATCTGAGCCTTAAATCCATAGCTAAGCATACCACACAAACCTTTTAAAGCACACACATTAGACTAAGTCATCATTTCTAGCTTTAGGTTAGGGCGGTGCATGGTTTAATGTTTGATTTTATTTTATGATGTATTATTTTTAGTCTAGATGTTAGGGTGAATGTGCGTAGAATGAATGGTAGGGCAATCTTAGTCTAACCATTATATTTTTTATGGGATTATGCTTAAGGGGTGCTGTAATAAAAAATATAAATATTTTTGCTGTGCAGGTGCTTATACTCGTAAGCATAATCCAATAGGTCAGGTGGACTTGGTCACCCATGTGTAGGGTGCTAAGTCTAATATACATGCTTAGAAATTATATGATTTATTTAGCTAGTCTTTGTTTTGTAGGTGTTAGTTAGATTACTTTTCTTTTTCAAGTACTTTTATAATTAGGATTTTGGAATAATTGTTATAGGGGATTAGATGAACATTGGTCATAAGATCTCATCTTATGTATCATTTGAAGCCTTTGGAGCAACCACATTCCAACCATCTAGAAGAAAGAAGAAAGAAAAAAGAAGAAAGAAGAAAAGAAGAATGAAGACCCCCATAACATGAATTCCTTGCTTAATTATAATTAATTCATTTGAAATTCAAGTTGTATATGGGTAGAGCTCAGTTACCCAATTCATTTTCAAGTTCATGCGGTGATGCCCGACCACAAATGGCATTTTATTCTTTTGCGTTAACTTTATAAAATATTTGATGTTGTATTTAGTTTGTGCATTAAGATGGCATGTTTTTCTAGTTTCTTCCTTGCTTGATGTATGGCTTGGATGAAGATTAGGTTCTTATGAAAAAATAAATCTTCTACCAAATTAAACTACTCAAACTTAAAAATAAATAACACATAACCTCACTTAAAGATTAGGCTAAAAATCAAGATAAAAGAATTAGAAACCTCTTAGCTGGTTGAGTATTTCTTTTTTAACATCATGCATAAAAACATATTGTTTCACTCTTGATTGAAGGGTTTTCACCTTTGCCAAAGAACTTGGCTTGACCTTTGAGAGCCATGGTGGAAACACACCTCCCCTTCTCACTAATTTTAGCCCATAATCTTATTTCTCATTCATTAGGCATATGAATCCTATAAGCTTGAGTCAAATGATTATCCAAAAATGAAAGTAAAATGTAATATATTTTGCATTAGATCTAGGTCATTTTTCATACCCTTATATGATCTAGTCTCTTAGGAGTGAGTTTAAGGACTTAGTCTCTTTCAAAAATAAACAACAGCCTAATTATCTTACATAAACCTAAGATTTGCCTATATGAATTTAAAATCATAGGAGGAGTTAGTTGGCGACCATCCCCATGCGGTTGTAAGCCCAACAATCAAGTGGTTTATCCTCTCTTATGGAGGTAAACCAGATACTCATTTTTGCCTTAGATTTAGATCATGCTTTGGGCCCTCGCCAAGACTCTCTAGATTTAGGTTCTGAGATTGCTTCTCCTCTTTGTGGGCCATAAGTATAAATCCTCACCTCTTAGGTATTTCCATAGCCTTGTATTATGGAATTGTAAGCCCTAACATTCTAATAAAAATTCAACTCAAACAAATTAATTCAAATTTTTAAAATGTAAAGCCCAATTATAGGGTAGTTTGGGATGCGTACTAGGCTTCCTAGTATCTTAAGAATCCCCTACTTATTTTCATTTGGCTTCAATAAGAACTTCATCCTCTTGATTAATCCCTCTTGACTTTCTAAAAATAAATCAATCGATTGATAGTCTTGCCTTTTCAAATCTTTGGAGATAATGATCATTTACCTTAATCGAGAGTATTCTTGAGGAATCTCATTCCTTAAGATGTAATTAACTATGGGGGCTTACCTCCATTGAAAACTTAATGAACCCGGTTTAAAACAAATCCTACTTTACTTTTCCATGTAAAGTAGGAGAAGAATCTCTGGTACATATGCAGACCCATTATCCTTAGGAGTCCTTATTAAGATGATTAGGTCCATTATATGGTGGTGACATAGTACACCTCTCCTCAATGTCATACCCGATCACCCTAATAAGAATATCTGTGGATCTATGCGGTGTCCAAAATACAAAATAGTATATTTCTATCTTCATTTTATTCTGCATAGATTGAAGATGGAAGTAGACATCTTAGAAAAGAAATTAAAATATTTTTCACCATAGATTTTTCTGGTGACTCCGCTATGGATGGTTCCTCTCTCCATCTTTGGTAAATGATCGTTGTCTTCAAGTATTGATAGTGGGTTTGTACTTTTGTATGAATCCAAGACTATCTTTCTTCTCGTTGGCACTTAGCTTATTTCATCTTTAAGTTAAGCTAGCCAACAGCTTCAAAAAATGCAAATGAACTTCCTCATTCAATGAGGATTTAATTTTCAAAATAAAATCAACAATCAGCTTTTAAAAACCAAAATCCAAAATCATATTTTTCCAAAAGCACAAATGAATATCCTCATTCAATTTATTAAATGAAGATTTTATTTTTAAAATAAAATCAATAATCATTCTTTCAAAAATGAAAATCAACGATCATTCTTTCAAAAAGCACAAATGAACATCCTCATTCAATTTATTGAATGAAGATTTCATTTTCAAAAATAAAAGCAACAATCATCTTTTCAGAAATAAAATCAATAATCATCTTTTTAAAATAAAATCAACAATCATCTTTTCAAAAACAAAATCAATAATCATCTTTTCAAAAATAAAATCAACAATTATCTTTTCAAAAATAAAATTCAAAATCATGTTTTCAAAAAGCACAAATGAACATTCTCATTGAATGAATATTTTATTTTCAAAATAGAATCAATAATCATCTTTTCAAAATTAACAATCATCTTTTCAAAATTCAAACAAATTTGGATCTTTCATTTAGCATACCCAAATTTTCTAAGTGAAGATCCTCTTTTCAAAAAAAAAAAATGAAACACATTTGGATCCTTAATTTAGCATACCAAAATTTGCTAAATGAAGATCCTCTTTTCAAAATCAAAAATCAAACAACATTTGGATATTTCATTTAGCATGCCCAAATTTGCTAAGTGAAGATCCTCTTTTCAAAATCAAAATCACAAAAATCAAACACACATGGATCCTTTGCTTAGCATACCCAAATTTGCTAAGTGAAGATCCTCTTTTAATAAATCAAAACATCAAAATCAAAACATCAAAACATGAAACACATTTGGATTCTTCATTTAGCATACCCAAATTTCCTAAGTGAATATCCTCTTTTCAAAAATCAAAATATCAAAATCAAAAACACATTTGAACCTTATTTAGCATATACAAATTTGTTAAGTAAAGTTCTCAGTTTCAAAAATCAAAACATCAAAATAAATAAAAAACATTTGAACTTTATTATTTATACACAAATTTGCTAAGTAAAGTTCTCATTTTCAAAAGTTCAAAATCAAAACACACATGGATCCTTTATTTAGCATACCTAAATTTGCTAAGTAAAGAACCCTCTTTTCAAAATCAAAAATCAAAACACACATGGATATTTTATTTAGCATACTTAAATTTGTTAAGTAAAAAATCTTCTTTTCAAAAATCAAAACAAAACACACTTGGAGCAATCACATAAGAATCCTCTTATGTACCATGTGAAGCCTTTGGAGAAATCACATTCAAACCAAGCCAAAAGGAAGAAAGGAAAGAAGCAAATCAAAACATGAAAAAATAAAGAATGAAGACCCCCATAACATGAATTCATTTTAATTATAATTATTCATTTATAATATGGGTTGTATAAGGGTAGAGCTCAACTACCTATTTCTTTTTAAGTTTGAGCAGTGGAGCCTGACCACAAAGGCCTTTTATTCTTTTACGCTAGCTTCATAAAATTGTTTGATGTTTGTTTAGCTTGTGCATTAAGATGGCATGATTTTACTAGTTTCTTCATTGTTTGATGAATGGCCTGGATGCGATTAGGCTCCTAAGGAAAAATAATTTTTTATCCAATTAATCTACTCAAAATTAAAAATTAATAACTTGTAACCTCACATAAAGCCTAGGACTTAAATCAAGATAAAAGATTTAGCAACCCCTTAGCTGGATGTTGTATTTCTCACATCATGCATAAAAATTATCTTACTTCACTCTTGCTTATGGAGGCTTCCACTTTTGACCTTGAGAGCCATGGAAACACACCTCCTTTTGGTTGATTTTGACCCATAACCAATTTCTTATGCATTAGGCATATGAATCCCACAGCCTATGTCAAATCAAAATATCCAAAAAATTAAAACTTAATAAAATTTATATTAGATTAAGCCATGAGTTCATATCCTACATGATCTAGTCTCTTAGGGAGTGAATTTAAGGACTTAATATTCTTTCTAAATAAATAACAGTCTAGCTATCTTGCAAAAAAGCATAAGACTTGCCTACATGTATTTAAAATCATAGGAGGAGTTAGTTGGAAGCCACCCCCAAGCAGTTGTAAGTCCAATAGTCGGGTGCTTTATCCTCTCTTATGGAGGTAAACCATATGCCACTTTTGCCTTAGATTTAGGTCATGTTTTATCTCTCACCAAGGCTCTTTAGATTTAGGATTCAAGGTTATTATTTTCCTTTGTGGGCTACAAGTATAAATCCTCATCTCTTAGGCATTTTCATGATCTTGTATCATGGGATTGTAAGTCCTAGATTTTTAATAAAAATTTAACTCAAATAAATAATTCCTCTCAAATTCAAAAATATAAAGCCCAACCATAGGATAGTTTGGGATGCTTACTAGGCTTCCTAATATCATAAGCATCCCCTACACATCTCTCTTTAGTTTCGATAATAACTCCCTCTTTTTGATCAATCCCACTTGATCTTCTAAAAAAATAAACAAATTTGTTGATAGTCTTATCTTTGAAATCTTTGGAGACAACGATCATTTACCTTAATCAATATTTTTCTTAAGGAATCTCATTCCTTAAGATGTAATTAACTATGGGGGCTTGCCTCCATAGGAAACTTAACGAACCCAGTTTGAAATTAACCCTACTTTACTTTTCCATGTAAAGTAGGGGAAGAATCTCTAGTACATTGGAAGACCCATCATCCTTAGGATAGGTGATTAGGTCCATTATCGGATGGTGACTTCTATCTCTCAAGATAGTACATCATTCCTCAATGTCATATCCGATCACCCTAATAATAATATTTGCAAATCTACATGGTGTCCAACAAGCGTATTTTTATTTTCATTTATTTTCAGGATAGATGAAGATAAAAATTTCACCACAAGTGCCAAGAGAGTCATCTAATGCAGTGGTACATAGTATCAATGGCTTACCACGGATAGGGGATGCTAGAACTAGTAGTGTCACCAAGTAGTGCTTGATGTCTTCAAAAGTATGCTAGCACTTGTCAACCCACTTGAACTTAGCATCCTTTTTGATAAGTGTTGAGAATGGCTAACATATGCCTGATAAGTTGGAAATGAAGCATCTTTGATATGCCAACCACCATTGAAATGATTTGAGTTAAGTTAGACTTTTAGGGGATGGCATTTCTAAGATAGCCTTGATCTTCTCTGGATCAATTTCTATTCCATGGTGTCGGACAACAAACCCAAGGAATTTCCTTAAAGCTACTCCAAATGCACACTTCAGGAGATTCATTTTGAGATTTTATTATCTTAACTGTTTGAAAACTACTCTCAAGTCAAAGAAATGGTCTTCCTTTTCTTTGCTTTTGACTACAAGATCATCAATGTAACACTCAACCTGATGATGAATGAGTTCATTGAATATCCGAGTCATGGCCCTATAATAATAGATTCTGATTGGAGTTCAAAAAGTAGTATTTTTCTCATCCTATGGGACCATCTTAATTTGGTTATAGTGAGATGTCCCATCCATGAAAGAGATTACCACACAAAATGAGGCAATGTCCACCATCAATTCTAAAATTGGTAGTGGAAATTCATCTTTAGACATGCCTTATTTAGATCCCTAAAATTGGCGCATATGTGAATTTGGACATTCTTTTTCTTAACTGGAACAATACTTGCCAACCAGGTAGGATATTTTTCTTCCCTAATAGAACCAACATCAAGCAACTTCTTGATTTTAGAAATGACCTGTTGCTCAATGTTTAATCATATGTGTCTAGGAGCCTGCTTGATAGGGTTGGCATTAGGATCTATTACTAGTTTGTGGACTACTACGTCAGAAGATAAACATGTTTTTCTTCATAACTCCATACAAAGCAGTCCTTAAACTCAGTCAATAGCTTAACTAAGTCATTGGTTTCTTCTTCATTCAACAAGGAACTGATGTATGTCGGGCGTGGATCTTCTTTTATTTCTATGTTGATTTTTTTTTAGTTCGTCAATGGTTGATATGATCTCTTCTTCAAACTTTGGCAGTGCATCTCTAACTTCAAGATCATTTGAATCATCTAAAGTTTCTAAACACACCTCCTCATATGGGTTAGTATGATTTAAAAAGAACATATCAGACTCCAAATGATTGGTGATGACTAGGCCCACTATGTCGAATCCTAGTCTTGGTCTTTATTGAGGATATCTGTTTTGGTTGTCCCATAACTTTTCAAAGTAATCCGACCTATGTTTAGACTAAGTATGTGGGATTAATATCTTCTTTGCTAAATTAAGAACACAAGGAGAATACCAATCAAAAGGCAATTATATTAGATCTTTATATGAATCAACCTCAAGTACTACATCGCTTCCTGACTTGAGGATGATGCTCCCAATAAAAATCTCTTTGGCTTGACATCTATAGATGACTTGGGGGTCTCCTTAACTACCAAATCCTCAACTTTCTGAGAGAAAAGTAGGGTTAGAGCTAAGGTTCCCAACTACTGCCTAACTATTTTACATAATGATGATTCGAATATATTCATGCTTTTCTTGGAGACCTAGTCTTCATCACTGTCTGGCTCGAGTGTCACCTTCTCCAAAGGGACCCACTGAGATGGGTTGATTGGCATGCTAATCACATGAGACTCCTCCTCAACCTGGATTCCCATATGGATAGGGGTAATCCATGAGCTGTAACACCGCCGGGCCAACAATAAGGAGGTCCTCCACCTCTAGAACTGCCATTAGATATGCCTCTTCCTCTTCCTGGTGGGGGTCGAGTCATCCAGCCCATATGTTCGTATGGAGGAATAAACTCTGGGTGGAATCTAACTTCAGGCTCTACTTCTTCCTCAGTGTTTGAATCTCGCTCACTTGCATTTTCATTTTCTTTTTCTTTTTCTTTTTATTTTTCATTTTTTTATTCTTATTTTTCTTCCTTTTCTTTTTCTTTTGTCTTTGAACATTGACCAAGTTCGCAAGAATAGACTTTCTGATTTTAAGAAAGATAGTAGGCCGTGCCCTCATATATCTCGACCTCCCTAACTGAAAATGGCTTCAAGTCTCCTTTAACACAATATTCTATTCCACCTCTTTAAAATTTGATGCACTGATGTAAAGAGCATGGAACCATCTTGTTCTCATGTATCCAAGGCCTACCAAGCAAAGTAGTGAAAGATGTATCTGAATAAATTATGTAGATCTTGGCTTCTGTCTTCCAGCCATCTATCTTTAATGGCAACACTATGGATCCTAAAGCTCTCTCGCCTTGCTCATTGAATCCTCTCAACATCATTCAATTTTCTCAGAGTTCGGAGATGTTAATCCTCATGTAGGCAAAAGTCTTTAGACTCATAATGTTCACTAATGCACCTAGATCAACTAACACCCTGGAGAGTTAGAATCTACCCATATCCACTATGATGTAGAGGGGACAGTTATGATCGATTGTCCTTAAAAGAAGGACTTCATCGGTTAATGTAACTCTACAATCTTCTCTTGAATAATATGCCTCCTCTCTAATAGTAGTCAGCTGAGCTAAGCATATTTTTGGATCGAGAAGGACTTTGATCAATGACTCCCTCATCTTTTTGGATAAGACAAGAGCATCATATATGCTTCGCTTAGCTCGCAACTTTCTCAGGTAAGCAAGGACATTATACTCAACTCTAGGTTATTCCTCCACAAGCATATCCATAGGCGAAGCATCCTGTGGAGGGGCTACTTGATAGCTAGAACCAATGACTTGCTTACCATTATCCTGAGGTGCTACCCTAGGAGGTAGAACTTTATCATTGTAGGGGTTGACTTCAGTGACTTCATAAGATGGTTTAGTGAAAAGTTCTACCGCTTCATCGTTCACCTATAGGATCATCAGAGTCAGATGACTCCAAATCAATCTCAATGGGTGAACTCGAATGATTCATGAATGGATAATCCATTTTTAAATTAGAAGAGGAATGATCAGAACTAGAGTTATTATTAATTAGACTCAGAGAGCTTTCTATAGGAATAAACTCAGGCAGATCATTAGAAGTGGCACAAATGTTAGTGGAATTAGCTTTCTTCATTGAATTTTTAGATTTGGATGGAGGTATAAAATAAAAATCAAGTAAAGTAAGTAGAGTAAGGGATTTGGCACCCCCCTCTACTGATACAGTACAACTGCTAAAAGAAGAGCTGACTAGAGAAACTGTAGTTGCATCTGTGGAAAGGGTACTGGAACCAATTGGTGGTTGCACTATTGTGCTATCCCTGGCAAGTGGAGGTTGTCGATGCTGCTGCTGGGCTCCTATATCCCTCAAGTTTCCCTTAGCAACTTGCAAACCTTCATTGGAGTTGGAGGTTTGAACTACCTCAAGCACCTGTAAGGGTAGTTTCCTGATCTTAGAAGAGATTTTCTTGGAGGCTCGAGATAGAGAGATATCCCAACCTTAATTTGCCTTAAGAGGATTGCATGTATCCCCAAGGATTACCCTAACAGAACAAGAAGGTTGTTCTAAAAGGTATTCCTTGGGAATGATGATGGCATCAAACTTGAAGCTACACTCAAGCCAGTCGTTAAAAGTAATGTTATCTTCTAAGACATGGCCTAACATGCGGTGTAGGGGTAATAGTTTGGATCATGACTCTTGCCCACTTCCTTCGGCCACTTAGGCTCTGGTAGCTAAAAATTAGACATCTTTAAGAGATTCTTAAAGATCTTTATGGAGAATAATTCCTAAGAGTCACCTTTCAAATCTGTGGTGAGAAAAGAAAGAGGCAAGTCCTATAAAAATTCATCCTTTTAGGACGTCACGCAAATCCCCATATGTACTTATTCAGATGATTGTGTACATCATCAAGGAAGTAGTGTACTATCTTGAGATAGAAATCACTACCCTTTAATAGAACCAATCACCTCAATAAGGACTCCTAAGTACGATGGGTTTGCACATGTACTAAAGATTCTTCCCCTATTTTACATGGAAAAGTAAAGCAGGATTTATTTTTAACCGGATTCATTAAGTTTCTTACAGGGCAAGCCCCCATAGTTAATTACATCCTAAGAAATAGGGATTCCTTAAAAAAACTCTTGATTAAGATAAATGATCGTTATCTTTGAAGATTTTAATAGGAAAGGACTATCAATCAATTAGTTCATTTTTGATCAAATAGGATTGATCAAAAGAGGAAGTTATTATTGAAGCCAAATTGGAAGATAAGTAGGAGATGCCCACGATGCTAGGAAACCTAATGAATAATCTCAAACTATCGTATAGTTGAGCTTTACATTTTTAAAATTGATTTAGTTTGTTTGAGTTACATTTTTCATTAGAAATTTAGGACTTATGAGTTACAATTCAAATTTTATTTTATTTTTCATTTTGGACAATTATTTTGACTCAGGCTAATAGGATTCATATGACTAATGCATGAGAAAAAAAGTTATTGGCCAAAATTAGTGATAAGGGAGGAGGTGAGTTTCTACCATGGCTCTCAAAGTCAAGCCAAGTTTCTCTGGCAAAGGTGGAAGCTCTCCAATCAAGAGTGAAATAAGATATTATTGTGCATGATATTATAAAAGAAATACTCATCCAGCTAAGGGGTTTCCAATTCTTTTATCTTGATTTTAAGCATAAGCTTTAGGTGATGTTATGAGTTGTTTAATTTTTAGTTTGAGTTGTTAAGTTAGGTAAAAGATTTATTTTTTCTTAGAGAGCCTAATCCACATCCAGCCATACATAAAGCAAGGAAAAAATTAGGAAAAGTATGCCACTTAATGCCAAAAGCTAAATAAATCATCAATAAATTTATAAAACTAATCACAAAAAGAATAAAAGGCCATTATGGTCGGGCACTACCGCACAAATCCAAAAATATCAAATATGGGTTGCCAAGCTCTACCCTTATACAACCCGAATTACAAACTTTCTTCTTTTGTTCCTTCTTTTGGATGGTTGGAAAGTAGATGCTCCAAGGCTTCACATGGTTCATAAGATAGTATCTTATGACCAATGCTCATCCCAATCCCCATAACAATCATTCCAAAATCCTAATTACACAAATTTACATGAAAAGAAAAGGTGGAAATCTAACTAACTCCTGCAAAACAAAGGTTAGCTAAAATAAATTATACAAATCCCAAGCATGTATATTGGACTTATCACCTCACACATGGGAGACTAAGCCCACTTGGGCTATGGATTATGCTTAGGGGTATACAGCACATACAAGCAAAAGTATTTATAATTTTATTTATGATAGCGCCCCTTAAACATAATCCCTTGCAAAAAAGAATAGTTAGACTAAGAACGTCCTACCATTCATTCTATAAGCATACACCCTAACATTCAATCTAAAACATATATCATAAAATAAAACAAACATCAAACCATGCATTGACCTAACCTAAGGCTAGAAGTGGTGACTTAGGCTAATGTGTGTGCTTTGAAAGGTTGTGTGGTATGCTTAGCTATGGCTTTAGGTTTAAATTTTCTAAGTGTGAAGAATATGTTCAACTTAGAGGAGGGTTTTATTTAAGTTGTTTAGTTATTTTGGGTTGATTTTATTTCATGTTTTGATTTAGTTTAAGTGGATCCTATAATTAATTACTAAGTTATGAAGAGATGTAAAGAGAAGAGAACTTCCTTTCCTTCCCTAACCTAAATAATTTCTAAAGTAAATTCACATTTTAGTTTCATTTAAGTGAATATTTTGATTAAATTTTTTAATTAATCCTAATTTTAGATCAACTCTAAACAAACATATTCAAAAAGAAAGGTATTTCAAGATTAAATAAAATGAACCAAAATTCACATAACACACATTACTTCATTTCTTTCCCAACATTTATAACATGCATATGGATGGACCCTAAGCATATGTATACATACAAATGAGAGTATTTAACACACTTTATAATGCATGCTAAGTAATCCATTTAAGAAAATTTAGAAGTTGAATATGCAGGATTTTTCTTAAGTAGAAAGGGATTTCCTTATCCAAATTTTCACATGCACACATGAAAGTAAGAAAGGCATAAGTGAGTATAGCGCCATTGTTAACTAAAGGTGTAAGGTACAAGACCTGCTTAGGGATACTTAAAGCCTCGTAATCTTGGGGTTGTCCAGACTAATATGCCACTTTCCTTAAATATAAACATGTGTATAAAAGAAATGAAATAGAAAAGGAGAATTAAAAGTTGTTTAATGGATTCATTTTATTTTATGCAATTTATGTATGTGAGTATAAGTAACCCTTCTTAGGTGATAGCATAGGGATGAATAGGGTATAGAATTAAGTAAGTGTTAGGTTCTTTTCAAATGAACCTTACATCTTACTAACTCCTATTCAAAACTATACCAACATAAGAAAGAAAGGAAACCTATGCTAAGCATACCTTTATATTCTTTCACATGCAAGCTTATAATTAAAACATAAGTAGCACACTTTTAGATTTGGTATTTGATTTATATGTTTTGAAAATAATTTGGATTCTGTAGTGATATTAGCAATTCATATTCCTACTTTAGCCAACACATGCAAGTTTGACATAAAGTAAATAATTTCATTTTTTAATTTGAATTTAAAAAATATGAATGCATGAAATCACATGACATACAAATTTAACATGTTGGGAAAAGATTCAAAGTAATGAAAACATGTAAACAAACTCACTTCACGTAAATCCTAAAGACATTCTTATAGAATAAAAAGGTTTAAAATAAATGAAAGTGAATTCAAAGTGATTTTTGTTTAGTTTGAAGTTTGATTTAATTTTGAAAAGGTGAAATGAGTTTGTTGTTCCTAACCCATTTCCACATGTGTTTGATATTTTTGTTTAATTTTTAGATAATTAAATCTATTTTTATGTATTAATTAGGTTAAGGTATGAATTAAGTAACTTAATTAACCCTTACCTACACCACCTTAGAATAATTAACCAAATAATTATGAGCCAGTGAGATGCAATTTGGCTCACAATTAAAAGTTAATTAAGTTAAGAGGTTTAGCTTAACTAATTTCAAACCACCATTTTCACACATGTGAATTGGGTTTTGATTTCCTTAATTGAACTTAGGTTATTAAACACCTAAGCATCTACCCAAAATAGATTAATTAAGTTATGGAACTTTTTTGAATTTTTAGAAATTAATTAAGGATATAATTAATGAATTAACCCTTAATTAAGAGGATATTAAGGAGAGAAGAGGGAGTTTAGGGAATAGCTTCAGGAAAATGCCCCAAAAATATTCCATAAACCTCCTACTTATTGGATCTGACCTTAATCAACCCTAATCATAGGTTAAAATTACTAATCATACCCTAATTATGCTTAATTACATAAGGAGGGTAATTAAGAAATTCTTATGCAATTCTTCTAATCAAACCATCAATAAATCACAAGAAAATTAGGGGAGGTAGAAGTCATCCCTTAAAATATACCCAAGAAATTTGGGATTAATCAGAGCTTAATTAAAAAGTAGTTAGCAAAATAAACTTTCCAATAAAACCTAAATTCGAAGAAAAGCATAATTCAAACCCATTGAAATTAATTTTAAAAATATTCTAGTTTTAATTATCTTTACATAGGATTTTATTTCACACTTTTTGAATTTTTTAGAAAGAGTTATGAATATTAGAAGATTCTTAAGTTAATTAGAAATTAATTAAGCATTTAACTATTCCCCTGGCTCATGGTGCGATGTGTGCAGTGGTGGTCAATGCGCTTTACAGGCATCGCACCGTGAGGGGGTTACTTAAGTAGTCAAATCCAATATGGCGGCTGGCGGCACACTCAATTTGATCTCTGTTGTCCGATCAAAGATCGAATGGTCAGAGATTTCCCCGCAGTTTTAAAATAAATAACAGATATCTAAACGTGCGAAATCATCTCAGCCATCCATCTAAAATGTGAATGGGCAATGAGCATTGAGATTCTTTCTTCCTTGATCAGTCCATGATCAAGGGGAATATCCAAGCTCAATCTAGCTCGGTTCAAACCAAATTCAACCCACACCATCTAAAACTAAAGAGCGGCAAATCCAACAGTCAAAAATCCATGGGGTGAAAATTTCTTTCACAAAGCTCCACACCACATTGAGTTTAATAGTCGTAAAATCCCATACCTCGCTAGAGGTGACTACCTTCTTCCCTTGAGAGAGCTGAGACGGAAGCATTGAGTTTTGAGCACTTGAGGTTGAGTGGATCTTCTTATGGGTCACCTCCTCCTTAGCTTGAGCTCGACTTTGATCCAATTCAATCTCCCCTTGCTTCAAGAACTGGGAAGAGAGCTTGGGTGCACTCGACTTGGTCCTCTAATTAAGCTTGAAGAGGGAATTGAGTGGAGTTTGACTATGGAGAAAGTTGGAGAATGGATTGAGCTCCCCTATTTTCACTCTCAAAATGGGAAATGTCAAGAGCTCTAGGAGGCTAGGATCACTCTAATGCTATGTCTCACTTAAATTGAAGGAATGATGCATTTGAGTTTATTTAGAGGGAGTATATCTCCCCATTGAAGGATTAGATGATCACAAGCGTGTGCTGATCTAATGATCATAAAGTCGTTTGATCAATTAGAGTGTGCACATGATCGATTTGAGCCAAGAGTGGATTGCCAACCATGTGCTTGAATTTGAGTGGAAGGGATTTGAATTTGCAATTTTGACCCATGGGGTCTGTCTAGGGACTAGGGCTGACCCAAACTGGCACCACTCTCTCATAGGTCTCCTTGAGCTTTTAGGAAAGCCACAAGTGAATGTGAAGAGGGTATGACCAAATTACCCATGGATTAGGCTAAAATTTGTTCTATGGCCTAGGGGTAGGATGGTCATTTTATTATTTTCTCACTTTGGATATGTTGGGTATGTGGAAAAACTAGGTTTGGCCAAGTTTCATGAAATTTGGAATTCATTGGATAGGGTTTGGCTCATGTTGACCCATTTAGGTCAAAATGAGTCAACTTGGGTCAAGTTGACCAATAGGTCAAATTAGGTCAAACCAAAGGTTGTTCATATGACCATTTGAAATATTTTGGTGTGGTTTGATTCAATATAGTTTTGAATTTGGCTCAATGAATTCATTTAGGTCAAATGGGTGAAGTTGACCTATTTGACCCATTTGACCTTGAGGTAGGTCAATGGTAGGTTTAGGTTTAGTTAGTCATGGAGTGGATTGGTTTCTTTATTTCCAATTTTTGTTAAGTTCATTTTGGCTCAACATGACCTAGTGGGGTCTAAGCAATGGGCTAGGTCTAGTTGGCCAATTGAGGCTTTGGTCAAGTTCCACAAGTGATTTGTAATGGACTTAACCCATTGGTTTCAATCAATTTGTCTTAGATCAAGTTTTGACACATTTTGGCCCCTTAGGTCAAAATGGGTCAACTTGGGTCAAGTGGCCAATTGGGCTAGGTTAGGCTCAAATGTTGGCTTGGTCAAGTTCAAACATAAGTCATGAGTGAACTTAGAATAATGGTTTCAATCAATTTGTCCTATGGTGAAATTTGGCTATGTTAGGTTTCATTTTGGGTTAAGTGTTGACTTGGTCAACCCTTAGGTTTGACTTGATTTTACACAATTTATTTGATTGATCATCTCATGATGATTTTTGATCAGGATGAGAGGGATATTTGAGTTTAGTTCAATCCAATTTGGTTAGGATTAAAATTTGGCTCATAATGATACTTTAGGTCACTTTGGGTCAAGTGAGCCTAAGTAGGTCAAATGGCTTAGTCAAAGCTTGATTTGAGCTTGATTAATCTTGTATATAGACTTATGGTTGAAATATAAATCCATTTACAAGTGCTTTGAAGTCAAATGGGTTTTGATCTATTTGACAATTTCATATTCAAAGGAAGAATATGAAAGCATTTTGGCTTTGATTTTTGAACTAGGTTTTTATTGTTTGATTGAAGTTTGGATTTATATATGAGCTCATGATTGTAGGTTTGATTGAATCATAAGAGAAAATCAAGAGTTTGGCTTGATTTGAAATTGATTTGGCTAAGTTCAAGATTTTGACTTGAAAGGCTTAGATTGGATTTTGCGTTGATCTGAATTTGATTTTTGGAATTGACTTTGATTGTTTGAATTTATATTTCATTTATATATGTGAATATAAATGAGAACATAAATTGATCATGAGAAATTTTCAAGGATTTGAAGTAGTTTAATCATGATTTGGGCTAAGTCCATTAAGAAGGATTTAAGGGACTTAGGAAAATTTAGGGTAAGGATTTGAGCATTTGAATTTAGTTTGATTGATTTATATTTATATTTTATTTATATATGAGAATATAAATGAGTTTTGAGAAAATCCCATGAGTTTGAGATGGTTTGATCAAGATTTAAGCTAAGTCCATTAATGGAGAATTAATAACTTAAGAAGATTTTTAATTGAGAATTTAATTTGAGGGTTTAATTTGATTGATTTATATTTATATTTCATTTATATATGTGAATATAAATGAGAATATAAATGAGTTTTGGGAAAATCCCATGAGTTTGAGATGGTTTGATCAAGATTTAGGCTAAGTCCATTAATGGAGAATTAATGACTAAAGAAGATTTTTAATTGAGAATTTAATTTGAGGGTTTGATTTGATTGATTTATATTTATATTTCATTTATATATGTGAATATAAATGAGAATATAAATGAGTTTTGAGAAAATCACAAGGATTTTAATTGATCTAGATCAAGGTTTAGGCTAAGTCCAATAATAAAAAAATTAAGGGACTTAGGAAAAATTTTATGAATTGATTTGGAATTTTGAATTTAGTATGATTGATTTGAATTTATATTTCATTTATATATGTGAATATAAATGAGGATAGAAATGAATCATGAGAAAATCTCAAATATTTGATTTGGTTTAGATCAAAATTTTTTGTTAAGCACTTAAGGGAAGGTTAAGGACTTAGGAAAAATTTGGACTTATGAATTTTTTTGATGGATTTTAATCATGGGTTTCAATCATAGATTTCAATCATGGATTTCAATTATGAAGTTTATTTGAGTTTGAAAAAAAAATCAAATAGAATTGACTTGGAATTTGACTTGAAAGAAGGAAAGTGAGGAATGGCTAAGGGTAGGCAATTTTTCTAACACCCCTAAGGCATTACCTATTCCTATGGCTAACTCTTCTAAGTCTTCTAGAGCTAGGTTGAGTGTTCACCTAATCATTAGAAGTGTCTTAAGGCTAAGATACTCTTAAAGTCTAAGAGGAATTCTATGTCTAAGATGGATGGGTTGAGAACTAATTCTAAAAATGAGATCAACAATCTTCATGACTACCTCCCTCTTGAATGAATAAGGCTTATTCAATTTATCAGCAAGAGTAGGTAAGTAATAGTTACCTGGTGGCAGGTAGAAATATTTTTGATGATGATGTTGATGAGGAGGCAGTGGTGGTAGCCACTGTGGAAACTGAGATGGCTGGTATGATGGCCAAGGTGGCAGAGGAGGCTGTTGAACTCTAGTCCTATCTGACTGAACCCTGGCTGATTGCTTCCCCTTATCAACTGACGTGACTACCCCTAGTTTCTTCTCAAATGCCCTCTAAGGTTTGGGCTTGGCTGACTGGTCTTGGAAAGGAAATTATTTGGCCTCCTCTTATAGACTATTCACCTTGTTGATTAATTTCTCGAAGGTTTTGATTGTAAAACCCTTGAGCATGAAAGCAACTGAGCCATGGATGTTCTTAAGGAGAATCTCTATGGTGTGTTGTTCAGAAAGCTATGGTTCACATTTTATACTTAGGTTTTGCCACCTGAGAATGTAATCAACAAGAGACACATTGGAAACTTGTGTAGCTATAAAAAGATTGTCTACAGTAACCCTTTGATGAGCTCCAGCAAACTTCTTGATGAAGAGGTGCTCCAACTCAGCAAATGTCTTTACTAAACCATTGGGCAATTCATCATACCAATCAAACGCAACACCTGTTAAACTGCTAACAAAAAATCTGAAAGAAGGGCTTCACTAACTCCGACGTTATAGCAGACGGCCCTAAAATGTGTAATATGTTGGCGAGGTTTCCCACTGCCATCAAATATTTTGAATGAAGGAGGCATGAAACCTTTAGGATATTGGATATTATCAAATTCCTCCGGGTAGGGTCTACCCTTTGGAACATATGAGCAACCTCGGGCTTGTACCAGCGCTTCCCTCACATGTTGTTCCATAATGTTTTTGATATCTTTCACATGCATAGAGGTGTTATCCACCACCTTCCTATTTAAGATACCACTATCTTCTTCTGTGGGAATGCATCTAGGATGATCTAAGGTATGTTCCAACTCTGCTTTATTAGCTATTATAGGAGAAGGCTGTGAAACTGGGGCTGAGTTCTGCAATGTTGAAACTATTGTCATCAACTCCTTAATTTTTACCCATCTTCTCAATGTGATCATCTCTCTTTCTAAGCTAGTGGAGGAGGTGTTGAGTTGAATGGACAGAGTCATCCTCTTCAACTATAATACCTTCTTGACTCTGCTGGTCTCTATGGAGGGAGCTCCTAGTATCGACCATATGGACCTCGGCCGAGTCTTCCAAAAAATCATCCTCATCGAAGTCAAAATTAACCTTACCCTCATCGTAATCGAAGCAATCACTCCCAAAATCTATTTCTTCTCCATAAAATATTATGCTATAATGTCATCCAAGGAACGGTCAAACTATGCTGGTATGAACACTCACGGCTGACCAGTAGTAGGGATATGCTCACTAACAGAAATGCATCTGACACTGCCTACCACTGGAGTGCTATCTCTGGGAGGGCTATGCTCGCTAGAAGATACATGCTCATGACTGACTATCGATGGAGTGTTATCTTTAGGGGATCTACTGCCATAGGGACTGCGAAACTATCTCCCTCCCCCATTGCTATTGTTGTTACTACCAACTATGGTGGAGGTGATGGAATGACTACGACGCTCTTGGGTTGTCATTCCTTCTTCACCACAGTTGAAGTGGAAGGCCGAGAAGGAGAGCTTGACTTCACCTCAATGGGTGGAGTAGATGGAATAGGACCATGAGACTATAATTGGATCGCTAATGAGGTTTTCTTCTCCCCCGATGCTATCTTATGTGCCTTAGCTCGCATAGGGAATGTTGGAACATGTACTGTTGAAGGCGGATGATGAGCGATGCGGTGTGGTGGAGACACCAACTATCACTCAGCAGAAGCTCTCCTCCTATGACCGTGGGTGAGTACTTTTGGTATGGTCGCCTGTAGCCACTGAAAATCCATAAGAGTGGAAGCTTTCGATTGCCGAGCATACCTCCTCCTCTCTCTCTCCTATATTCCTACACTGCCATTCGGGTCTCTTCATATCTAGCTCTATGTATCTGATCCCTGGCACTCCTAGGGATCACAAACTTCAAGTCTAATGCACCACTCAGCTCATGCTATTTGGCAAATAAGCGTAACCAACAAGGCCTCCTCCTCTCCCTAGTTGGTGCCTCATAATATGTCGGTGGTGGAGGTGATGCTACAATCCTCCTCTCCATTTGAGCCAGAGAGGGGATATAACTTATTTCCACTAAGTGGGGAGGTGAACCCTCCTCTCGAGATGTTACCTGCTTACTCCTCCCTTAACCTCCATTGTGGTGTGATGAGTCTAGAATATAACCTACCTCAAAAGTAGGAGAGACTATCTCAGAGTCTAAGATAGCCTTCCCCTTTGAGGGGACCAACGAGGAGGTGTCAGCCCTCATCGAGGTGACGAGATGAAAAATTGATAAAATAAATAAGGGAACCACTGACACTGTTGGTGTACCACTAGGACTAAAGCTGATCATGCTAAAGCTATTTCTCTTGCTGTGGGGACCTCTAGTGCCTTCCTCTTTAGTGGAGGAAACTCAGATTCAGAAGGTATGTCAAGGTGAATGAGTGGCATCTACCCCGCCACCTCTTCCTTATTGACTGTTGTGAGGACTGTGCCCTCACAAGTAACTCACATAACCTCGAATCTACTAATCAAATCGACATACATAGGTGAGAGCTTGATCCAAGGCCAAGTCAAGACCGGACGAGAAGGAAAACACAAACTTACTAGGAGCCATGTGTACTAAACTGAGCTAAACAAAAACTAACTTAGCTGAAACTCTGCATTTGTTGAAAGCATAACTGAATCAGTCCCTCTTGCCTTGGCATTCACCTTCAGAAATAAATTCTAGACTTGATTTGGAAATTTCTGTTGAGTGGGGCTCATTAAAGATATTTTGATATGTGAGGAGATTCTTTGCCATATAGTTTTGATTTAGAACCCATACTTACCCAATTTAAGTAGGTTGGGCGGGGTTCAGATGTTTTAAGATGTTTGTGTTATTATCTTGTTTGAAATTTTGATTTTGAAGAACTTTACTTAGCAAATTTAGGTATGCTAAGGAAAGGTTGTGATTGTATGTTTAGAAATTTTGTGAAAAATCTTTGCTTGTGATGATTGATTATGTGTGTGATATATGTTGATTTGATTTAAAAGTGGGGCTTCTTACTTAACAAATTTGATATGTTAAGTAAGAACCAAATGTGATTGATATGTATTTAAAAATGAGACTCTCACTTAACAAATTTGGTATGTTGAGTGGGAGCCAAATGTGATATGTTTTGAAAATGAGACACTCCCTTAACAAATTTGGTATGTTAAGGGGAGTCAAACATGATATGATTTGAAAATGAGATTCTCATCTAACAAATTTGGTATGTTTAATAGGAATCAAATGTGTTATAATTTGCTTTCTGAAAATGAAACTCTCACTTAACAAATTTAGCATGTTAAGTGGGAGCTAAATGTGATATGATTTGTGTTTTAAAAATGAGACTCTCACTTAACAAATTTGGTATGTTAAGAGGGAGTTAAACATGATATGAATTGAAAATGAGATTCTTATTTAACAAATTTGGTGTGTTAAATGGGAATCAAATGTGTTAAGATTTGCTTTTTGAGAATGGGACTCTCACTTAACAAATTTGGTATGTTAAGTGGGAGACAAATGTGATATGATTTGTGTAAATGAGATTCTTACCTAACAAATTTTCTATATTAAGTAGGAATCAAATATGATATGATTTTTGAAAATGAGAAATCTATTTAACAAATTTAGGTATGCTAAATAGAGTTCAATGGTATGTCTTGCTTTCATGTGTGATTTCTTGCTTTTTGGAAAGAGAGAAACTTCAACTCTAGCATGTGTGAAGTATGTTAAGTGAAGTTTCAATTTTATGCTATGATTCTATTTGAAAATAAAATCCTCATTCAACAAATTTGGGTATATTGAATGAAGGTGATCATTTTCAAAAAGATACTTTTCAAAAAAGAGGGAAACTCTAACCTTAGCATATGTGAAATATGTTAAATGGAGTTTCAATTTTTTGCTATGATTTTATTTGAAGATAGGATCTTCATTCAACAAGTTTGAGCATGTTGAAAGACGGTGGTTATCTTCAAAGGTGTACTTTTTGAAAAAGAGAGAAACTCCAACTCTAACATATATGAAATATGTTAAGTAGAGTTTCAATTTCATGCTATGATTTTATTTGAAGGTAGGATCTTCATTCAACAAATTTGAGCATATTGAATGGAGATTGTTATATTCCAAAAAGATGCTTTTGAAAAAAGATTTTAATCTTGATTTTGAAAAGAACCTCCATGTAACAATCAAGGGGATTGTTAGACGGGGTTTGGTTAAATGAGTTTTGTGCTTTTGAAAATTTTGTGCAAAATTATTTGTTATGTGAGTTTCAAAAAAGGTGCTTTTGGAAAGTGGTATTTTGCAAAAGAGTATATTTTCTTAATCATTAAAATGAACCTTGCAAAGGAGGTTCTGAATTTTTATCATCTCCTTTCATGATTTAATTTTATTTTTCACCTATTGGGAAACCCAATAAGGGTTCTAGGACCTACAAGGAGTGAGCTCCTAAAACTTAGAGGATGTTGGCTAGCTTTACTTAAGAATGAAATAAGCTAAGTGCCAATGGAAGGAAGGATAATCTTGGACTCATATCAAAATACAAGTCTACTATCGATGCTTAGAGACAATAATTATCTACTAAAGATGGAGAGAGGAACCATCCTCATCAGAGTCTCTAGAAAAATATGTGGTGTTTATTTTCAGTTTGTGATGTGTGTGTATATGGGGGGGAAGGGACACCACGTAGATCTGAGGGTGTACTTATTGATGTGTGTGTATATGGGGGGGGGGGAGGGAGGGACACCACATAGATCTGAGGGTGTACTTATTAAGGTGATCGGGTATGACATCAAGGAATACATCTTGAAAGATAGAAATCACTACCCTACGATGGATCTAATCACCTAATAAGGACTCCTAAGGCATGATGGGTCTTCGAATGTACTAGAGATTTTTCTCCTACTTTACATGGATGAATAAAGTAGGGTTTATTTAAATCGAGTTCTAAAGTTTCCTATGGGGGCAAGCCCCCATAATTAATTACATCCTAAGGAAGGTGAGTTCCTTAGGAATACTCTTGACTAAAATAGGCAATTATTATCTCCAAAGATTTTAAAGATATGACTATCAATAAATTAGTTATCTTCAGAAAATCAAGTAGGATAAATCAAAAGGAGAGACTTATTATCGAAGGAGATAAGTAGGGGATGCTCATTTTACTAGGAAGCCTAGTGAGCATCCCAAACTATCTTTTGATTGGGCTTTATATATTTGGGATTGAGGGGAGTTATGTATTTAAGTTAAAATTTTATAATAAAACTAGGACTTATAATCTCACAGCACAAGATTGTGAAAATGCCTAACATATAAAGATATATGCTTGTAGCTCGAGGAGAAACAACAATCTCAAATCTTAAATCTAAGGAGCTTTAACGAGGGCCAAAGCATAACCTAAATCTAAGGCGAAAATGGGTATATTGTTTACCTCCACAATAGAGGGGAAATCACCCGACTGTTGGACTTATAACCACCTAGAGTGACAGCTAGCTAACTCCTCCTATGTTTTAAAATCATGTAGTCAAGTCATATGTTTTGCAAGATGGTTTAAGTTATTGATTTTTAGAAAGAAACTAAAGTCCTTAAACCCACTCCTTAAGATACTAGAGCATGAGTGGTACAAAATAATGACTTACTCTAATGCAAATTTTATCAAATTTTATTTGATTTTAGACTACTTATTTTAACACAGGTTATAGGATTTTATATGCCTAAATGTATGATGAAATAGGGTTATTATCTAAATCAAAGAGAAAGAGATATTTTCCACTACAAGGGAGACCCTCAAAGGTCAAGTCTTCCCCTATCGTGCAAAGATAGAAACCCTCTCTTAGCAAGAGCGAAATAATATGATATGCATGATGTTAAGCATACAACATTTAGCTAAGGGGGTGCTAAATTTTTTAATTATCTTGATTTAATACCTAGGCTTTAAATGAAGTTATGAGTTATTTTAGAAAATTTAATTTTGAGTTGTGATTAGGGTAAAAAGTTTATTTTTTCCTAAGAGCCTAAACAAATTCAGGCCACACATTAAGTCATCATACATGAAGAAACTATAAAAATACACACCATTTTATTACACAATGTAAACAAATCAACAAACAATTTAAAACTCAACGTGAAAGAATAAAAGGCTGGTGCGGTCTGGTACCGTCATACAACACAAAAAGAAAATTGTATAGCCGAGCTCTACCCTTATACATCCCAGTATATAAAAGAATAATTATAAATTATACAAATGATAAGTGTTATGGGAGGTCTTCAAGTCTTCATATCTTCATATGTTTGCTCCATTTCTTCACTTAATTTATTTCGTTTGATTTCGTAGGCTTCTAAGCATCACATGGCACCCCAAGATTAAACCTTCTGGCCAATGTTCATCCTTAACCACCATAACACTTAACCAAATTTCTAATGCACAATTACATTAAAAAAAAACTAAAAGTAAATCTTACTATACCTGTAAAATAAACGTTTGCTAGACACAACCCAAGCAGTTATATATATAATTTATACTTAGCACACTGCACGTGGGTAACCAAGTCCACCAATCCTAATGTAGATTATGCTTAGGGGTAAGCAATCTGCAAAAGAGAGCATTTATAGTTATTTTAAGTGCCCCTTAAGCATAATCTCATGCATAACATATGATTAGGCTAATCATGACCTAACATCCAGTCTACGAGGCATACACCCTAACATCCAGCCTACAACAATACAATACAAAACAAACAAACATCAAACCATGCACCACCCTTCATAAAGTTAGAAGTTGTGACTTAATCTAAAGTGTGTATATTAAGGCTTGTGTGGTATGTCCTAACAAGACTTTAGAGTTATCATTCTCTAAGTATGAAGAGATTTGATTATGAAGGGTTGATTTCAATTTAAGTGATTTAGTTGATTTGCAAGATTTTACTTAATGTTTTCTTTTGTTTTATCTTGGCCTACATAAAACAACTAAGTATTATAAAGAGAAAGAAAAATAGGATCACTCTCTTTTATCCCTACCTTAAGTCACATCTTAAACAAATTAATTAATCAATTCCCTCTACTGAATGGCTTATTACATGTTTTAATTAATCATAAGTTTAGGTTCACTTTAAATAAACTCATTCAATAAGAAAGGCATCTTAAGATTAATTAGAATGAATTACTATCACATAACACATGTTTGTTCATTTCTTTCCATCAAATATATAGCATGCATATGGTTAAGTCTTAAACATACCTATACATGCAATTTGTATCATAACACATTTGAATGATGAATGTAGGCAAATATACTTGAGATTGATGTTTCATTTGGTTGAATCATTTTGTCATATTGAATTAAAGCTCTATCTAAATTCTTATACAAAAGCATAAGAAAAGAGTCATAAATCATATGATTAATTAACCTAACCATTTGAACAAAGTATGAATGCATGTCCTTTTAATAGAAAATTGGGGTTTTCATCCATCTAAATACACATTCAAATGTATAAAAGTTTTAAGCAAGTACGGCGCAATTTTTCTACACCAAGGGAGTGAGGTAGGAACCTCCTTGAGGCTACTTAAAGTCGTGCGTCCCCATTTTCTCCAAACTAATTTACCCACTATTCTTAAATACAAATGGATGTATAAGCAACTATAAGAATAAAAAACCATGCAAAAGTAGTATTTAATTGAATTAATTTATTTGTGTAAATGAATTAAATCTCTATTTAAATCCCAATGTAAAAATGCATAAGAATGAAATCAAGTAGGTACAACACCATTGTTCTACACCAAGGGAGTGAGCTAGGAACCTCCTTAGGGCTACTTAAAGTTGTGCGTCCCAGGGATGTTCAGACCAATATACCCATTAACATTCTTACTTATGCAAATCAACACATGAATTTAAGAAAGAGACTTAATTTCATACACTAAGTTTATACACACATGCACCTCCTATGTATAAATAACTAAAGTTACAATATATATTATCATTCTTCATTAATAAGCTTTTGAAAATACATTTGAGATTTAATAGAGATAATAGCCACACATTTTTCTAATTAAGTCAACACATGCAAGTTGACATAAAGGAAATCATTTTCATTTGATTAATTTGAAAGACATGAATGCATGAGTACAAGTGGCATATAACATTTTAACATGATTGTGAAGAAATAAAAAAACACAAGCATATAATTTCATTCAATCCAACTAAATCCTAAGAATAATCATATTAAACAAACTCATTTAAAATAGACCAAAGTTTCTTAAAGCCATTTTTGATCTTATATGTTTGATTTAATTTTAGAAATGTGAAAGAGGTTTGCTAATCCTAATCTCGTTCCCCACATATGTGAGTTAATTTGATTTAATTAAAAACAATTAAGTTGATTTTATGTCTTAATTAGGTTGAGGTATGAATTAAATCAATTAATTAACCCTTACCTACATCACCTTAAGCTAATTAACAAAATAATGATGACCCAACATGAGATGCAACCAAATAAAAAGTAAATTGACAATGCTTCTAAGAAATGAAAGGGATCTAATACAATTGGCTCATAATTAATAGTTAATTAAGCTTAAGGGATCACTTAATTACTTTTATGATTTTCTTACACATGTGAGCCAACCAAAATTTCATTAGCTCTCTCTCTCTCTCTCTCTCTCTCTCTTAAGTTATTGAATACCCAAAGAGCTACCCAAGAGTTAATTAAACAAAGTTAGGTTGTGTTTGGATTTTAAATTAATTTGATTAAGCCTTTAGTTGGTTAATTAAATCCTGTGATTATATCTTTTAATTAAGATGATGAAATTAACTTAGGGAAAGAGATCAAGGAAGAGGCCTCAATCTCAATCCCTAAGTCATTTCAAACAACCATAAGGCTCTGAAATAATTAGATATCTTTTCTATTTTAATTGATTAATTAAGGGGTTAATCAATTAATTAAGCTTTAATTAATTTGAAATAAATAAGGAGGCTTAATGAAATGGTTACAAGGAGTGAATCCAAACCACTTACTTAAGGCTTCCCACAGTTAACAGAGGATGATAAACTCAATCAATTAATTAAATCACTATTCATTTGATTAATTATCACTAATTAAGGTTAGAGAGTAATTAAGGCTTAATCCATTGATTTTCCTAATTAACTATCCATTAAATTTCAAGAAACATAGGGGAGGCAGAGGTCATCCCCCTAAACATCTCTCAAAAATTTGAAATTAATTGGACAATTAATCAGAGAGTAATTAAGCTAATTAAATTTTTAATTAAATCTTAATTAAGTAAAATTTACTATTTAAAATTAATTAATAATAATTTTAAAGGATTCTACTCTAAAATTATTTAAAATGAGCCCTCATTTATATTTTTTTAAATTTTCCTAGGATTAGTTTTGATTTTAGGAAGTTTCAGCCTTAAAAATTAATTAAAACAACCCTAATTAACCTTTAATCCTGTCGACGCCATGTGGCTGTGATGCGGCACGTGCTTTCCATGTGGCGCAATAGGATAGGGTATTTAAGTTATTAAATCGGGAGGCTAACTCGGATTATGGTGGATGTGCTTTTTTGTGGACCATCTGATCTAAGATTGGACGACTACAATCAAACCCGTGGTTTCGAAGGATTAATCAAGGGATCTAGACGCATCACGCTCATCAAAGATGGTCCGTGATCTATCTCCTTCACGACTAACGAAAGATGGATATCATCCATTTTTCTCCATTCAATCCGAGCTCACCCGAGTTCGGATTGGGAAGAAATTGATCTCACACCATCAGAAAGATGAGACGAGCACATTTTATAATCAAAAGTGCATAGCATAAAAATTTCCTTTGAAAAGGACCAACCAATTTTTCCTAAACTGATCATTTTCAGGAATTACCTCATTGGAGTGAATGTTCAGTGGTGGGATCGATTGGGGTAGCTTCGTTTGGTAGAAATGAAGCCCTGTTGAACCGCACAAGCCTTAATTTGAGGTGAGCTACTCGGACGACCAATCCATGCATGTAGAAGCTTTGGCTTTGATCAAACTTAGACTTTTGGCGGCTTGGAAGCTTAAGGGATAATTTGGTGTTGTTCAATGAGGTGCGGTGATGGTGTGTGTAAGTCTAATTGAGGTATGGTTGAGTGTGGGAGGAGTATGAATCAATGTGAGGATGTCCTATTTTGATTGCGCACGGGAATGGAGAATGCCGATGGGAACTCAAAGAGGCTTCAGGGAGGCTCTGAGGAGTTTCAAAAATGCTTAGGGAACTCTCACAGTATGTATTGTGTCAATTGCTACTCGAATTGGGGGAGTATACGCCAAAATCGAGTATGATGGACGGACAGGATTCATCCCTAAAATTCCACCGATTTGTCATCGTCGAGGCATCAGAGGGGTCATCGTCAGCTCCACGTGGCTCGCTAGGAGTGGACAAAGCTATGAAAGGGAGCACAAGGCAAGATATGTAGAGATTGGGTTGACCAATTGGGTTGGCTTGGCAAGATATCAAATTCCAAATCAAATGACTAGAACCCAAAATCAAATTCAAATTCCAAAATCCCTTCCTAAGCCATATGAACCACCTTCATATGCTTAGCCAAAACCCCCTTTAAACCAAGTCAAACTTGGTTTATTTCTTTATAAATCAATTACCTTCATTTATATTCATAAATATAAATGAAATCCAAAATTAAATGAGCCAAATCAAATAAAATTAAATCAAACCAAATCAAGACATTTCTTAAGCCATATGGACCTACCTCCATAAGCTTAATCAAATCTCAACCCAAACTGAATTGATTTCTTTATAAATTAATTATTCCTTCATTTATATTCACAAATATAAATGAAACACACCCTCCAATGACCAAAAATAAATCAAACTAAATCAATTCCCTACTTAAGCCCTTTTGACCTACATCCTTAAATTTGGTCAAATTTACTTCCAAATTACTCTAAATTCAAGTGATTTTCTCATGAATCATTTATATATTTATTTATATTCACAAATATAAATAAAATATAAATCCAAATATCCAAAATCAAGCTAAAATCAAATTAAATTTCTAATTTTAACCTTTTTAGCTAATTTCTTAAACTTGGCTAAATGATACCAAAATCAACTCAAACTCCATGGATTTCTTCATGAATCAACCATTCCTTCAATCACTCACTCAAATATAAATATAAACTACAATTATCAAATCAAATCCAAGTCAACTCAAGTCAAGCCCATGTTGTCCCCTTTTGACTTGAAATTGTCAAATGAGCCAAAATCCATTAGACTCCAAATTGATTGTAGTTAGATTTATATTTCAATCCTAGGCTCATATATGTGTTCAACTAAACTTGAAATAAGCTCAAATCAAACCAATTGACTCATTTAGGTCTGCTTGACCCAAAGTAATATAAGAGACCCATTTGAGCTAAGTTCTAATCCAAGCCAAATTGGATTGAACTAAACCTATCCAAACCTTATATCATGATCAACAATCATCCTAGGGTAATCAACTACCTTGAATTGGGTCAAACCAAGTCAACTTGGTCCTTTGCCCAAATCAACCTTTAGCCCAAATGAAACTTAAACTAGCCAAAAACCACCATATACCAAATTGATTGAAACCATTGATTCAAATCAATTCACAATCATTTATTGAACTTGGCCAAAGCCATAATTGAGCCAAATTTATCCAATTAGTCAACCTGACCCAACCTAGCCCAGATAGACCTAAAAGGTCAAATTGGCCAAAATCCAAATTAAATCAAACCAAAGTTACAATCAATTTTAATTAATCAATTGAACATGAACCAACACCTAACCCAACCAAATTTGGTCAAATTGGTCAAATTGGTCAACTTAGCCCATTTGATCTATTTGAATCCAAATGAGCCAAAATCAAATCAAAGCCAAATTAATCAAAACCACTTGAACCAAAACTCTTTAAATCATCATTTAAACCTACCCCAAGCCTTGGTTTGACCCAATTGGACCAATTGGTCAACCCAACCCAAACATGAACCCATTTGACCAAATGAAACCAACCCATGGGACCCTAGGAGCTAGCCAAACCCGACCTAAACCAACCCTAGATCATTTTCAAACTAGCCCAAATCCAAGTGGGACCTAATCGAAGGGGATTAGCCATTAGACAAACCTCCCCATATTAGATTCTTTTCATAAAAAGCAAAGTTCACTCTCCCATCACTTGGTCATCCATCCATCCCAAATAAAAAGGCGCTAGACTGAGACCTTCAGACACACCTCCTCCCCTCTCAAGCCAAATCAAGCACCCAAAGGACCAAGCCAACCCAATCATGTCATATCTTGCTTTGAGCTCCCTACCGTAACTTTTTCCAATCCTATTAATGGAACGACGACAACCCTCTATGGCAAATGAATCGAAATTCAAAGACAGATCTCATCCATCCATCATAGACGATTGAGGGGTATACTCCCTCAATTAGAGTAGAAAATAGCGCCATTCACACTATCTGAGCCCCCAAGTGAGAAATAAAATCCCTTAGAGCATTTTCAAACCTTCCTGAACCTCCATCGATTGGCCATTCTTCTCTGCATACAAAATCAAAATAGGGGAGACCTCCCTTCATTCAAACTCATCCATCCCTTAACCAACCTTCAATTAAACTTGCACACACCTTCACCACACCTAATCGAAGCCAAGCAAATCATCCCTTGAGTTCTAAAGCCATTGGAAGCCATACTTCGATCAAGATAGAATGCTCAAAAGGAAGAGCTTGGTCCACAGAGCAAACCACCTCAAATTAAAGCTCGTACAGCTCAATAAAGCTTCGTTTCTACCAAACAAAGCTTCTTAAATTGTTGGAACCACTAGTCACAAGCTCTAGTGAAGTAATTCCTCAAAATTGATCCTTGAATGAAAATAGTTTAGAGCTTTGTAAAGGAGACTTGCATATGACCCCATCTTATCCGTTGGATCCTTTGCGCAAAGGTGTAGGTTGAGTTTGGAATGGATTCGAGCTCGGATTGAGCGATCCATGGCGACAAGCTCCAACATTTATTGTTCGTAGGTAGATGGATCATGGGTCATCCATTCCATGTGATTGGAATGGACGATTGTGATCAAATCACTTGTAGATCCCTTAATTTTTCCTTTGAAATAAATTTATTGATTGAGGGATCTTAGATCCGTAATGAGATCTTGATTTGATAACATCAATAGCCAACCTCGTCATGCCACATGGAAAGCACGTCGCGTCAGAAGCCACATGACATCGATGGGATTAAGGTGTTAATTAGCTTAATTAATCTATTTTTTAAGGATAGAGCTTCAAATATTCATAACTAATCATAGAAAGAATCTAAAAATATAAATGAGAGCTCATTTTAAAGATATGTTAGAGACGAATCCAAGAAAATTATAATTAATTAATTTTGAATAGTAATTTTGCTTAATTAAGGTTTAATTAAAAATTAAATTTTCTAATTACTTCTAGTTAATTATCCAATTAATTTTAAACTTTTCAGAGATGTTTAGGGGGATGACCTCTGCCTCCCCTAATTTTCTTAGAATTTATTGGATAGTTAATTAGAGAAATTGATTGCTTAAGTCTTAATTACTCTCGTATCTTAATTAATGATGATTAAGCAAATGAATAGTAGATTAATTAATTAATTAATTAAGCTTATTGCCATCTATTAATAGTGAAAAGTCTTAAGGAAATGATTTAGGTTTATTCATTATGACCATTTCATTAAGCCTCTTCATTTGTTTCAAATTAATTAAAGTTTAATTAATTAATTAGCTACTTAATTAATCAATTAAAAGAAAAGGGAATTTAATTATTTTATTTCTAATTTATTGAATTGACTTAGAGTTTTTTTTTCTTGATCTCTTTCCCTAAGTTAATTTCATTGTCCTAATTAAAATATAATCAAAGGATTTAATTAACCAATTAAGAAATTAATTAAATTAATTTAAAATCCAATTCAATCCTAACCTTGATTAATCAACCCTGAGTTGTTCTTTAGATGTCTAATAGTCTAAAGAAATTTAATGAAATTATGATTAGCTTATATGTGTGAGAAAATTATAAAAGTAATTAAATAAATTCATTAAATGTAATTAACTATTAATCATGAGCTAATTGTATTAGGCCCCTTTTATTTCATAAGAGCATTGTTAATTTACTTTTCATGTGGTTGCATATCATATTAGCTCATAATTATTTAATTAATTACCTTAAGGTGACATAGGTTAAAGTTTAATTAATTGGTTTAATCCATGCTTAACCTAATCAATTCATAAAATTAACCTTGTTGCTTTTCATTAAATTAAATTAACTCACACATATGGGGAATGGGATTAGGATTAGTTAACCTCTTTCACATCCCTTAAATCAAATCAAATATGAAATCAAAATGGCTTTAAAAACTTTGGTTTATTTTAAATAAGCTTGTTTAATATAATTATCCTAAGGAATTAGTTGGATTCAGAGAAATTACATGCTTGTATTGCTTTATTTCTTTCCAATCATGTTAAAATATTGTATGTCACTAGTATTCATGCATTCATTTCTTTCAAATAAATTAATGATTCTCTTTATTTAGATTTGCATGTGTTGACTTAAATAGAAATATGTGTGACTATTATCACTTTTAAATCTCAAATATATTTTCAAAAGCTTATTAATGTATAATAATATATATTGTGACTTTAGTTACATATACATAGGAGATGCATGTGAATATAAGCTTAGTGTATGAAGTGAAGCATATTTCTTACATTCATATGTTGACTTGCATAAGTTTGAATGTTAATGGGTATATTAGTCTGGACATTATGAAGACGCATGGCTTTAACTAGCCCCAAAGAGGTTTCTACCTCACTCCCCTAGTGCAAAATAATGGTGATGTACCTGTTTGATTTCATTCTTATGCATTCTGATATTAGAATTTAAATAGAACTTTAATTCATTTACACAAATAAACTAAATAAATTAAACTCTACTTCTGCATGGTGTTTTCTATTCTTATAATTGTTTATACATCCATATGTATTTAAGAATAGTGGGTATATTAGTCTAGACATTCTAGGGACGCAAAGCTTTAAGTAGCCCCAAGGAGGTTCCTACCTCACTTCCCTGGTGCAGAATAATGGCGACGTACTTGCTTAAAACTTTCATATATTTGAATGTATATTTAGCTAATGAATGACAACCCCCTCCTCTTTCTATTAAAAAGACATACATTCATATTTTGCTCAAGTGGTTAGATTGATTAGTCATATGATTTGGAGTTCTTTCCTTATGCTTTTATATAAGAATTTAGATAGAGATTTAAATTAATATGTCAAAATAATTCAACCAAATGAAATATCAATTCTAAATACATTTGCTTACATTCATCATTTAAGTGTGCTAAGATACAAAGTGCATGTATAGTTATGTTTAGGACTTAATCATATGCATGCTATATATGATTGAAAGAAATGAACAAACATGTATTATGTGATAATAATTCATTCTAATTAATCTTAAGATGCATTTCTTATTGAATGAGATTATTTAAAGTGAACCTAAACCTAGGACTAATTAAAATATATAATAAGGCATTCACTTTAGATGTGACTTAAGGTAGGGATAAAAGAGGGTAATCCTTTCTTTCCTTCTCTCTATAACACTTAGTTGTTTAGTGTAAGCCAAATGAAACAAAACAAAACACTAAATAAAATTTATAAATCAATTAAACCATTTAAAGTGAAACCACCCTTTATAATTAAATGTCTTTTATACTTAGAGAATAATAACTCTAAAGCCTAGTTAGAATATATCGCACAAGCCTTAATACACACACATTAGATTAAGTCACCACTTTTAGCTTTATATTAGGGCGGTGCATAGTTTGATGTATGTTTATTTTATGATGTATTATTATATATTGGATATTATGGTGTATACTTCATAGACTGGATGTTTGGTCATTCTTAGCCTAATCATGTTTTCTGTAGGATATTATGCTTAAGGGGTGCTTAAAATAAATATAAAATGCTCTTTTTTGCAGGTTGCTTAACCCCTAGGCATAATCTACACTAGGTCAGGTGGACTTGGCTACCCATGTGCAAGGTGGTAAGTCCAAATTGTATATATAACTACTTGGGTTGCATGGTGTATTTAGCTAACACTTATTTTATAGGTATAGTTAGATTTACTTTTCTTATTTTTAATGTAATTATGCATTAGGAATTTGGTTAAGTGTTATGGGGGTTAAGGATGAACATTGGCAGAAGGTTTAATCTTGCGGTGCCATGTGATGCCTAGAAGCCCATCAAATCAAATGAAGAAATGAATGAAGTATGAAGACTTGAAGACTCCTCATAACACTTATCATTTATAATTATAATTATTCTTTCATATACTGAGATGTATAAGGGTAGAGCTCAGCTACCCTTTTTTTTCGGTTGTACGGCGGTACTTGACCGCACCGACTTATTATTTTTCACATTGAGTTTATAAATTGTTTGATGATTTATTTACATTGTATAATAGAAATGGCATGTATTTTCCTAGTTTCTTTATATATGATGATTTAATGTGTGGCCTGGATTCAATTAGGCTCTTAGAGAAAAATTAATCATTTTACCCCAACCATAACTCATAACTAATTTTCTAAAATAACTCATAACCTCATTTAAAGCCTAGGTATTAAATCAAGATAATTAAAAGATTCAACAACCCATTAGCTGAATGTTGTATGTCTAATATCATGCATGCTTCTTCTACCACTCTTGTGAAATGAGGGCCCCCGTTCTTGAATGCATAGAAACTGCTTGACTTATGAGAGCAACTCCTACCAACGAGGCTTCACCCTCTTCTCTCTTGATTTGGCCCATAACTCATTTCACCATGCATTTAGGCATATAAAATTCTATGGCCTGTATCAAAATGAAGAGTCCAAAATCAAATAAAAATTGATAAAATTTACATTATATCAAGTTATTATTCATACCACTCATGCTCTAGTCTCTTAAGAAGTGGGTTTAAGGACTTTAGTTTCTTTCTAAATAATAACAACCTAATCATCTTGCAAAATATATGACTTGACCAAATAGTTTTAAAATATAGAATGAGTTAGCTAGCTGTCACTCCAAGCTGTTATAAATTCAGCACTCAGATGTTTTACCCTCTCTTGTGGAGATAAACAATATACACATTCTTGCCTTAGATTTAGGACGTGATTTGGCCCTCGTTAAAGCTCCCTAGATTTAGGATCTGAGATTGTTGTTTTCCCTCGAGCTACAAGCATAAATCCTCACCTCTCAAGCATTTCCACAATCTTGTATTGTGGGATTATAAGTCCTAGATTTCTAATAAATTTTAACTCAAATACAAAATTCTCCTCAATTTTAAATATATAAAGCTCAATCATATGATAGCTTGGGAGGCTCACTAGGCTTTCCTAGTATCATGAGCATCCCCTACTCATCTCCTTTGACTTCGATAATAACTTTCTCCTTTTGATCTATCCTACTTGATTTTCTAAATAAAACTAATTTATTGATAGTTTTATCTTTGAAATTTTTAGAGATAATAATTGCTTACTTTAATCGAGAGTATTCCTAAGGAACTCAAATTCCTTAGGATGTAACTATGGGGCTTGCCCCCATAGGAAATTTTAGAACCCGATTTAAATAAACCATATTTTATTCATCCATATAAAGTAAGAAAAAATCTCTGGTACATTCGAATACCCATCATGCCTTAGGAGTCCTTATTATGTGATTAGGTCCATCATAGGGCAGCGATTTTTATTTTTTGAGATAGTACACTATTCCTTGATATCGTACCTGATCACCTTGATAAGTACACCCTCAAATCTACGTGGTGTCCCTCCCATATATATACATGTCTTAAAAATAAACACCACAACACTTCTAGCTTCGGTTTCCCCTGAATATTTCTCAGACAGATTCTTTTGATATGGCCCACTTCCCCACATAGATAACATCTTCCAAAGTTTACTAAACACTTTCCATAATGTGCTTTTCTATATATAATGTAAACTGGTGCTAACATTTGGCCTCCTTATTGATGTTATTGTTGTCCTAATTGATGTTATTATTGTGATTTCTGACTGAACTTATGCTTTTTAAATTGCTTAGATCTAACATCTAACTATCTCCTTTTACTGTTAGTATCCCATCTTTTGTTTGATGATATCCATCATGCTCTAACAGTTTAGCACTCTCCATTAATTCTACAAAATTCTTAATTCTAAGTGAAATTAAAGGTTGTCTGAATTGATCTCTCAATTCTCTAAAAAACCTATAACACTTCTCACTTGGTGTACTAATTAACTACGACACATAACAAGAAAAGGATGTAAATTCTACCTCGTACTAGATCACTATTTTGCTGCCTTGAGTCAAATTTATAAATTTCTCTTGCATTGCTTGTCTAGTTGAAGGAGGAATGAACCAATCTCTAAAGACTTGCTCAAACTCTTCCCAGATAATCTTATCGATAAATATGCCTGCAAATTTTTCTAACTGTTGGCCACTCCACCAATGCTCTGCCTCCCTTTCCAACACAAATAGTGCTAGAGATACTCTTCTATCTAATGGGCATTTCATCCCATTTAAAATTTTCTCAATTCAGGCAATCCAGTCTTCAGCTACCCTAGCATCTACTCCTCCCTTGAATAATGGCAGCTTCAAACTCTAAAATAATTTCAACTACTTATCAATATAACCACTGATATTGGTGCTAGCATTGGTGCTCTAAACGCACTGAATCGGCACATCGAGATGATGTTGGTATAGTAGGTCTTGGTGAGCAACAAAAGATTGCATTTTCTCCATCATCTGCATCATTATTTTTATCATTTGCATTTGTATCACAGTAGTAGAGTCAGATACTGGTACTTTTTTGCTATTAATGTGCTTCCCTCAGCTGGTGTAAAAGTTTCAAGAATTTCAACACCTTTGCCTTGTTGAGCTGACTGTCCATTTGTTCAGCACCCTTTACCATATCTCATATATATATATATATATATATATATATATATATATATATATATCATTTATATATATATATACAAAATATAATGCTATGAGCTTATGTCTCGTGCACCACTCACTTATTACAACTAACCCAACTAGAAATCGAATCATATTCCATTCTTAATACTTCTAAACCAAATCATGCTTTCGTAATTGATCATTTGAATTCAAATGCTCTGATACCATTTTCTATCACATCCCAAACAATAACCTAAGACCCATCGTAAAAAGATGTAACAGAGAGAGTAAATTTAGATGACTAAATTTTTCTTAAACAACTATTCTGAAAATTTTACATATCACTGAATAGTGTAAAAAATTAACACAGTCATCTAAATTCACCCAACATATAATAAGAACATTTAAACAATAAATCTACACATTCATAGCATGCGTAAATAACCCAAATTAAAATTTTTCATACCAACTATAGAGCATCTAAAATATTGAATATCAAAACAATACTTTTATAATTTATTAAACTTACCTTCAAAACTTATTTATAATATTTCCTCCGTACAACTTCCAAAATGACCCTTTCTTGAAAAAAGTTATAATCAACTCGTAAGTCATACAACTTAGTAAGATAAGCAAACTAACACATATTTGAATTATAGAATAGTAGAACATTAATATGCATGTGAACTAGATAATTAAAACAAATGTTGTGTGCATAATCATTAGCTTGTGCAATAACACAATAACTTATTAGCAATTCTTCTCTATCTGAAACATAATGTATACATTACTACATAACACATATATAGTAAAAATAACTTTAAATTTATGTCATATGTAGCTATTATATTCATTGACGAACATATCATAATGTAAAAATTACGTGAAATTTCCTTTATTTCTATAGGAGGCCCTTTTACTCCATATCATAATATTTGAGGACCCTTTTGCCTCACTAGGAATCCTTTGTCTCAATTCTTGCGCAAGTATTATCATAATATTTGGCCAATTTTTTTATTACTAACACATGACATGTATAAGCTAAGTCAGTTGCATGCCCATGTTTTCAATAGTAGGAAATATAATATGCAAAATAATCAGAAATGAACTAAAATCATATACTAATTATAGAGATGCAATAAGGACCAAAATAAATTTATCATTGAGTGGCGTAAACATGAAACTATGCATATGACTTGATTTCAAATAAAATATATAATATAGATAATCAATATTGTATTCAATGACATTGTAAAGAAGGATAAACGTATTTGTATTAGAATTTATAAATCTTACCTAAGTGGCAAACTTCGCTCAGAAAATGAAATGTCTGAAACCTCTTCCGTACATAAACCGTATCAATAGAACTTTTCCTCATATGAATACTATATCAAACTTTTCACAAAGCTTGATGCTACAAAAACTGACATTTCAGACTACTAATTAATCATCTAGTAATTTATAATAATGCATTACCAATTATTAAAACTTATAAGTGAACGTGACAGTTGTTACCCTTGCTTCCTACGATAACCCTCCTTACTTATGCTTTAATCCTACTTAAGGTAAAAAGTAATATAATTAAAATTTGAATTAAAGCATTTGAAATTTAATTAAAATAAATTTCTTTCAATCTTTTCCTATTTATAATAATCTTTAATAATCCTTAGTTAATTTAAACTCATTTAATTCATCCAAATAAATCATATTTAAATCATAATAAATATACATAATAAAATAAAGTAAAATAAAACCTTATTATCTTTAATTCAGTCGAGCCATACCTGATCCACAGCACAGCCCCCTTAGTCGACTTCACTGAACCCCTCACCCCTTTCTCTCCTGCGTCTCTCGACTCTCATGGGATGTAGACAAACCAAGCGGTAGAACTCTCGCCTCTCGTGGGATGCAGACGAACCGAGTGGCTGAAACCAAAGAAGGAAATGCAATGGAAGAAAGGAATGAGCGATTTATATATACCAAGTCTTAATACAATGCAAGTCGAGATAAGTGCACTTATTCACTTCACTAAATGTGGATTACTGCTAATGAAGGATTTAATTAAGGTATAATTATAAATAAACTTGATTGTTATTAACTCTTATTTAATATACTAATTATAAATTAATAAAAAACTATTCATATTTATTTAACTACATACCTTATAAAAAACTATGGGGCCTAATCTAGTAAAAATGTTCAACTATATATGTGCTTTGAAATACAAAGTTTGAGTTTTCCCAATAACGGGATTATAATATTGTATGTGAGAAAACCTGACAATAGAAATTCCAAAATCTGGTAACAACAGTTATACAGCGGTAGTTGGGTTGTAATGGCTCTTGATGGCAGTCGGCGATAACAATAGGCGGCGATCGGTGATAACGATGGTGATGACGAACTTCGAACTTCTAGCTCTGTCTTAGCTTTCTCCCAAGTTCGCTTCTAGCTCCTCAATGCATTATCAATTTTTAAAATTTACAAGTGAACGTGACAGTTGCTACCCTTGCTTCCTACGATAACCCTTTTTATTTATGCTTTAATCCTACTTAAGGTAAAAAGTAATATAATTAGAATTTGAATTAAAGCATTTGAAATTTAATTAAAATAAATTTCGTCCAATCTTTTCCTATTTATAATAATCTTTAATAATCCTTAGTTAATTTAAACTCATTTAATTAATCCAAATAAATCATATTTAAATCATAATATATATACATAATAAAACAAAATCTTATTACCTTTAATTCCCCTCGGTCATGCCATACCCGATCCACAGCACCACCCCTTCAGTCGACATCACCGAACCGCTCGCCGGCCCTTTTCTTCTCTTGACTCTCGCGGGATGCAGACGAACAAAGCGACAGAAACTCTCGCCTATCGCAGGATGCAGACAAACTGAGCGGCAGAAATGAAAGAAGGAAATGCAATGGAAGAAAGGAACGAGGGATTTATATATACCAAGTCTTAATACAATGCATGTCGAGATAAGTGCACTTATTCGTCGTTGCTACAATGTAACAGCGGGATTACGAGCTAATGAAAGATTTAATTAAGATATAATTATAAATAAAACTTTATTATTATTAACTCTTATTTAATATATTAATTCTTATTTAATAAAAGAACTATTAATATTTATTTAACTACATATCTTACGAAAACTACGGGGCCTAGCCTAGTAAAAATACTCAACTATATATCTGCTTAAAGACAAAGTTTAAGTTTTCTCAATAACTAGATTATAAGATTGTATAAAACCGATAAATTGAAATTACGTAATCGATAAATGCTTATGTGTTTGGTTGTGATGTTGTTGGTGGTAATCGACAAGAATAAAGCGCAATGACGAATGATGTGATGATAACGAACCTCTGTCTTAGCTTTCTCTTAAGTTCGCTTCTAGCTCCTCCCCCTCTCCTCATGATAAAAATGAGGTCTAATTTATAAGATTCTGAGGGGGGGCATTTTGGTCATTGTAGCCAAAATCTCAAAACACTCCATCAGACCGTTCATATCGATTCATTTAATCATACATAATTTTTTAGTGATTTGACCATTCAAATGATCTTCGATTTGTCTCGTAGAGCCGCTCGATTCAACTATAAGCACGTCAAATTTGGAAGGCATTTGATCATTCAATCAGTGTTTCGAAGTTTTCATATATAATTTTTAGGTTTGATTCAAGCTCATTTGGGCTCGATTTGACCCGATTCTAGCATTATTGGACTCATTTCAATAAGTCATTTAATTTGATTGTATACATACTTTAACTAGAGATTCAAGCTTGATTTATAAATTTTAGAATATATATATATATATATATATATATATATATATATATATATATATATATATATATATATGCTCTAGAAAACCGTATAGAGTTTTTATTTTGTTGAAATCCAACAATATAAAGATAAAAAATAAAAAAAGAATTTTACGTGAAAAACCTCAAAAGAGGGAAAACCACGGCCTGTCAAGAAAAGCTTCCACTATGTATCCGTTTGAGTACAAGATCTTCCGACACGGATTACAAAATCAGTATGAGAAAGGGACAGCGTAAGAGAATAGGCGACGATGCAATGACGATGTTACGACGACATGACGCGGTCGATGATGATGACCGACAACGCGGTGACGACGGTGGATCATGGCGGCCGACGATGATACGGCTGCGGTGGTCGACGACCGAGCGCACAATTTGGGAGGATCTTTAGAGCTCTCTCCTCTCTCTTGCTCCCTCATAAGGAATGGACTATTTACTGGAGGAGGCATCCAGAAATACATCCAACCACTCCTCCATCTGACGCCGCATGATTCCCGATCATATGATGTATTTGTGTATTTGAATGCTCAAATGAAGAATCGTAATATCTTTGGCTTGTTGAAACCGCTCGTAGACGCCGATTTGACTATAAACACTCCATATTTGAGCTTTTAGAATTTAACTGATGCCTCAAAGTTTCCAATGATATTTTAAGCTTGATCTCGATCAGTTCAATTTCGATCAGCTTTCTCATCAAGATTTCTTTCATTAGAAGAATTTTCGTATATCAATATATATATATATATATATATATATATATATATATATATATATATATATATATATATATATATATTTATATATCTGAGTTTACTATAAATCCACTTAAATATTTCAAATATGTATATAATTTTTTTAAATAATTTTTTATTTATATATAGAAAATTTGTTAAATATTTTATTGAACAACGTGCACTTTAATTAGTAAAAATAGAATTCAAATAATTTTAAATTTTATTTTAAAATACACATATATGATAAAATAATTGATAAATCATCAAAGATTAAGAGATAATAAAATGTGTCGATCATTCATGTATCATAAAAGGAGAGAAATCATATAAATGATAAGATGAGTAATAGTTTATAAATATTTTATTTAAATTTATGATAAGAAAAACTCCAACTATTTATCATCTTTTTTTTAATTAAAAATAACTTTTAATTAATTATTAATATATATTTTTTAACTTAATGTTATATAATAACTTCAAATTTTATTCTAATCAAATCTAAAAATAATAATATTTCATATTGACTTGACAAAAATAAATATTTAATTAAAATGCGGAAATATTAATCAAAATGACACTAGAATGTATGCGAATGAAATAAATCACTCTTTTTTATTTTTAAATAATTATTTCAAATAAAGCATAACTTTAAAGGTCTTCTTTTAAACTCCCTTAGGTTAAGATATTTCAATTAATTTATTTATCAATGATTTCAAAATTAGTGTATTTATATTAAAATAAATATAATATTAATTTTAAGTATGTGCTTATATATTCTATTTATCTCAATGGCATTCTAATAATTTTAAGATTTTTACCGATCAAAATTCGATCAGAATATTTATTCTTTTTTATTTTTTTTATTTCTTTAAACTATCAAGCGACAATGGCGAGACCTTGCCCTCAAATTCTTCCCTAGAGTTGTTTAACTGACAAAGGGGGATTTGGAAGCTCCAAATTATTTGTTTTTTTGTTGAATACTTTTTTTTCATGATTACTATTTTGATTAATTTTGAACAATATTAATACTAAACATTAATATATTCTTTTAAAATTAATAAATCAAACACAAATCTCAAATAAAAGCATATATACAATCAAATTAAAAGATTCGATGAGCCGAGTTCAACAATGCTAAAATCGAATCAAATCGAGCCCAAATGAGCTCGAATCAAACCCAAAAACTATACATAAAAAATTTCAAAACACTGATTAGATGATCAAATGATTTCCAAACTTAACGTGCTCATAGTCGAATCGAGCAGCTCAACGAGACGAATTCAATGAGCCTAACATCACTCAAATCGAATGTCATTTAAATAGTCAAATCACCAAAAAAAATTATCTATGATCAAATGACTCGATATAAATCGTCTGATAGAGTGTTTTGAGATTTTGACCATAATGACCAAAATGCCCCCTCTCAGAATCCTATAAATATAACTCAATTTTTATCATGAAAGGTGAGAAGAGCTGGAAGAGAACTTATGAGAATGCTGAGAGGGAGCTAGAAGTTTAAAGTTCGTCATCACCACCGTTGTCGTCGATCATCATCTATTATCATCGCTGACTACCATCAACAACTATTACAATCCAACTACCATGAAATTGTAGAACGGATGAATTGCTTATCACAAGATTTATCACATACAATCTTGTAATCTCATTATCGATAAGACTTAAATTAAATTTAAAAGCGATATATATAAAAACATTTTTACTGGCGATTTTTTTTTTGAGATTTTTTCACATAAAAATTCTGGAGTTTCTTATTCTATTTTCAACTATCTATGTGAATACTGGATTTTTATATAAAACTAAAACATGAAATTTTACTCTACCGTTATAAATTTGATGCACAACAAATATTATATTAATAGTGATCACAATTAATTATAATGTTAATCTCAAAAACTTATTCTATCCTAAGCTGGCAAAAATATTTCTTGAAAGGATGAATTCTGCTTTGTTTTTTTTTTTTTTTAACAAAATCTTAATAATTAATTAATACTATTGAAACTCAAAACTCGGATCTTACTTTGCGAATAGAATATGATATCTGAATTAAGTGACTGAAGAAAGGCACAATAATTTGCTGCGATTACTAATTAGTGTTAATTTTTTAACTTTTAAATTCAAATTTAAACTGATCAAATATCATATAATATAAACCTAAGAATCCTAAAGCAGGTGAAATGTTATTGTGCTGTGATAAGGCTTCCTAAATACTGATTAAGAGCAGGTCTAATTAATAGTTAGCGAACTTTTAAGGGGAGAGATTAAGAGTTTATTTGGAATAGCTATAATTTTTTTAAATATTGATATGGCACTTAAAATACTACTAGTCGAAGCACGAATCTTGATGCTTAAAGCAAGCTGATCCAATAAACCCACGAGATCAAGACTTAAAATATCCTCAAAACTCAGACGTCAGCTTAAACTTAAATAACCTCAAACATGGAAAGTGTTTATAGTCAAATCGAACAGTGGATCTAACGAGTCTAAGATCTCATAATTCTAACTTCATTTGAGCATTTAAATACACAAAATACATCATATGGTCGAGGAATCATCATGAGTCGTCCGATGGAGATGAGTGGTCGATTTTGCATGTATTTACGAGATGTCACTTTTCAATCTATAAATACCTCATTTCATACGTATGAGGGAGGCCAAGCAAGAGAGAGAGGAGAGAGCTCTAAAGCAAGATTCTCCAAGCACAATCTGCCACCACTGACGGCCAACCACCGCCGATCCTCGCCTTTCAATCTCGTTGCTCCATCATGACGACCTTCATCACGATGACCTCAGCCATTCATCATTTGCTATCCAAGAATCGTACCACCAACGTGACTACATAGTTGTTGTTCCTCTCATGTAATCGTAATCTATCGGAAGATTTTGTACTTATGAAATAGATACATAGTGGAAGATTTTACCAGCCGATTTTTTTTCCTCTTTCGAGATTTTTCACGAAAAAATTGAGTTTTTTGTCACTCTTAAATACCTGTGTGTGGATTTCACGACAAGGCTAAGGCGTAAACTTTCACTCTACCTAAACTGGTTTTCTAGCACGCAACAAATATAATTAAAAATTTATTAAGAAAAGATTTTTTTTAAAATTATTATAAGTATTATAAATATTTTAAATTTAAAAACTCAAATTAAATTTTTTAATAATCATCACATTTTTTATAACTTTGATGCTTAAAATTATCTTTTCAACACAACTTTTTTTTGAAAAATAGTTAAATATAATTATTATTAAATTTGAAAATAAATTAATCAAAAAGTTATCCCAAAATAGTAGATTATTTTTTAATATCTTTCTTATTATTTTGAATTTTAAATTATTATCATATATTTATTTAATAACTACTTTCATGTTGTTTTTCAGAGTTTTTTATTAAGAAAATTGATGAGTTCATTAATAGAATGCTAGATAAATAAATTATAAAAATATATATATATATATATATATATATATATATATATATATATATATATATTATAATATTATATTAAAATTTTAAATATAAATATTTTATAATTTTTTATATTTATATATTTACATTCAAAATCTATTATTTACTATTTTTTGTGCATGAATTTTAGTTTTTCGATTTCCCATCCCGTTTGTTGAGTTTTGTTGAATTTTTTGCGGGGGTCTTCTTTGTGTGGCAGGGGAACGGAAACGCGATGGAAAATTTCAAATCAATCTATCTGCTCTTGATGGCGGTTACCTGAAGTGTGTTCTCTTTGGATGGAGCGGAAGAATTTGGGAAAGAAGTAAGGTGTGAAGGGGGGAAATTGGTGCCGGAGAGGGCTTGCTCAATCAAAACCCTAGGGTTTTGTTGAGAGCCTGGCTTTTGCTGCCATGACTGCGGGCCTCTGCGGGAAGCGCTTAGAGTTCGAGGAAACCTTCGGATCTCCGGCTTCGGCTCCGTCCGCTAAGAGATTTCGCTGCTCAAACTCCGGCTCGCCAATTCGTATTGTCGAAGTCGGAGCCGCGGGCGAGGATAAGATCTCGGTTCTTCTGCGCATGTTCCCGTCTATGGATACGAAGGTGATTCTCTTTTCGTAATCGATTTCGGATAAGCGCTTTAAATTGACTTATATCTGGCTGAAAAGTATTTTATGTTGACGACCTCTGATGTTTTTCTTGATTGTTTACTACATGGTAAAATTATAATTTTTTTAATGATGATACATGTCAAGAAGTATAATGGCACTAGGTCTTGGTGGTACATTGCTAGTAGCAGGATCTTGAGGGGTTCGTTTGATGTGAAGATATATATAGTCCGATTTTTCACACGGTAGATTAACTCCTAGTTTCATATTAATCAGTAAGAATTTATTTTTCTTGTTCATGTTTTTTAAAGTTTTGGCTGAATCTCATAAGTTGATGGTAGATTATAAAACAAACTTGTGTTTTTTCCCTAGGTAGCAGAGGTTATGATGTAATCATAGACGCATGATGAAAGTGTTGCATACATCTTCTGGTCTCAGATTCAACTAGTAGATAAGAATAGATAAGGAGCTTCTTAAAAATAATAATTCATAATCATTTTTCGAGCCCCCCCTTTTTTTTTTTTGATACTTTTAGTATCAAGTTTGTACTTTAGATTGATAGTCGTTATTGAATGTAAGTATGTAACAAAATAAATTGGTCTAGGAGCAAACCTCTAAATTTGATAAACTTGATTATGGAAAGATTCCACACTATATATATATATATATATATATATATATATATATATATATATATTTTTTTTTTTTTTTTTCTTATGAAAATAAGTCACAATCTTTGATACGGAGCAGTTCTTCACATATCCTCATAGAAACTCTATAAAGGATTCCTCACAGGAATTTTGTACAAGGAGTCATCATAACCATTTAAGTTTAGGAACCTATACAAAGTCGATGGTATCTTAACTTTATTGTTTACATCAGTTTTAAAAAACTCATCTTACTGATAAGCGCCAAAAAATAAAGTGGTCAACATATTGAACAAAAAAGTTGAATAATCTGTTTCCATTGTTTGTGATTTTTGCGTATACTTTAGTTCATTGAGAGTTGTAATATTTTATACCTTAAACTGTGCTCGATGAATGGCTTTCATTTTTGCTGAATACGTTTTGTGCTCTATAAAAAGACAAACGTATCCCAAGGAAGGCTTAATTTGAAATAGGCTAAACATCATTTTGTGGCTTCTGTTTCTTTCAGAACAGGTCTAGATAACTTCATTTTATTGTTTTTCACCAGAGGTTATGATAAGCGTATCCATGGCTGTGTTTGGAAGCTTGATTATTTATTAACTATAGGCGATATGTCAAATTTCTATAAATATGTGACCCTTTATTGTCATATCTGGTCAATTGTTAGGCTGAGGATATTGATTTGATTATAATAAATGTAAAGTAATTAAGATTTTGAGATGTTGCAAATTGTGTTTCTGATCTGAATTACTAGATCCTGAACGTTTATGTTGAAACAGTAATCTCCTTGATAATGCATATCAATTTTCTAATGGGAAGAGAAGTTTATGTCATTAAGAACTATACTTTATTTTAAGTTTTTAGCAGCAGATGCACATAGTCAAATGCAATCCTAGTCCTAGTTATTTATGTAGAATGTCCTTTCCCTCAGGTCATTTGCCAAGCTTTCTATTTAATACTTGCACTATATTTAATAAGGAATTTTTCCTATTAAGCTATTTTTTTCTCATGGTTTATATACATATATGTGTGTATAAGCAGTTTATCTGCATCATCGGTAGTTGCATCTGGCCATTCAAAATGGCCTAGCTGATTGTGTTGCTTTAGTTTTGCCTAAGGTTCCAGGTTCAAGTTGCTTGTTTTTTTAAATGATTCTGGATTGTGTACTTGTTCCAGGATTATATTCACTAGAAATGAATGAGGGCCAACCTATTAGGGTGTAAAAGCCGAGCTTGGTGAAGATCTTGTTGGATTTTTGAAATTTGTTTGTTATTGTTAGTTTATATATCGAGCAAATATATGTTGTGTTAATTTCGTTTAAGTAACTAATTGGAGTTTCCTGTTACAAGAAGAGGAAGATTGAGCCAGCGATCTTTTAGAATTTTAGCAAAGAGATTGTTTATGATATATAAATGTGTTGTTATATATATATATAATAATAATAATAATAGTAATAAATAATAATAATAAATAAAAATAATAGTAATAAAATAATAATAATAATAATAAATAAAAATATTAGTAATAAATAAAATAATAGTAATACAATAATAATAATAATAAATAATAATAATAATAATAATATAATATAATATAATATAATTTTTATTTCAAAATGCACATACAATGATTGTTAAGTATTAAAATTTATATCTTGAAATAATATTTAGTGTTTTTCGTTTAGTTAATGAGTGAGCCTTCAATGCGCATTGACAACAGTTTTTTACATTCTATGATCTAATAATATTTTTTAAGCACATGTTGATATACTTGTTAATTTGTGGGTCTTGTTTTGTAATGAAGAATTTCATTGAAGAAAGATAATTATAAAGTCAAAAAGAAGATTACAACATTTGAAAAAGGAAGTTGGGAGGACCCCAAGCCAAAATAAAGCTTCAGAAATGTAAAAATTGCTATAGTTGAGGTATAGTAGGATTTGGCAATGAACAAAAAACCAAAAAGTGAGAGTTTCAGAAAGAACAGAAACAGGAGCCAGTAGCAGGGCTAGATCCGAGCTCAGCGAAGCCAGCAATACTTTTGGATCAGTTCATTGCTCGTTGTGAGAAGTGAATCTATGCATTTTCCTTATTTTCTGTAGGAATTTTATTGCTTTCACATCATTAGATACGATGCCTGTTATTGTTATTTTTTAATGTTTATTTTCCATCAAGTTTATTGCTTGTTTACCATCAAGTTTATTGCTCGTTTTCCATCACGTCTTGTGAAAAGGGCGTACCCAATTTACGGAGTCCCCTCCATTGTAGGGTCTAGGGAGGGGTTCATGCCTTTTAATTAAAATATAATTAAAATCTACATTTGTGAATGAAAATGCTCCTTGAAAGTTGAGCAGAGTAGGCTTCATGGTGATAGGATGCAATTCTTTTTCATGTGAAGAACTTTCAAATTAACTTTCAAATTGGATTTTTAACCAATTCTGAGCAGATCCTGGAAAGTATTCTAAACTCCCATGATAACAATATTAATGATGCCATCAAGAATCTGCATGCTCTTTGTCTTGGTGAAACTTCAGATAGGGATAAACCTGTGTTTACTAACTCAGAGCCCCACTCAAATGAAAATGGAAGAGAAGGTAGGAAAACAATTGACAGATTACATCTTTAGTTTTTCTTCTCTAGTTTATTACTTGTTTTCGAGGCCTCACACAGATATTTATCTGCTTTCTTGAGGTAGGTGCTATAAATGCACAAAATCCTGAAGTGAAGGCTGAAGTCTTACCTAATGTTGAGTCCAATTTTGAGTTAAAGGAAACTCATGGATCTTCGTGGATAGATATATTTGTCCAAGAAATGATGAATGCATCAGATTGGGATGATGTCAGGAGCCGAGCCATGAAGATCTTGGAATCTTTTGAACAAATGATTGTTGCCCACTCTACTTCCTCAAAGGAGGTAACTGCTAAGTAGATTGTTGCTTTCAGGATTTCAGTAACATTGGAAGTTCCTGTTTAAAAAAAATTGTTAAATTGAGCCAGTGCTGATTCTATTGGCTTTTCACTTGTGGCAGCAAGAGATTGGTTCTCTGAAGGAGCAGTTGCAGTGCTTGTTGAGAGATAATCAAATTCTAAAGAGGGCTGTTTCAATTCAACATGCACACAATTCAGCATTTGAGGAGAAGTTTAAGGAAGTACAACAGTTGAAGAATATAATTAGTCAATACCAAGAGCAAGTCCGCACATTGGAGGTGACTTGCAAACCTTCATCTCACTTCTACTTTATATACATTGTCATTTCCTCAGTAAGTGTTTGTCAAAATAAGTTGGTGGAAAGGAAGTAAACCTGTTCCATTTCATTAAATTTAAGTTTTTGTTCAACCACATATTGAGTTTTTATCTTCAATGCTGAGTCCATTGACACTAGAGTTCACATCTTCATATGAAAATTTTATGGTAGAATACTGTTGGAAATACTCGCTCTTAATTTGTGTGGATTTGATTTTTAAAAAGAATTTCATTGTAAAGGAATAAATTCAATCTAAAGATCAAATCACACATGTGAAGAATGAAATGAAGCTTGTTTCATCAAAAAGAAATAAAATTCACTCTAAATATTGTTTTATGCAGAAGATAGCAAGTAATGAAGTGAAACATGGAATCACAAGATTGGAGAGTAGCAAAAACAAAAAGCATTCAATTAAGGACTCAAAGAGTTATAATTGTCCATCTTCTCAATCGATCATACATCTATTCTCATAAGTATGTATTGCCCCCTTCCTCTACTTCAGTGCCTACTCACCTCACTCCTTTGGTTGGGCATTGTGATGATTCTTGCCAGATCCACATTTCTGATGTTCTATTATTGTTGATGCTATGTTTTCTTTCCTCAAACATTGACTAGTTATCTTAACATCATTGTAATGGAATTTTGAAATGTGTGACCACCCATGTTGCCTCGCATCAAGATATGCGATCCCTACCTCTGTCATGGTGACAGCACAATCTGCATGATCATTGCATTTTCCTTGCCATATGCTATCAACTTTGCCTACTGAGCCGCTGACAATGATATCCGTGATTTGTTCTTAATTATCAGGTTTTCAAATGCAATTTTTGCAACATCCTTATTCTCCACTCTTGATGAGTGAAATTCCATGAGATCAAAGAATTACTTTAAAAAGTTATTTTTGTGCTATTTATTTTCAATCAATCAAATAACTTTATGTTGTGTAGAAGACAATAAGAACAACAATTAAACTTACAAAACTTTTGTTTTCAAAGTAGTAATTAAGGGGAGCACATTGCACTCTTAATAGGAACATAATCAATGAGATTTCATGTAGAATATGTTTGATAAGTCTTTTCAAGTGTCCTAAGGTAATACGAGATTGCTATTTATTTATTATGATAAAAAATGAGACTTTAGGGCATCAAAGGATAAGGGATATTAGGAACATCTGTTATATGGTAGATTATCTCTTCGTCCAAGATGACATAAAGGATTAAACAAATAAATGAATATTATTCATTTCAAGTTTCCCTTATATTTTGAACGATTCCCCAAATAATCATTTGATGAGAATGTTTGCAAGTAGTTCAGCCATGATAATGATCAGGTGCAAATTAAATCATTGTCCAGCTTCTCATTTATAAAATGTTTGTTAACTTAAATGTGATTGGAGCGATCATGTTACATGTATTTTGAACAACATTAGTAGATGATTTGTTATCACAATAGAGCTTTAAATGTCCTTTTTTCATTCAAATTTGAAATCTTCTAGGATAATTTTTAGCTATAGTAATTTGCAAATTCCCAATGCCAAAAACATAAATTATGCTCCTGTGATGTATCTTGATACAAAATTTTATTTTTTTACATCTTCAGGTTACCAGTTTATTCTGTAAAAAGATGCAATATCTTAAAGCTGATTTTTCATTCAGAATGTGATAAGCGATCATATTTACTTCTTCCCAGTCATGGATGTGAAAAGTGGAGGTTAGTTAGGTAGTAGTAAAAGCAAGATATAATCATGACATGAATCATTTAAATCATTATGAAAGTCGTCCACGGGAAGCGGTAACGAATAATGAAAAATGTCTTTGAAAGTTAAATGAGTGCGGTGTTAAATATATTAAAATATTATGGTGATCACGGGAAAGTTAGTGAAACTAAATTAGTTAGGATCTTGGAATATAGGTGCTATACTAAATTAATGGAATTAATAGATATTATGGTTGTAGAAAGATAAATATTTATGTATTCAAGAAATTAAATGGGTTGGGGAGATTGATAGTTTAGGTTTTAAACTTTGGTAGGTAAAAGTCGGTAGAAATGTGTAAGTGTGATTATAGATAAAAGTTTGAAGGATAATGTTATAAATATTAATAGATGTGGAGATAGAATTATAAACAAGATTATTGTTGATATTTAAGATTATCAATGTTATAAGTATATGCTCAAGTAGGTTTGGAGGTAAACTAAAAGAAAAATTTTGGAATGAATTAGAGGGATTAAGATATCTCTTGAAGAAAGTATTTATTGGAGGAGATTTAAATGGACATGTTAGTAGAGTGGTAGAAGATTTTAAAGTATTCATGGTGGTTATGGATTTGGAGTGGTAATGAAGAAGGTAGGGTATATTAGATTTTTCTTGCTTATGATTTTTGTGTAGACTTTATTTAAGAAAAGAGATGACATATATTACTTATAAAAATGGATCTAGTAAAACCAGATTGATTATTTTTGATAAGAAAATATATCGTTTAGATTGTAAAGATTGGGTCATTCAGTGAAAATCTAAAATGACATCGATTATTAGTTTAGATTTTAAGATGAAAGGTTGTAAGAGAAAAAATCCAAATTATTATCCAGAATTAGATGGGGACTTAGAACAAATAAAATATTTTTAAAATACAAAGATTAGAATTTGGGATGTTCAGAGGAAGTAACATTATGTGGAAAAAAATATGAGTGAAATTAAGCAGTTCTTAAAAAAATGTGTTTGGAGAATCAAAAGCTTCTTTAATAAGAATAGTTGGTGGTTGAGTCGAGTGTGCGAAAAGATAAAAAAATAAAAGTATTATTATAAAACTTGGTTATATGTAAAAATTTGGAGAATTGGAAAGATATATAAAGTGGCGTAGAGATTATAAGCGATATATGATCTGAAAAATTTAAAAGTGATTTATCTGATAGATTAGATCTGAAAGGTGAAAGATGTATGTATAAGTTATTTAATCAAAAGATAGGAGAAGTAAAGGCATGGTTAGTGTGGTGTATTAAGGATGAAAATAATAAAATACTTTTTTTAAAATGATATTGAAAATAGGTGGATGAGGTATTTTGATAAACTTTTTTTAATGAAGGATCTGAAAATCGATTGATTTTAAACATATCTAAAAAAATTTCATTTTTATTATGTATTAGTAAATCAAGTTAGTGGCTTGAAAGAAAATGAAATGTGAAAAAAGTAGGACCGGATAATATTCCAATAGAAGTGTGGAAATGTTTAGGAGATCAAGAATTTCTTCTTACAAATCTTTTAATGTCATTTAAAGACTAAAGATGTCGATGAGTGGAGAAAGAGTTTGTTGGTTCTTATATTTAAGAATAAAGGTGATGCACAAGAGTGTGCAAATTATAGAGGAATTAAGTTAATGTGTACATTAAAATTATGGGAGAGTAATTGAGCATAGGTTACAATGTGATACGAAGTTTCACTTGTCATTTGGTTTCATGGATCTACTATGGATGCTATACATTTGTTAAGGGTTTGATGGAGAAGCATAGAGAAAGTAAGGAGGATCTACATATGATATTTATTGATTTAGAGAAAACATGATAAAGTTTCAAGAGATATTCTTTGGAGAGTTCTAGAAACGAGAAAGGAGTTAATATTGGTTATATTCAAGTCATTAAGGATATGTATACTAAAAGTTGTGTCCAAACAAGGAGGATTGACAAAATATTTTCCTATTTGGTTGGATTACATCAAGGATCAACTTTAAGCCCTTTTCTTTTACTTTAGTTATGGATGTTCTTACTAGGCATTTACAAGAAGATGTACCTTGGTGTATGCTTTAACATTCTTCTTGATAAGACTAGAGAGGAGTCCAGAAACTTGAATTATGGAGGTCAACTAGAGTCTAAAGGTTTTCGTTTAAGTAGATCTAAAACTGAATATATGGTGTAATTTTAGTTGTAGAAGTTAGTGATAGTGTTGTGACATTAGGTGACAAGTCATTAATAAGAGTAAGCGTTTGAGATATTTAGGCTCTATTGTTCAAAATGATGGTGAAATAGATGGAATGTTATTAGTAGAATTCAAATTGGATGGTTGAAGTGGAGGCATGCACATTATGTGATAGAAAAGTTCCAGTTAAACTTAAGGAAAATTTTATAAGATAGTGATAAGACGCAATGACTTATGGTGAATGTTGGCCAATAAAAGAAAGCGTAAAGACTAAGTTAAGTGATACAGAGATGAGGATGCTTAGGTGGATGAGTGGCTTTACTCTTAGAGATAGAATGCAAAATGAGTATTCGGGAAAAAGTTGGGTAACTTATAAATAAGATTAGGGAGAGTCGCCTTAGATGGTTTTACATGGTCGGTCGTCAGATGACGATTAGGAGAGTAGATATATTAGATTTCTTATATTAAGAAGGTAGAGATACCAAAAAAACTTGGTTAAGATGTATAAAAAATGATCTTAGTATACTTGATTTAAATGAAAATTTGACACATAATAGGACACAATGGAGACGAAGGATTCATGTAGCCGACCCCACCTAGTGGTATTAAGGCTTGTTGTTGTTGTTGTTGTTGTATGATTCCTTTCAGATTTTATAAAATTTGATATTGTGCTTGGAATATGTGATTCTTCAAGATTATATATGAATTAACACACCAATAACATAGACAATGTTATGTTGGACCTGATTTATGATATACTAGATAAGTCATCATATAAGTCTTTGATTTGAGATATTTTTTTTTTTTACTTTTGTGTCTTCTGAATCATTGTTAAGTTTATGAGTAAATAATATAAGACTCGTATCTTTGCATCCCAATTTTCCCAACTTTTTCAACAGGCTTGATATGTATTTTTTCCATGATATAATGCTTTCATGTTGAGTACGTGCAACTTCGATTCCATGTACTTCAGTCTATTTAATTTTTTGAGTTCAAATTTTTGGAGCAATCGTTTCTTTAAAGTCTTCATTCTTTCCAATTCACTGTCTGTCACGATAATGTCGTCAATATAAACTAGTAGTGTGAATATTGCTCCTAAAGCCACATCTTTTACTCAAGGTAGAAGCAAGGTCACACCCCCACCTTAATTTCCTGTCATAAACATGGAAACATGTTCAGCCATGAGCATATGGTGTGCAAGATCATTATGTCAGTCATTTACCACATCTAATAGAACTCTTACTGGATCGCCTTGTGCTGTTTCTTTTTTACTATTTAGAAATTTCTTTTATTAATTCAACCACAGTGTGGAGCTTTTTGGTAGCTATAGAAAGGGACAATGTAGTCGTTGAATGAGTGCTGATTAAAATTTTATTATAGAATAGGCAGAATGGAGGGGAGGAGAATGCTTAGGTAAAAGAGGACTTGAATAAGAGGAGAGAGAGAACAAAAGAAAGAATAAATGATGGATTGAATATTTCTATTTCTTCTAATCATTTCATTACAAATATTTATTTGAAGTCAAATCTGAATAATTCATGATAATCATATCATTTAATTTGAAATAAAGTAGTCCTAACATATATATATATATATATATATATATATATTCTAAATATTAAAAAATATTTTGAGGCAGTGTCATAGAAGTTCCCTTAGTCTTGTGGTGGTAGGAATGGTAACAGAAACTAAACCCATAATAATGGAGTAGGCAATGATAAAGGGGTCTTGAGATCATTTTGTATTACCATTTTTAAGTGGCAAATTTATTTATCTACATGGATTATGCCACTGCATGTGAGATTCTAATGGTGGAATTATTAAAAAGGCTAAGTCAATCTATTATGGAGCAAGCAACAATATCAGTCATTGGGTAGCAAAAATTATCACTGAAGATACCTCAAACTTAAGATCAATATGGTAAAATCTCTTGTTCAACTCCTTATCTTATACTCCTCTTAAGGAACAGATGCATCATTCTAATTCTAACAACTATGCTTGTGTTCAATTACGACATCATGGCATTCAGGCTCTCACGTACGGGAGGCGAAGATAGTGGAATTGTCGAAGTTGATGAAGCGTTCATTACTGGGGTGGCTGAATAATGATATGAAATGTTTCCTTTTAGTTTTGTCTTCTTCAAAATTCAAATATTCTCTTAATGATGCCACAGTTCATGAAGAATTGTTTTAGGATTAAAATAAATTACCTTAAAAAAACTGGGCGATTTGAGTAAATGATGGTGAGTGAATTGTAGTGTACAGGATGTTTGGCCCTTATGCATAAAGTGAATGTTTGGTGACGTAGGTGACCTGAGAAAAGAAGGGCCATTCAGTCACCGAAATGATTTAAAGTAGGTGCGATGGAGTGCGAAGGAGAAAACTTAATGGAGAAGAAGAATCTAAACAATTGGAGAGAGAGAGAGAGAGTACAGAATGGAAGGAGCCTTTTAATTTCTATCATTCCTTAATAATATCACTTGCATGCCATAAACACATTCATAGAAAGAATGTTACAAAAATAAGATCAACTAACTTGAAATTTATTCTAATCCAAAAATCTAGAAATTCGTAATAATCATATAATCTAATTTGAAATAAATATAGCTATAATAAAATAAAGACTAAACTACAATCCATATCTGGTCTACTACATTAGAATATTATATGATTAGTACTGTTGCATGGTATCAAATTTTATGTTGCTTTCATTTTATTTTATTTTTTTTTATATATCCATCCCTCATATGTTATCTCTATCTTTGACTCTTTATGTCCTTTCTATGGATCAGTCTAGGGCATAGTTGCATTCCCAAACATTGCATCATGAGTATTAAGACATCTTAACCTAGTGTTTGAAAGTTTTGGTTAAAACCTTTACACACATGCATTGTGTGTGTGAATTTGTGATTAAATTTACTCAAATGTTTCAAAACATGGCATTATGTCACACTCATGTGGAAAGGACCACCACACAAGCATGGCTTATGCCCTAGGGGAGAGAGAGAGAGAGTCTGATAAAATCTGCAAAATAATCTTGTCTAAATTGATAAACACCTGTTCCAATATGATCGTATGTCTTGCACTGTCAAAGTGATAACTTGCTAAAGTGATATCCTACCTCTAATATCAACTTTGCTTTTCTTGTATTAAATTTGCACAAATACAAAATTACTTTAATTTCCTCAAGTGAAAAAAAATTAAAATGACCATAATGCCTGGCTTTGATTAAGCTTTGATAATCCAAATTCTTTTGAAACTCATGTTGCAGTTGAACAACTACGCATTGAAGATTCATCTCCAGAGGGCTCAAGAGGCCACCTCTATTCCAGGCCGTTTTCATCCAGACATATTCTGATCTTGCATAACTCGAGTTCATGGCTAATAAGGTGTCATGGGCCTCTCTCTCTCTACAATTAATCGTCTGCAATAAATAGAATAATAGATCTTCATCATGGCCATCCACATGCCGCTCAACTCGGCTCTCGGCCGATAAAGAGGCGTAACTTGCGCTGATCACCTGAGCTACAAAGCGCAAAACTTTCTTTCAAGTAGGATTTTGATTGATGGCTAATATCAGATTCAGTTTCTCCGATGATGGGAGTATGATAGTAAACTGTTCTTGTTTCCCATCACTTGAATCTATATATATTCACAGGATTCTTATTAGTTCTTACTTAACATTGTAAATCGAATTGAAAACTTAAAAACAATCATAATAAAAACAAAAATAAAAGATTTTGCATTCTAACTATTTCTTGGATTAAAATCATGCATTTTGTTATGTTATTAGGGATGCTTTGTTTAGAACGTTTATTTTCTATTATTTTTATTTTATTTTTTTCAAATTCAGATTTCATTTTGTTGAATATTTTAGATTCTTTTTATTTTTTTAAAATATATTTAGTGAGCTCAAAAAAAAAAAAAAAAAAGATGAGGTGATGATATGGGTGAAACTTGAAAGTATGTTAAGTTGAGGTTGACTTGATTTATGATCATCATATTCTAATAAATTTGATCTTCAAAATCAATTTTTTATCATAAATTTTTTAAAAAAATTAATAGTTAAACATAACAATAATAATAATTTTTTGATTGTTTTTTTAAATAAATAATAAAATAATAATTATCTCAAATGCATCGAAAATGGTTCAGATATCATCGCTTTCTTGGTACGAACGTAATGGGTAATCTCTAGATCGCATTTGATTCTTCTTCAGAGTGAGGTGTTTTATTTTTGCCGCTGAAAAGTAACGGGGGGCTGGTACTTATTGGTTCAGGATTATCAGGCTCGTTCGGGAATTAGTTATGTTCGAAATTATATATTATATAGTGGATGAAATTAAAGGTGGATATCTCGTCATAAAATAAAATATAAATAAAAAAAATGGTTCAGTGAACTCAGTCACATCGCAGGTGGTGGCTAATGGCTGACATCGTAATGGCTGAGCGATGCTGAGGTGAGGTAGTGGGCTTCTCCAAAATGATCCCCACCACGACGTGGTCCACGAGAGCAACTTGGTAGACGCTGGTCAATACGTGCGGTCGGATTCACGGTTCCATTTGTCTTGAATAGACGGGGCGAGCCCAGTTTCATTAAATTCTGACGTGCACTTCTTCAATCATGTTTAAAATTACATTAGGGGTCCCACCAAATCGTTGTATTTATGCTCAGATGCTGAGTACGACCGTATATCCCACGTGAAGACTATTACAAACTTAATAATTAGGGAATACTTATATTTATTCGTTTTGCTAATCTTAGGATATCATACTACATTCCAAAATGTAATTGGATGTATTCACAATTAAAAGAAAGAAAAAAAACTTTCATTTTATTTCTTTGGGATTTATTTGAGATTTATTTTATTTAATTTTATATTATTTTATAAAATATATTTATCTAGTATATTTTTTATTCCAATAAAAGAGAAGTATAAGATTAACTTAAGTGTTACAGAGATGAGAATGCTCAGGTGGATGAGTGACTTTATTCTTAGAGATAAAAGGCGAAATGAGTATGTTCGGGAAAAAGTTGGAGAATGGCAGATAAAGATTAGAGAAATGCCTAAATGGTTTGGTAAAGCATCTAGCTCGATAGATTAGGAGAGTAGATGCATTAGATTTGTCTTATGTTAAGAAAAGTAAAGTAGACCTAAAAGACTTTAAGAGGTAAAAAAATGACTTAGATACTTGAATTAAATGAGAATTTGATACATAATAAGACACAATAAAGACGAAGGATTCATATAGTTGACCCCACTTAGTGGGATAAAGGCTTGTTGTTGTTGTTGTATATTTGTCATGATATGGTTATCACATTATTTTTAAAAGCATTGAAATTAATGTTGATTATATTAAGTATTTAAAAAAAGTAATTATCATTATTAAATATATTTTATTTTGAATTAAAATATAAATAAAAATAAAAAATAAAAGGTATTCCAAATATTCCCTTAGAATTTTACATTTGAGGATGAATATATTTCTACAATTTGAGGGCATATGAATGAATTATGATCATATAGGCTTTAAGATTTCACTTGGAATTATGAATGAAAATCACCAATTAAGCTTATATGGTGGGATAAATTTTCAATATAACTAGAAACTCAAAGTATTGAAGTTCATCATTCACTTGAACAAATGGAAGAATGTCTAAGGAAAATTATATCAAAGTGACATTGAAAATTTTAATTATTTCATTAATATATTTATAGTAATATCAACATAGTTATCAAATTTATTGAAATAGAGCCTACTAATATATTTAATCTTAGATTTAATTTTAATTAAAAAACAAATTAAATGATATTGACTTTATAAAATTCATGATGAGTAAAATCAAACATAATATGATGCCAAGTTCCAACCTATTAAATGCATGTTAGCCTAACGAATACTGATAAGTGAGGACATCATAATGCTATCAACACTATTTTCAATCATCGCTTAGAAAATTTTTTTAGATATTTGTGTACGACAACATCACGATTATAATTTTCATAGTTTGAAGTTTCGTGTGGCGAATTAAAGATAATACATTGAGAAAATGTATTGCCTCCTTATTAGAATATGATGATATTTACACTAATATTTGTGAGAATACTAAGGAGCTCTTCTTCTTCATCTTATAATAATAGGACAATCAATTCCATTTTTAAGGGAAGATTAGAGTCTTTAAGCATGGAATTTAGAAATTGCTAGTAATTTAATTGCTTTCTAGGATTAGTAAGGACTCTTTGTAAGGATATGGTAGCTTAATAGGTTAAACTATGATATCTTAAATTTATGAGGAAAACTAATAAAAGAATATTTTTAAAAATCTTTTAAAAATATTATGACCTTTTTTTTATGATTTTATAGTAAAATTTATATATTTTCATATTAAAAATTTAGGTGAGATGGACCTAACAATGGTGCTTATAATATGTTGGTATTGACAAACTATCAGCTAATGAGAGGCTCATGAGTTAACCAATATAAAAGAGAAAATAGTTTTAATTCAAGTGTATAATAAAATGATAAAAATGAGCAATTAGGGGAGAATAATAAGAAATCATTTAAAATCTTGAATTCTAATATATTATAAATACATTTATATTACTATTTTTAAACAAACATGCTTTGGATTTAACCAGTCGATCCAAATCTATCTGAAATTTGGCTTTATGACTCATTGAGCTCAACTCACGATCCATTTATTGAGACCAGGCTTAGCCATCTCAAAATTTATCATGGCTCAATTATACCTAGTGTCGCTACTAATGTTTAGGAATTGTGATGTGCTCAGATAAGATTCATCAAGAAAACCAATTAGAACCTACTTAGTGTAAGTCATTAATTTATAATTATCATGATGACTACTTGAATGTTATAAGTTTAATATGCTTGTATGTTAGTATAGTATTGATCTTGATGAGAGCTTATGATCTATGAAATAAGTTAAGGATGATGTGAGAAATCATGGGAGGGAAAAAAAATTTGATTGAGTTGTTCAAATATCATACAAACATAATAATTTTGGAAAAAGTATTTACATAATTGAATTAGATACTTTGTGTAATATTTATAAAAATAAAATTCTATAGAAAAAGAATTGAGATAATATAATTCTTATGTATTTACATATTTATTTATCTAATATTTTTTTATACTTAAAAGGTGTATTTTATTGATGATGTTTTTTTTAATGTAATATTGAAGATTATGATGTTATATATGTAAATTAATATATATATATATATATATATATATATATATATATATATATATATATATATATATATATATATATATAATGACAGCCTGTAAATTTCTCTCTTTAATTACTGTAATCATTAACTATCTATAATTTAATTTGTAAAATTGGAAATGTACAGTTGTTTAGGCAGCTGTTTGAAGTTCATCGGACCAAGCTTCGCTGTCGGCAGCTAAACCCATCGTCATGACCGTCCGATTCCGATCCGACGGCTTTCACGTCGCGTCCCATCTGGCATAAATAGGCGAACTATCGTCCACCACGTATCAAGACAGGTTCTTACAATGGGCGCTGACGTGTAAGGTCCGTTCTCGCCCTCCCGTGCTATATATTATTAGGACCGAGACAACGCTGGGGAGACACAGGTCAGCCTAGAGGGAGAAGAGGGAATCAGGTGGGGATACCCCGGCGGCCGGAGGGGAATTTCAATAAAGAGGGTGTGTGTAGGTGGCGGCCGTGGCGTCGTGTGCCGTTCGATCGGGATCAGACGGTGCAGGGATGGGGATCGCGAGCGACGAGTTGGTGGAGATCCAGTTGGGGAAAAATGCCGGCGAGCCGACCGTCGTCACCGTGAACTGCCCCGATAAGACCGGCCTCGGCTGCGACCTTTGCCGAATTATTCTCGAGTTTGGACTATGCATTACGAGAGGAGGTGCGAGGGCTTTTTATTTCCATTTTTTCAAAATATTTCATTTTTTTCGAATTGATTTGTATTAGGGTTTCGTTTTAAGTAAAGTCGATTTTACGATTGCATGGTTTTGATGTGTGCTTCATGTTTTTTGATGAATCCGGATGGGATTATTTATTTATTTATTTTGGAAATTGGCGTTTTGGGATTCGGCTTTTTTAGGAAAGTATAAGTATTGATTGTGCTTCTTAACAAAGGGAAATTATTCACCAAGTTCTTAGTGACGTTCTGCCGAGAAATTTTTGTCATATATGTAGGGAAAACATTTTGCCGTATTTTCTGTCTCTATGCGATGAATGATTGCAGTGCAAATGTATCAAATTATTTCGAATCCTTAAGGCTATGTTTGGATGTTGGGACTTTGAGTGAAAGGACATGAGGAAAGAATAAGAAACTCAAATCAATGACTACAGTTCAGAATTATGCCATAAATTATTGGGATATCATTTCATTACATTTCTTTCTCCATTCTTGGATACAAAAAAGCCTAAATTCTTTAATGTACTTTTCTCTGTAAGACAAATTGGTGTTTTGACAACAAATTGCGTGGAATGCTGGAATTTTTATCGACCATGGTAGGAAATTCAGTCTGCTGAGACAGATTTTTTTTTTTAAATTTCTTTTCGCTTTCTGCCATATTTGTGTAGATGTATCAACCGATGGGCAGTGGTGCTTCGTCGTGTTATGGGTTGTTCCGTGCTCTCCAAAACTTAACATCCAATGGACAAGCTTGAAGAACCGGTTGTTATCAGAGTGCCCAACTTTTTCCATTCCATTCTACTCAGACCTAGGAAGCTTGCCCAAGACTGCTCAGACTTATCTACTAAAGCTGTTCTCAGTTAATCGAAAGGGACTTCTACACGGTAAATAAGCTATTTTTTATTTATGGGCATATCAAACAGTAACAATAAGAGGTTTTGGCTATTAATAACTTGTTGTTTTTTAATTTTTTTTTTAATGGATGCAGATATCACTCATGTGCTTTGCGAGCTTGACCTCTGTATCCATAGAGTGAAGGTCTCTACAACACCAGAAGGAAGAGTCATGGATCTCTTCTTTATAACTGATGGCATGTAAGTAGAAACAATACTTGTTCTAGGCTTATTTTTTGTTTCTTCAAAACTTAAGCAAATGATTTTTTTTTATTATTATTATGCTCTGCTTGTTTAACCTCCTCTGCCAAAAATGGTAGACTACTTATTTTATCAAGTTGAGTGCATTTATACTCTTTTGCTCTAGGGAGCAACTTCATACTAGGAAACGACAGGATGAGACGCGCCAAAAATTAAGTTCTGTTCTTGGAGATTCATGCATCACCTGCGAGATTGAGTTGGTTGAAAACTTTCAGCAGGGTTTCTCCTCACTTCCTCCTACTGTCGCCGAGGAACTTTTCAATCCCGAGCTCTCGAACAGTCAGATTAGTTCACAGGCCCTCACGTCAGACTTGGCCAAAATGAAAAAGGTTAATGTAGCCATTGACAACTCCTTGAGTCCTTACCACACTTTACTGCAAATTCATTGTGCCGATCAGAAAGGTCTTCTCTATGACATTTTAAGGACTTTGAAAGACTACAACATTCAGGTATTGCTCACTTCTACTTCTCATCAGTAACTATTGGTTATCCAATGATTTTTTGTTCAAAGTGTCGAGTTTGTCGCATCTGAAATATGGACCTAATTAATCACAGATTAAACCGTTAACAGCTTCAAGCTTATACTGTAATGTCTGCAAATCATAATCATGGAATGATCCTTCAATAGTTACATACATAACACATAGTTCTTATAAATTTATACATCTAATACCTAACACTTTATTATCATTAGCATAAAAAGATTTATTCACTCTAAAAAGTTTAATATTAGATGTGATGTGAAAGATTTGGTAAAGGTCTTCATCTCCTCCTGAGTGACCGGCTTTCGAGCATATAACTCCTCTAACTCAGTTTCCATCAGTGCTCGACTTTTTTTTTGAAGGATATCAACACCCCACATCTTCTGTGGATGTATTAAATCAATCTCGCTGGCCACAACATTTATCACCCACGCTGTGATATCGGCAAGAAGACCTCCTCTGAGAATCAACGCTGCCTGCTCTCGCCACCCACCAATCGAGCTAAGAGACGGTGGGTAGTGCTCGACTTTCAAAAAAGAAAAATAAATCCTCCTTAATAATATAATTGCAACTTGTTTAACTAGGGAGATGCATTTGAGAAGTATTTTATTTATTGTTGGCTGAAGTTTTAATATTTGTTTATAAATCTGTACGAGCAACTTGTTAACTAACTTTACCTGCAACTTGCTAAATAATAATTGATTTGATGCTGACTGAATCATTTGATGACACTTAACTTTTACTATCAGTTCTCGGTTTCTTTCCTATGTTCTTCTGTTTACTAACTTACTATATATATCTATTAATAATTCTACATGTAAAAAGTCAAATATTTCACCGTCTCAAAGGCCACATTCATTTTGTTTTCTGATACAAATTGCACTGTGCTTCATGACATCAGATTTCTTATGGGAGATTCTTATCGGATATGAATGGCTATCGAGAAATAGACCTTTTCATCCAACAAACGGACGGGAAGAAGATATTGGATCCAGAGAAGCAGGACGCTCTGTCCTCCAAATTGAAGCTGGAAATGGTCCATCCATTGAAGGTGATCATAGTCAACCGCGGCCCAGACACCGAACTCCTTGTTGCCAACTCCGTCGAGCTCTGTGGCAAGGGAAGACCTCGCGTCTTCTTCGACGTCACCTTGGCTCTTAAAATGCTCGACATCTGCATCTTCTCTGTAAGAAAAACAATTTCATCCGCCATGTTTAATTTCTTTCCCAAAGAAGATTTTTAATGTATTTTTTTTCTTTTCACTGATCCGCTAGCTGCTTCGTACGCAGGCTGAGATCGGCAAACACCGGACGGCAGAGAGGCAGTGGGAAGTGTACAGATTTCTCCTGGATGAAAGGCGAGATTTCCCACTCTCAAGTAGAAGAGTTAGAAGCCAGATTGTGGATGGCGTGCGAAGAGCTCTGATGGGTTGGTAAACAAATCTGGTTTGTTCTTCCAATGGCTTCGCTCTCATACAAAAACTAATATCTTTGTACAGTAATAGCACTATGAATTATTCAACAATAGAAGAATAATATCTATCAATCAAATATTTCATTCTAGCATCTTTTTTTCTTCTTTTGCTATCCGTCCATTGCCGCGAGCTTATTTCTCCATTGTGAAGCATCTTTAGTGACTGGATTTGACGTTATGATTGATCGATGGAAGTGGACATCTCAAAATAATAATAATAAATATAAATATAAATTTTATGGCTCATGTTGTCCGAAAATAATTTGTCCCATTTATTTGTTTTTTTTTTCAAAACCAAAATAAAAATTGATGGCATTATTGGCTCTGATTTGTTGGAAGGATGATGTGAATAATAATTGATAGATAGACAAACAAACATGTGGTCTTAATGAAATGAGATTATGTTTTTCCTTTCCATAATCAGTGACAGATGGGACCCACGGCTGATGTGGCGTCCACTAATCCTCTTGGCTGACTGTTTGTTCTTTTGTTAATATAAGCCTGAGCGCCGACCCATCGTCTCTTAGCTCATTTGGTGAGAGCATGGTTAAAATTTTGATTTTTCAACCCGCATTTGATTCTTTTTCAGGATGAAAGATTTAAAAATAAGTGAGATTCATACATGATGATGATATGCTAAATTTTAAATTATAAGATATCCTCATCCATTCTTATGAGTAGGATATTGAATTAATACTCATTAAAAAAAAAAAACGCCACTCAACAACCAGCCACTTGTTTTTAAACTTTTCAAAAACGAAAGATTTAAAGTTTTTCTTTTTAAAATGAACTAAATGGATTTTTTTAAACGCAGCTTGACATTATTCAAATGAGATCAAAATTAAAATTCACCTCAAAACAAAATGCATTAAAAAAGTTCTCCTAAACGAAATCTCATTACCTGCTTGACTCACGAGCCGTCCCATCCCCTCTTTGGTCTTGAAAGAGAAAATCACAAGAGAGAGACGGATTACCTTAGAACCAGATGGCTCTAACTTAATCTGAAAGAAATAATCTTCTACAAGCTTTAAATTTTTTAATTTATTACGAGATGAATAAAATATAAAAAATAATTAATCATAATTATAATATATTTTTAAAAAATAAAAATTTAAAATTTATCATCAGAAGAACTGAAGAAGGAAGCACTGCTGCTTGAGTCTCTGATTTGTGGAGATGTTTCTCGTGCTTAATCAATTAGAAAACGTGGCCGGGAAAGCGTGCCGAGCATGTGGACTCCGTTCGGCGTATTACGGAAGAAAAATTCTTTTTTATTACTCTAATCATGATGCTGAGTCGGAGTGATAACGACCGTTATTGGCCTTTATGATGAGTTTCTTTTATAAAAATGATTTTAATAGCTATAAATATTGAACATATCATTAACAACAGTTATATTGCGAGTTATATTCAGAAATTCCATAAGAGGTAACATTGACATTCCTTTTTACAAAGATAACTTACAGTTTGATTAAATTTATTTATTATTTTCTTATCTAATTTTAATAGAGCTTAAATGATTATAAATGTAATGTTAATAATTAATTTTTTTAAACTTTATTTTAAACAAATTTGATTTTATAAATGATTTCTAATTTTAATAAAACTTAAATGATTATAAATGTTCCTTTCTAAAGATAATTGTTGATCTCTCTCCAACGCCCTAACTCCTCATCCCGGAATCCGATGAAGATGAGTGGAGGACCGGGTTAACGGCCCGTTGAGCCACCTCGTGGAGCACAGGCTGATTGTGAACTATTTTATTATTGTATTGAGCTGAGACATAAGAATATATTTAGAGAGAGAGAGAGAGAGAGAGAGATTTGTTCTGTTTTTATATATATAGATCTGAACTTCCATTTAGATTTATTCAAAATCATAAAACATCATTATTATTATTATTAATTGAGGGCCTTTTTAAATATCTCATGCAAAATATAATAAATCATTATTTTATTATTAAGGATCTGTTTGGGATAGCTTTGTAGAAGGTTCTACGACTAGTTGCTAAATTATAATTTCTATTTGAAAAACTCCCGACCCATGCCACTGTTTCAAGAAATGATTAAAATCTTCCCATACGAATAATAATTTAAACAAAATGAATAATATTAAACATAATGATGAAAAATAAGATAACTGATACTCATATATAGTGAATCAACTACATTATAATAAGAGATTATACATTACTTAATAAGTAACACTAATATTAAAAATAAAAGTACAACAACAAGTGCGATCAGAATATTAAACCTACTATCCTATTGATCAAATCAATTTAAAAAAAATTTCTCCAATGCTACTCTCCAAGCATGATCACCGGCGTGATCCTCGTGAGATTCGCCAACTCATCCAAATAATGCAATCACCTTTTCTAACACCAAAAAACTTTTCGTAATTTTCTTCTCTACGTGAAGTGAATACATAACATTGCAAACCACAGTTGCAATACGTGACTCTGGAATCAATAGAGATCCTCAAACTCATATTTCCTGAGATAAATTTATATTAGTAATAAAAAAATATTAATATGAGAGTTGTGACATTCTAATATAACTTGGTAACGATAATTAAATAGATATTTAAAAAAATTATGAAATTAATAATACAATGACTGACTACTTGTTCCAGTAAGTTTGTAGATGTGAACATGCAGCGTTTAAACTACCATTTGAAAAAAGGGTTACATAAGCTCTAATCAATATCCAAGGTATTTATAATTTGCTCTATAATCCTTTCATATCCTCAACCCCTTCTCCATCTTGTGTCTCAAATTATGTTGTTTGTTGAGTAGTTTCTACCATTGAGTGGCTCAATCGATATTCAAATACTTCAGGTGGGACAAATCATTGTCTACAATGTTGAACTCAATGTCATGGTGTGATGGATGACGGCGTATATAATTATGTAAAGTCATTGTAGCTGCAACTACTATCATATGCACTTTCTTCCCATCTAGTCATAAGAAAAGTGAAGCACATATTAAAATTACATACTGTCATTACATTCTGTGTAGGTGAACCACGGTAACCAATATAAGCCACATTTTGACTTGAAGGCACATGGACATCAATATGTGTCCCATCAATTACACTATACAATCCTATAATATAATTTAGTTCAAACTTAGGTGATAATCATAAATGACTATTTTGAAGTAAATTTAGAAATGAAGTATACCTTGAAATATGGCATGTATCAACAATCATGTAGAATCTCATTTGGTATATTCTAAAAAGTTGAATCTATCGACTTATATAACTTTTATTGTTAAACTTACCGATGCATCGAGGCCAATAGAGAAGTATATGCTTATGATTTCAGATGAGTGTTGAAATCGCTCACTAGTCATCTTGATAGATTCATTATGCGATAATATATAGTGTTAGAGCCAGGACTTCTCTAGTTGTAGTTCTAGAAGATCCACAAAGTCCATGAAAATTTTCTAACTCCGGCAACAAGTCAGTGAAAATTATCTGTGACATATGAAACATATTATGAAATCTCCTAGAGTGACTTATTATTAACTCAGTGATCTATTTTTCAACAACAAATTTGAAAATCATATATGGAGTCTTGCAAATGTAAGAGTCGTAGTACTCATTTATTAAACATACTGCAATAGCAATAACAGTTATAGGTTTTCGTCATCATTACTTTTCATAACTGCAACCAATGACAAAAATACATACTTCACTATATTATTCCATTAGAGATTAAGCTACTAAATAAAATTTACATGCCATAAACAAATACATAAAGTACAAAGAGCAAACCAGCTAGTATCATATATCAAAATTAACCAAGGTATTGTTACCATATAATGTCTAAAAAAGTTCAGCATATAACAGAAATAAATACATCAAATCCAAAGAGCAAACCAACTACTATCAGATCACAAAGTAAAAGAAGTTTAAGATATGACAAGTACTAAAAACATTATATAATAAAGACAACCTAGCTAAACATCACGTGTTTCAAAATAATAGTGCATAAAATAAACTCTTCGTTCAAGTGTCATAGCCATGAAGATCTCTCACTTGTTTGCATCTTCAAGCAACCTCGTTGAATGCAGATAAAGTAGCATATCTTCAAAAATTTCAGTGATTTTATCTAAAATAGTGATTATCTCAGATAGTGATGGCGATGCATTTGACTTATTCGCTCTAGAACTACATGAAATTACTAGCGGTGATATATGATTTTGGAGGAATCTAGCCCCTCCCTTTTTTTCTGACTTCTAAGAGTTAGAGCTGGTGAATGCTTAGCATGATTGGATTCAGTGTGGAAATCTATGGTATATAACAATTCATTGACTGAATCATTTGAACCAGACTTTTTCTTAGAATAATTTTATTCTTGCACAATGTCATCAGCTTCTTGATTTGGTGTCGAGGAATGGGCCCGGACAACCACACCACTGAACATGAGGTATAATTTATCTTCCATTTCAGGGTCTATGCCACAATATCTAAATTTATTTGCATTTGATAATATTTGCAATCAAAAATTGTGGTCAGATGTTATGATCTTCTGAACTCTTTGTGTAGTAATTAGAATGGCAAGTATGTATAAGAAATTTACTTGTATCTTTTCTCACCACCAATCGTTAGATGTGTCTATTGTCTTCTTTATAGGATCTCATCCCAAACTAGTTGTTCCTTGCTTCAACTCTTTCCATAATTTTCAATCCTTCTTCAACTAGTCTCATTTATTTTTAAGTTGTGTTCTATCATACTCTCTTCTAATTCTCTCCTTAAAATTTTTTATTAAATTCTCCCAACCCCTTTGTTAAAATAGGTTGTCGCTCTATGCCCAAGTCAATCTCCTTGAGACAAAGATCACAAAATATTATTTTCACATCTCTCTCTCAAGTAGCACCTGCTCCACCTTCCCTTGGATTTCCCATTTTAAACTTATATTATTATTACTCAAATGATGAAACCCAGATGAATCAAACAACAGAGGATTGAAATTTTTTAATTTGATTAGGCGATGCTAAACATATAACATAAGAAATAGAGAAACAAACATGAGATCTCTTGTAATTGCCTAAACAAAATATGATCTTCACACAAGAAAGAAGAGGAATGAATTGCATTTAACTATTGAAGCATGAACAAACAACCATAATAAGTAGAAAAATCTAACAAAGTAAATGGAAAAAGTAACAAGAGTTAAAAAAGTCTGCCTCAATAAAAAAAAAAACATTTTACAAAGGGCAACTGCATAAGTGAGCATCCAAACTTCTAAAGAAGGGTAACAATCACCTATGAAGCTACCAGCCAAGAAAAAGTACGGGGGGACATTCCAGCCATGACAACCCATTTACCTGTTTTATAGCTCTTAACCACAACTCAATCTAATTGAATGTCACTGACTTGATGAGCTATATAACTGAATATTATTTGTTCTATTGTCTGAATGGTCTATAAATATATTAATACTTGCAATGAAATATAAAATTCGAGAAATCAGAAAGGTTGAAAAGAATGATTTATACTTTTCTTATTGAAGAGTAAAAATATTCTTGAAGAAACATGAGTGATGAGATCCACCACAAAATAAGACAGCATCAATTAGAAGAAAAATACCAAAGGCCTATTAAGCACAAGGCCAAACCAACCAACAAAACAACTCCACACTCCCAACCTTAACATTCCTTAGGTAGCCAATCACGATAGGAAAGCCAAGACAACTCCACACTCTCAACCAAATACCAAAAATATCTTCCCACATAGAGAACACAACTACCAAAGAAGGACACTGAAATATGAATCAGCCACCAAAACCTCTATCTGACCAAAAGGGCAAAGACATTAAAAACAAATCTCCAATCATAACGATCCAACAGCAAAAGCACAACAACCCAGAAGAAAAAGCAAACAAATCTAAAGAGCAAACTAGTTGCGCCACCAGCCAACAGTCAAGTCAAATAGGAACTAATACAACAGAGCCACATCGAGAGAAACCCAAGGAATGAAAGACTAGCAACTAGCTAGATTAACCCAATAATAGCAAAACCAACACAGCTAGCAAACCAAAACCAATAGAAAAATAAAGAATAGAAACTAACGAGCTTTGCAAAAGTCATACTCCCATTTGCCCATGTATAACTAATTCAGGAGCCAAATAGAAGACAAGGCCTACCTACACAATGAGGTTTACGATGAAGTCGCAATAGAGTCGCAAAGAAGTCAAAAGCGACAAGATGCACACAGATTGTACTAGTAGAGGAGATCAATAAATCAGAAGAGATCTACAGAAGAAAATTAATTTTATCATAGGCAAAACAATCCTTTGACATGAGGCTGAGCGGAAGGGTAATTTGGATAACAATCCTTCATGCAGGGGCGCTCGAAGGATCAGCTTAAAGCAAGCCTTCTCAAAATTTGAAACAAATGGAGTTCGTGATTTCAATATCATTGAAACGTGGTACCAAATATACCATATGAGTTTTGATCGTTCTGAATATTTTGTTATATTTTTAAATAGTTTTATTTATTTTTTTCAAATATAGTCACTAATTGACTGGATTTGTATATATATTCTTGTGTTTTGGTGTGTTGATTTTTTATTTTGTTAGATATTTGAAAATTTTAATAGTAAACTCAGACACGTAATACAAGAATGTGAACCTACGACCTACTGATTAAAAGTCTAACCTTTTAACCACTAGATCTGGCTGACTTGCACATCTGTTGATTTAATTTTTTTTTATTTTTAATTTTTTCACTTTTTATAAAAATTTCTCCTATTTCCCAACAATTCTGCTCGAGAAAAATTGGCTTTATTTTTGTCAGAACCATCATTTTATTTGCCGTTTTGACCAAATGTTAGAATTAAATTTATCAAAATTAAATTCGGTTAATTTCAATAAATCAGTGAGGAAAAAACAATAAAATGCAAAGCAAATGGTTCAATATTTAGATTATTGAGCAAATGATTAATTTGACCTCACTAATTTATACTAATCTTATTAATATTTCAATTTTAATAATCCTTTTTTTAATAAAAATAAAGTCTAGTAGCACGTTATAATGTCAATCCTAGACTTAATGATTTTATTGTCCAAACATAAAGGTATAGGTAAATATAAACTCAGCTGGACAAAGTCTATTATTAAAAATAATTGACAAAAATATTCGTTGGATACGATATTATAAATTTTATATTTTAATAATTATTGATATGACTCTCAAAATACCACCAGTCAAAGCACAAATCTTGATGTTGAAAGCGATATGATTTTGAGTAAACAAATCGAGATCAAGACTTAAAATATCATTAGAATCTTGGACATCAATTAAATCCCAAAAAAGCTCTCAAATGTGGAGTGTTTATAGTCAAATCGAAGGTCTCGACGAGTGGATCTAATGAGCCTAAGATCTCATAATTCGACTTCATTTGGGCATCCAAATGCTCAAAATACATCAAATGATCAAGGAGTCATTCGAGCGTCCGTCGAGGGGAGTAGTGGGGCCTTACATGAGTTTACTAGAATACCCCTCCTCCCATCTATAAATAGGCCTCACTCCTCACATGGGGGGCCTAAGCTAAAATAAGTGAAGTGAAAACAAGTGAGAAGAAGAACAAGAAGAGCAAGGAAGAAGAGAAGAAGAGTCAAGCAAGTGAAGAAGAAGAAAGGAAACAAGGAAGAAGAAAGAAGAGTCCAAGAAAGTGAAGAAGAAGAAAGGAAGAAGAAGAGAAGAGAGTCAAGCAAGTGAAGAAGGAAGCAAAGCGGAAGAAGGCAAGGAAGAAGAGGAAGAGTCCGATAGGAAGAAGAGGAAAAGTGAAGTGAGGAGGAAGAGAAAGCTCTAAAGCTTGAAGATCCCGCAAGATCGCACTATTGCCGTAGATCATGGATTAATTATACGACATTTCCACGGATTCAACATCTCAACTATTATAAAGCGATCGTTGTTACTGTTGTCCCTTTCTCAAATAAACTCTAATCGTTGTCGGAAGATTTTGTACTCAAAGGATACATAGTGGAATCTTTTTCTTGGGCTAGGCAGTGGTTTTCCCTCTTTTTGAGGTTTTCCACGTTAAAATTCGAGTGTCTCATGTTCGTTCTTTAATTACAGTGTGCTTGTTAATCAATAAGGCATAAATTTTACTCTATGGCGGTTTCCGACGCAGCTTGGCGTCGTGGAAGTAAAACTCTTCAACCACAATTCCGTGAACATCCGCGTTATAGTGGCACAACACTGCCGTCCTGGAGCTTCCGCTCAACTCCGTCATTCTCAAAACCCATCCTGAACCAAGGGCAAGTTGAGGCGGGCGAATCTCTTTGGAAGATCGTGTCCGTCGAATGGAGGAGTCTCAAAATAAAATGATCCGGCTTTTGCAAGGACTACAACGGCCACTACGACAAACATATCTCCCCAAGATCGGTCATTGCGGGAGGAGGTCAAAACGCTAATCCTCCCGACACCTGAGTTCCTCGCATGGAGGCGTAACGATCTCGACCTTCTAGTTCCACTCATCCATCGCGTCTCAGCGTTACTAATCCACCGATCGTTGTTGATAGCTTCACACATGCTCATCTCATTAATCCATCATGACATTGCGAAGTACGGCTTAATACAAGATGAATTTCACCTTCAAGATAGAAATCATCTTCACCCGGTTATGAGTCCTCACCTTTAGCCATTCTTCGACATCCAATTCGTAGGTTTCAAGCTTCAGAGCATTGATTCCTATGATGGGGCGACCCACGAACACATCGACCATTGGGACTATCATGCATATCCAACGAGCTCGACACGCTTTTGTGTCTTTCCTTACCCTCAAAGGGCAAGCTCGCACTTGGTTTTATTCTCTTCCAGGGGATCCATCCATACCTTTACGAACTCGCCGGTTCTTTGTGGAGCAGTTCATTGCAAATCGGAGAATCATTAAAGATTCCTCCCATCTTTCCGTGACGAGCGGGTGAATCACTCAAAGAATACTTCCGAGGTTCTCTTTAGAAGCTTCGCCAAATACAGGGTAGACCACGAACTATTAGAGGAGTTTTCCTTGGAGGACTCGTCCGCCTTCTATTCGTCATTAATGAGGGACACGGTCCGCTATGCCGACTTAGTTCATCGTGTAGAAGCACAAATCTCCGATGAAGCTAATGCTCATCGCATGACAATTTGAACAATATGCGGAAAGCAAAAAACAGAAATGGGACCGAATCAAAGCGACAAGGTAGTCATGATCTCCTCCCCCCCCCATATCAACAACGTGAACCTCGATCGGAAAAGACATACACACCGAACACATCTCTGTTAACCTCGATGGCTATTCAATGAAGAACATATCAAGTGGCGCATCCATTGACCGAATTGAGAGAGCAATATTGTCATTTTCATCGGTGGACATACTTCAAGCATGTATACAACTCAAGGAAGAAATCGAGAGACTCATTCAACAAGGATACCTTCGTTTTGTGAAGAATCAACCACCTCAAACAAACACACCTCCGTTTGGGGGCAACCGGGACAATCATCACAAAACAACCAAATAATCATCAAATAATTGGAGAAATCAAACAATCGCAGGAGGATCGATACTACATAATCAAGTTCTCGTTCCTGCCTCCAAAGAACCAGAGTTGAAGAAGTCTCATTGATCATTCCATCACTTTCAATGACTGGACTTAGAAGGAGTCCATATCCCTCATGATCCACTTGTCATAGCGGATCGGTGATCCTTGTTATAACGTTAAAAGAATTTTGATCGATAATGGGAGTTACGTCGATGTCTTATTTTACTCAACTCAGCATGGGCAAAAGCTCCAACCATGCGGACCACTATATGGGTTTGATAATCACCCGATTCAAGGCGGAAAATCTTCCTCTTCTGTTACCCTGAGAATTCCTCGACAAGTGACTCATTTAATACAATTCATGGTGGTGAAGTCGGATTAGCATATAAGCAATCTTGGAGGCCTCCAATCAATTTTGGTCTATCACTTGATGCCTCATCGAAGATAAAATTTCCTACCCGGTGGAGTTGGGGTGGTTTGTGGAAATCATCACTCAATCATGTTATCTCGGACAAGCTCAACGCGCCCTTCCATCACCTTGACGAAGATCTTAACTTTCGAGATGAAAGAGTACCTCAAAAGCTTCCCACAGAAGATTTACTCTCAATAGTATTATCGGATGACCAACCATTACGAGCGGTGCAAGTGGGATCTTACTCTCGGAAGAACAAAGGGAAAAGTATATAAATTTCTTACTGAATCAAGACATATTTGCTTGGAGTCCGGATATCGGTGCATGTAATCACGCACTCCCTCAAAATTAATCCAACGTTCAAACCAATCATCCAAAAGAAGCGGAGTTTTGCACCCGATCGTCTTCAGCTATTGAACAAGTTAACAAGCTCATAGAAGCGGGATTCATACGAAGTGCATTACCCCACATGGCTAGCAAATGTTGTCATGGTTAAAAAACAAATGGAACATGGAGGATGTGTGTTGATTATCGATCTTAATAAGGCACTTGAAAGGATAGTTTTCCTCTTCCGAATCGATCGATCAATTGGGCGCTACATGGGACATCAAATGCTTTTTGGATGCTTATTCAGGTACAATCAAATAAAGATGAACCCAATAGATGAAGAGGCTACGTTTCAAACATATAAAGGTTTATATTGTTGCCATTTGGATTAAAAATCTTTGGTGCTACTATCACTCATGAATAAGGTTTTTAAAGACCTGTTCCACAATGGAGGTGTATGTGGATGACATGTTAGTAAAAGCTTAGAAAAGTCACAACATATTTGGACTTAGAAGCATGCTTTGACCTCCTTGACGCTATAACATACTTAACCCAACCAAGTGTGCTTTTGGGGTTACGTGAAAATTTCTTGGATTTATGGTAACTCACCGTGGGATAGAGGCTAACCACAAAAAATCAAAGCTCTCCAAGATATGATTCCTCAGAAGAATATCAAAGGCGTTCAACGTTTGAATGAATGGTGCGCATTATCGCTTTCCCCAGCGTTGGGACAAATACTTGCCATTCTTTAAAATATTGAAGGGAGCTAAAATAATAATTTTCAATGGGACCGATGAATGTCGGTATGCTTTTGAGCAACTAAAAGAATATCTAGCATCTCCGCTATCAAACCTATTCAAGGAGAAAGCGTTATACTTATATCTTGCGGTTTCTTCCCAGCTTCGGTTTAGTGCGAGAAGAAGATGGGGCACAACAACCAATTTATTACGTCGGTAAAATTCTCTCGATATAGAAAGTCGTTATCCATTTGCGATAAAGTGGCTCGGCGTTAATTTTCTCGGTAGCGAAAATTGCGTCCATACTTTCAAGCTCACACCATGCGTTTGCGATTTACCATTAAGGGCCATCTTACGAAACCGAAGCATCAGATTGATCAAATGGTCTAGAACTGGGAGAATTTGATATAAATTTTCTACTACCCGCCATAAAGTCTCAAATACTTGCGGACTTTATAGTGGAATGCATACCCAACTTCTCTAGAGCTATCGCTACGTGTCTTTCATCTCCTCGATGGACTCTCTCGTTGATGGAGCTTGAGGGAAATCTTGGTCTTTGGTCGGGAATCTACTTGTTTCCCCAAATAAAATACCAGAGTATGGACTTAGCTTAAAATTCCACTAATAACATGGTAGAATATGAGGCTCTCATCGCAGGTTGAGACTGCCATTATTGCGAAGCCCAAAACTTAGTAATTCTGCGACTCCCGACTTAGCCTCCCAAGTTGGAGGAGATTTTAATACTCATAATCCTCAAGGTGCAATATCTCCACTTGGTAAAATCTCTTCTTACTCATTTCAAGACACATCAAATCATCCACATACTACGAGAGAAGAATACCTGGTGGCGCTCTTGCTAAGCTTGCTACCTCTACCGGAGATCTATTTAAGAGAAAGCATGTTGAAGAAATACATTTTCCTAGTATCCAAGGGCCATGGATAATTCAAACTATTGATGAGGAAAAGAGCGTTAGGTGGATAAACCCGATCCTATCTTTTCTACAAGAAGGGACCCTTCACGAAGATCCAACTTCATGACTCGTCTCCGAAGACAAGCTTCAAACTTTGCTATTATTGGAGGTGAACTATACAAGCGAGCTTTCTCTGGTCCATATCTCAAATGCCTTCCACCTTCAGAAGCTGATTACGCGTTAAAAGAGGTTCACTTAGGAATATGTGGGGAACACCTTGGAGGAAGAGCATTGGCCCTTAAAATCATGAGGCAAGGGTTTTATTGGCCTACAATGAAACAAGGCGCCTTGGAATTCACAAAGAAATGCAAGTTGTCAATTGCATTCTAACCTCCCTCACATGCCGCATGCGAACTCTCATCCATTCAAAGCCCATGGCCCTTTGCTCGGTGGGGATTGATATCATGGGACCTTTTCCAATAGCATCGGAGACAGCGAAATTTATCATTCTAGCGTCGACTACTTCACAAAATGGGTAGAGGCCGAACCACTCGCTAAAATCACGAGGCAAATACCAAACAATTTGTGCGGAAAAATATAATATGTCGATTAGGTCTTCTGCAGATCATCACGACAATGGAACTCAATTCTTGGAAAAGTCTTTCGTCCTTTTGCAAAGATCTTCACATTTTCTTGCATACGTAGCACATCCTCAAACTAATGGGCAAGCGAAGTTACCAATAGGACCATACTCAAAGGACTAAAAATCGTCTTGAGAAGGCCAATGGGTTGATGAGCTCCCCAATGTTCTTTGGGCTACGCACACGCCGCGCACGGTGAGACAGTATAACTTGTGTTTTGATGCAAGCTATCATCTGGATATCGGGTTCCAAGTCCAAGAGTCCAGTTTTGATCATGGAGTAATGAAGAAAAACTCGGCGAACTACCCTCCGAAACTTCGGGATATGGCCCTACTTCGGCTTCCTATCACCAACGGGTAGCTCGCCACTTCAACAGAAGAGTGAAACCTCGTCCCATATCTGTCGGTGACTTGGTCCTGCGAAGTCTCGAGGCTGCAGGCAAAGGCCCTCAGCGCAATAAACTCTCACCTCTCTGGGATGGTCCGTATGTGGTCATAAAATGGTCAAGCCGAGCGTTCAAGCTCAAGGACCGGAAGGAAAAACTCTACCTCGAACTTGGAATACTAAGAATCTTCGAAAATATTATCAGTAACTCTTACTGCATAATTATTATGACTTTTATCTTGTCTGTCATTTCATCCTTGTATAACTGACCCCACCTACTAAGCTTGTTGTTGCAGTTGTTGTTGTCATTTTCTCTTAAAGCCCGTACCCGTGTCTTATGATTATATCATTGAACTAGTGAATTCCACTTTGTTAACAAGATTTGCTTTTTCTTTACTTTTCCTCCCAGAGAAATATACAACTCATGTTACATCTCAATTGGGACATGATCAATCGAGGGGACTTGATCGGACCTCTTCCATACTGAGGTTAACGTCGTGAGTCACACTCGGCAAACAACCTTGGATAGGTCAAAGATCTCCGTCGGCGTCGACTACGCGCGACCACCCGTCGGCGCCAACCCTGTAGTCCGCGCCCGTACCGTGCCGTCATGCCGCCGTCATCATCGGCAATCTCCGCGGTCACCACCATCATCGTCGGTCATCCGCTTCACCGACATCGGCCGTCAACGTCCTTGGTGGACTTCGCGATCTCTTCCATACGGGTTAATGTCGCCGAGCAAAAGCTCGACAACCGACGAAAGGTCAAACATTGGTGGACTTGCGATCTCTTTCTAGGTTAATGTCATCGAGCAAAAGCTCGACAAACAACCGGAAAGGTCAAAACTTTGTATCGCCGGGTTAATGTCATCGATAACACTCGACAAACAACCGGATGGGTCAAAATCCTCATCGTCGTCTCACCCATCTACCATGTCATCGGTCCCGCCGACCATCGCCGGCAATCTTCGTGGTCATTATCGCCCGGTCATATTGTCGGCGTCGGTCATGCCGTCGACAACCATTACCGGTTGCCATTGCCGACCCACGCGGACCAATATAAGCGGTCCGCCGTACTTCTGCGTCGCCGGTCGCTGCCGTAACTATCGCCGGCAATCTTTGCGGTCATCGCATGTCGCCGGTCACCGCCATGGACCATCGCCGGCAATCTTAGGGTCTATGCGGTCGCCGATCGGCGCCGATCGCCGTCGACTCTCCAGGATTCAATTCACCTCTTCCATACGGGTTCGCTCGAGGAAAACTTCGACTCAACCAGGGAAAGGTCGCGTCCTTGGTGGACTTCCGCGATCTCTTCCGGGTTAATGTCGTGACAGCTCGACAACAACCGAAAGGTCAACGTCTGGTGGACTTCGCGATCTCTTCCATGCAGGTTAATGTCATCGAGCAAAAGCTCGACAAACCCGGGAAAGGTCAACGTCCTTGGTGGACTTCACATCTCTTCCATGGGTTAATGTCGCCATGCGACAAACGCAAGGAAAGGTCAAACGTCCTTGGTGGACTTCAGCGATCCAATGCTTGTGTCGAGCAAAGCTCGAAACAGGTCATCCCATGGACTTCCCGGCCTCTTCCATCTGAGTTCGTCGGCGAATAATACCAACACCCGGAAAGGCATCCTGGTGGACTTACGGCCTCTTCCATGATTGGCGTCGACGAATAATACCACCAATAACCAGAAAGGTCAAAACTTTGTACCCACTCTCGCAGTTAATGTCATGGATAACACTCGACAAATAACCTCGGATGGGTCAAAATCTCGGCGGATTCAATTATATCTCGCGTGCAGTGAGAGCCTTGCGGCGACCACCACCGACGCCACCACTTCTGGGTCCTTTGCCGGTAATCGGGTCCGCCTCCGACTACCATTCACGGTCGCTTCGACATCCGGCAATCCCGCGTCACCATCATTTGGTTATCTCGTCGACTATCATGCATCTCGGCCATCTCCGGTGATCCTCGGACGGTCGGCGTGGCCGGTCCCAGTATCACATGGGCCGCGCCACCTCTAACGGACGGCGTGGCGTGGCGTAAACCGAACCACGGCGTATCGATGGGCGCCTAACTCGACGGGCCATTGCGTGGCGTAGAACCACGGCTATCTGCGTGAGCCTTGATCGCCCTCACGGATAACGGCGTGGCCGTCGCGGAACGGCGTATCTGGCGCGATGATCGCCTCTAACGGACGATGCGATGGGTGGCCACGTATCTGGGCCTTGATCGCCTCTAACCGGACGGCGTGGCGGTAGCCGGAACCACGGCGTATCTGGTGCCTTGATCGCCTCTAACCGGGCAGACGGCGTGGCGTCCGGAACCACGGCGTATCCGGTGGCCGATCGCCTCTAACGGGCCGTCAGCGGTAACCGTGGCCAGCGTATACCGCAGGCCTTGATCGCCCTAACCGGACGATGCGGCGTGGCGGTCGCCGGAACCACGGCGATACCGTGAGCTGCCTCTAACCGGACGGTGCGGCGATAGCCGGAACCACGGCGCGTATCGTGGGCCTTGATCGCCTCGACGGTCGGCGAAGCGCGTGCCGGAACCGGCGTATCAGTGGCATCCTCCGGACGGTCGGCGTGGCCGATGCGGCTCCGACGTATCACGTGGGCGATCGCCTCTAACGGTCGGCGTGGCGGTAAAACCGAACCCGACATTATCGTGGGCCTTGATCTTCCCCAACGGGTCGGCGTGGTAGAACCCCCGAGCATCACGTGGGCCGATCGCCTCTCCGGCCGGACGACGGTGAGCCGGGCCACGACTCTGCGTGAGCATCGCCTCTCAGACCGGTCGGCGGTACGCCGGGCCACGTATCACCATGCCTTGATCCTCGAGCGCCTCTTGATCGCTTGATTGCCTCAGGACCCTCAAGAAGGGAGAGAGGAAAGGTGCCTCTCCCCTCTTACTCAGGGGTATTTATAGCCCCCCACAAGAAAAACCCTCAAAAAGAAAATGGCTCAAAGCGACTCAAACGCCCAATTTCTCGGCGGGCATGAGCGTGCTGACCATGAGCCATGCGCCTTGGAGCCAGCCTTGACAGCGGGCAGCAGCCATGCCAGCGTTAGACCTCTGCATATTCGACCCGGCGTTCATCGCGTGATCCGACGTTCAGAATGGCCGCGACCCGGCAGATTCTGTGAATGGCCGGCCGTTCAGCGGAATGGCGACGAGCAGATCCTGTGTAACCCGAGAATCCGCATGGAATGGCCCCATGGCCTGAGCGTAACCGCCCATGCCCTTGCGCCATGGCTGACCCGCAGCCATAGCCGCTTCGACGCAGCCGTCAGCAGAGACGTAGCTTCATGGCCCTTCCCAGCAGCGCCAGCCGTAGCATATATTCCTCCTGCGCCCGTACGGCTACGCCCTGGTCAAACGCAAAACTTCCAATTCGTTATTTTTGAACATTTGACATATATTTTTGGATGATTAAGCTAATGTCATCCAAAAATAGAAGCTGATATGACTCTCAAAATACCGGTCAAAGCACAAATCTTGATGTTGAAAGCGATATGATTTTGAGTCAAATCGAGATCAAGCTTAAAATATCATTAGAATCTTGGACATCAATTAAATCCCAAAAGCTCTCAAATGTGGAGTGTTTATAGTCAAATCGGCGTCTCGACGAGCGGATCTAATGAGCCTAAGATCTCATAATTCGACTTCATTTGGGCATCCAAATGCTCAAAGGAATCAAATTAGAGTCATCGAGGGGGGAGTGTGCAGGCACATGAGTTTACTAATACCCTCCTCCCATCTATAAATAGGCCTCACTCCTCACATGGGGGCTTAAGCTAAGTGAGCAAGTGAAGCAGAAAGGAGCAAGGGAAGAAGAAGAAGAGTCAAGCAAGTGAAGGCGAAGCAAGGGAAGAAGAAGAGTCAAGCAAGTGAAGAAGGAAGGCAAAGAGGAAGGAAGAAGAGGAAGAAGAGGAAGAGTCAGATCGAGGAAGAAGAGGAAAAGTGAAGTGAGGAGGAAGAAAGCTCTAAAGCTTGAAGATCCCAGCAAGATCCACACTACGTCATCGTTAATTATACGGCATTTCCACAGCTACATCTGTATCGAACTATAAAGCGATCGTTTACGCGGTTGTTGTCTCTCAAGAACTCTGTAATCCGTTATGGAAGATTTTGTACTCTGAAAAGGATACATAGTGGAATCTTTTCTTGGGCTAGGCCGTGGTTTTCCCCTCTTTTGAGGTTTTCCGTTAAATTGCAGTGTCTCATGTTCGTTCTTTAATTGTGTGTTAATCAATGGCGTAAATTTTCTTCTATGGCGGTCTTCCGGCAACAATTATAAATAATATATTTAATCTAAATAAAATATTAAAAGTCAAAAAATAATAGGATATTTAAGTCTTATATGAACTTTCAAAAAATAAAAACTGCACATATTATAAAAAAGCATTAAGGAAATAAGCGTCAGGAGAAATGGGTTAGAAACCCAGACGGGAGAGTTGATTGATGTTCACATCCACGGAGCACAGATTATAAGTTAAGAAATAAGTTATATATTTATAAATTATATTTAAAATAATTTTAATTTAACAGCAAGTGTGCCAGATTTTATTAAATTTTTATCTTAATTGGATGAGCGGGCAAAGTGTCAGAGGCCTGTCGGATGATTGTCAGTCTCAAATATGTGTCAGACACTATACACGATTATTTCTAAAAATGTCGGTGCACCATAGAAACTCAACATTCATTCTTTTGGAACACAAACAAGATTGAAGAGAGTGAAGTAGCTACCGATAACACAAACTATTATCGACTTAGAAACAAAATCTATGTTGTGATATTATATGAGAGTTGATGTCACACTTTTATATCTTGAAGATGGCGCATGCTATTAATATGAGATATCATAAATAAAATCAAGTAAAGTAGTTCTATAAGTGGTCGGAAAGAAATAAATTTTTATATAAGCAAAGGGTAAAAATAATTTAAAAATATGCAAAAATTAAAAATTTTTACATCTTTAAAAAAACTTTTGAATTCAAAATTTTAAATATTTTTTAGCAATTATTCAGAGTATCATCAAATTGGAGATTTTAAATATAATTATAGATAATTAATGACTATTAAATTTACTAAAATAAATTAAAACTTATTTATTTCAAATTTATTTAACTATAAAATATAAGCTTAATTGTTGCAAAAATATGTGCTAATGAAAAGTTAAAATAATTATTTTAAAAATTTAAACTCATAGAATGAAAAGTTTAATCAGGATTATAAATTTCATAATAATTAATTTGCTTTAAATGAATTCTAAATTTATTTTGATTTGAATATCCTTAATTAAAATATTTTATATCAATATATTTTGCAACAGAACGATAACAGCAGGTGTCGTGGTGTAGTTGGTTATCACGTCAGTCTAACACACTGAAGGTCTCCGGTTCGAACCCGGGCGACGCCACCAATTCGTTTTTATGAATTTTTTTTTTTTGTTTTATTTTCTTTGCTACTGTGCTTAGTAGGAATCTGTACTAATATATATATATAGATTATAGATAAACTTTTAATAATAATATCGATCTCAAATATAATTTATTTGTATTTCCAATCATCTATTATTAAGACGGCCGTCATATTATTTTATATTTATATAATCTTTTAAATGTATTAGAAATACATTATATTAAAAATTTAATTTACTTTTAATAAAATATTCAAAATATTAAAATACGTACATTTAAAATGAAATTTACTTCAAATACACACAATCAAATAACTCCTAAAAGTAAACCAATATTTTAATTTACGATGTAAGAATATGAATTAAAATGTTTTTATTTTTCTTAAAATTTAGATTATTATCATAAATCCACTTCGAACAGCAACTTGGAAGATTTATATAGCTTGATATTTATATGTATAGTATTTTTATTATTTATGAAAATATTAAATTTTAAGAGTTAGATTTCCTTTCATTATTGAAAATATAAATTTGATGAAAATAAAAAATATTTTTTAAAGGTAAATTACAAAAAGATATTCATTGATGTAACAAGAATATTTTTTTAAAAGATATTTCAACTAATTAGTCTTTAATCACTCCTCGATCAATAAGAGATATTAAAAATATAAAAGTAATGAGTATTTTTAAATAATTAAAAATATGTAACTTTTAATGCATTATATAAGATTTAGTTATTTATGATCTTAATATATATATATATATATATATATATATATATATATATATATATATATATATATATATATATATATATATATATATATATATATATATATATATATATATAATTTTATTTTATAAAAAAAACACTAACTACATATATCTATATTTTACTATTATAAATGAGTTTTTTATTTAATGTGTGCACATAAATAAAATAGTATTGATACCCGAAAATTCTTTAGTCGAGCGTGAATGTGATAAAGAATGATGAATCTCGATAGCAAATCAACGTTTATTATAAATCGACTCTTAAACATTGAGTGTTTATAGTCAACTCGAGCGTCTTGAAGGGATCTAAAAATCAAGATCTAATTGACTTCATTTGAGCATTCAAATACTTAAAATCATCAAATGATCAAAGGAATTATTCGGCCGTCCGATGAAGTGGAGTGGTTGGATTTTGCGTATATTTAGCGTCACCCTCCATTATAAATAGCCTTATTCCTCATATGAAGGGACGGCAGAGGAGAGCTCTAAAGCGATGATCCTCCAGCACAATTGTGCCACTCGGCGAACCACCGCGTCGGCCATTGCCGTCGGCCTTAGCGGCCGATCCTCACCGTCGGTCTCACGGTCTCCATCATGGCGACCTTCATCGTTAGTTGATGTCCCCATTCCATCATCACAACTCTCAGCATCGTTATCACGAACATTACATAGTTGTTGTTCTTCACAATTCGTAATCCGTTATCGGAAAATTTTGTACTCGAAATAGATGCATAGTGAAAGATTTTTTTGTTGCTAGCAGTGATTTTTCCCTCTTTTAGGTTTTGTAAAATTTCGAGTTTTCTTGTTCACTCTTTAAATACTTATGTGTGTCTTTAGATTTTATAACAAGGCTAAACTTTCACTCTATCCTGGTTTTCATGATAGTTTGGCATCATCTATGAGAAAAGAACCCCTCAATCACAATTTCTGTGAACATTCGCATTATGGCCAATAGGCGCAATACTCGTTACCGGGCTCGGCTCGTCACTCTGAACCAATCCTTGAACCAAGGGAAACTTCTCTCCCTCACGATAGGCGTGACCACTTCGGTGAAGGAGTAACAATATTTAGAAGATCATGTCAGAATGGAAGAGTCTCAAATGAGATGATCCACTTTTGAGGAACACGATCCTTGTCGCAAACACATCTCCCCAAGATCGATCGCATGGGAGGTCAAAATACTAATTTCCTTGACAGAAGTTCCTCCGTGGAGTGATGTCGACCTCCTTGACCGCTAGTTACTCATCCATCGCGTATCTCGGCCACTAATCCACCAATTATTGATGGTAGCTTGACACATTCTCGATTAAGGCTCGATAAAGGCTCGATTAAGGCTCGTTTATTTTATTAAATGAATTTCGCATAATAGGCTCGATAAACTAATCAACTAAGCATGAAACAAACTCAAGTCGACTCGACACAATTTTTTTGCTCGAGCTGAACCATCCTCAGCTCGATCGAGCTCGAGCTCAATCGAAAATGAGCTTGAACTCGAGCACTCTACTGGTTCGATTTGGTTGGTTCATTTGTACCTTAAAGGCAAGCTTCGCAGTTCTACTCCCTTCCAAGGGGATCCATCCATACCTTTGACGAACTTGCCAAGATTTTCGTAGAACAGTTCATTATAACTGGAGGATCATTAAAGATTCCTCCCATATCTCTGGCATTCGTCAAAATGAGCGTGAATGACTTAAGGAATACTTCGGTTCTCTGCTCGCCAAATACAGGTAGACCACACTATTAAGAGGAGTTTTCCTTGGAGAGCTCGTCAGAGCTTTTATCCTTGTAATGAGACACGATCCACTCATATGCCGACTTAGTTCATCGTGTGGAAGCACAAATTTCTGCTGATGAGGCTATTAATGCCCATCAAAAATAATTTGAATAATCCATAGGAAAACATAAGAGTGCTCTAGAAAACACAGATCAACAATCCCATCAAAAGAAGCAACAAGACAGTCGTGATCTCCCTCCACTCAATGCTCATATGAATACACGCCCGAACACATCTCGTGTTAACATCTTGATGGCTATTCGGGATGAAGAGACCATTAAGTGACCACATCCACTGAAACCAACTTCAGGAAATCAAGAGTAATATTGTCACTTCCATCGAAGTCGTGAACATACTACAGAGACGTGTAAATAACTTAAAGAAGAGATTGAGAGGCTTATTCAACAGGGATATCTGTATCAATTTGTGCAAAATCAACCAACTCAAATAAACATAGCTCCAACTAGGGGGCAATCGGGACAATCAACACAGAAACAACATAATAGTCGCCAAATAGTTGGAGAAATTGAAACGATTGCAAGTGGGCTACTACTATCTAATCAAGTATTCATGCCTTTGAAGAGAGTTAAAAATCTTGTATTAATCATCCAATCACTTTTAATAACTCAGACTTAGAAGGAGTCCAAGTTCCGCATCAAGATCATCTTGTCATCAGTGTGGGGATTGGTGACCCCTGTTATGTTGTTAAGAAAATTTTGATTGATAATTGGAGTTATGTTGATGTTTTATTTTACTTCACCTTTCTTAGCATGGACATGGTTAAGGAAAAACTTCAACCCGCTGTAGGACTGTTATATGGGTTTGATAACGAGTGGAGGGGATGATCACCCTTCCCATTGTTCTTGGAGAATTTTCTCAACAAGTCACTCACTCAGTTCAATTCAGAGTGGTCAAGTCAAATTGAACGCTATCTTTTGAAGACCCTCAATCAATCTTGGTCTTTGTCACGTACCTCATCTTAAGATGAAATTTCAAACTCCCATTGGGGTTGGAGTCAGAAATCAACAAATAACACAATCATATTACCTCAAACAAGCCTTCTTGTGACCTTCAACATCAAGAATTTTAATCTTCAAGATAAAGAAGTACCTCAGAGGGTTTTTCCTGTAAAAGACCTGCTCCCCACTTCATTATGAGATGACCAACCGTCAAACTATGACCAAAGATCCAAAAGAAAAAATCATCCTTAAAACTTTGAACATGGAGGGTCTCTGAAAAGTGTTATATGTAATCCTTGGTGTATAAATATTGTAGTCTTTAATTTATCATGTTTATCTTTTCCTCTCCACCTCTTGTCTTTTGTTAACTTTCTCGAAAAATGTATCTCGTCCCTTTTGTTAAGTTATCTTGTGACAATATTGTATCACCAATATTATCAAAGTAATGAGTATGGCTTTTTCTTACAAGCTTGTTTCTTCTTCATTTAATCCTCCCACTTGAGAAATATACAACTCACATTGTATCTCAATCGCATGATCAATTAACTTGATGACCTCTTCCATACGTAAGAAGTCAAGTAACACTCTGATACCTAGATAGTCAAAAGGTCCTTGGTGACATCCTTGAACTTTTCCATATAAAGTTAACGCCATCTAATAATACTGACAAATAACCTCGATAGGTCAAAAATTCTCGATTCAATTGACCTCTTCCATAGTGTTAACATCATCGAAGTCATACTCACAAACAACTCGGATATGTCAAAATCCTCAATGGATTCAATTCACCTCTTCCATAGCCATCGAAGTCACACTCAACAAACAACCTCTGATAGGTCAAAATCTCGATCACCCAACCTCTTCCATATTAACCATCGAACACTCCACAAACAACCTGATAGCCAAAATCCTTACCGAGGGTCCAAATCCTCATTGCATTGCTGACCGACGTAACGTCATTCTGCAAGGGCCTTGAAACATTTCTATGACGCTGCCACGCTGACATTGCTACAATTGCATTAACCACCTGGCCACTAACCACACCTCGGCCGCTGGCTCAGCCGTATTATCACCATTGCCGGTCGCATCACCACCGTTGCCGCCACCGCCACCAGACGCACCAATTATCGCCGTATCACCATAACCCGCTCTCATTATTTTTGATCGCAAAACCCGGCCGGTCCGACGAAGCACGCTTTTCGAGAGAACAAGCGTCAGATGAACTACCTTGATCGCTTCTAAACCCGGCCAATTGACACCTCTTTGAGGGAAATCGCACGACGTATCCACGGATCTTGATCGCCTCAACTTGGTCGGTCGACGAGGTTAGTTGACACCTCTTTGAGGAAAACTGAGCTCATATGAACTATGGGTCTTGATCGCCCAAACGACCTTCTCAAGAAGAAGGAGGTGCCTCTCCTTGCCCTGTGTTTTATAGGCCCACCATATATGGGCAAAAAAGGTCAAAATCTAAGAAAATGGCTTAAACCGCTGAAAATGGACAAAACACTAAAATACCCTCATCGCTGGTTTGCTCATGCGCCCACGCCACGGACCAATCTGCCGCAAGTTCGCTCTTGCCACAGATCAAGGACAAGACTCGCCGCCCGGCTGCCACTCAGTTCGAGTCGCCATGGTCCTACCACAAGACGCTCGCATGAAGCGCTTACGCTCAGAGCTCAGAATAAGTGCCCGATGGTCCATAACCAAATCTGCTCAAGATACCGACAACATCCGCCTCGCACCCGCTGCGGATCATAATCTTGTACTCACATGAAGATATTTCTCTCAAAATATATGGTTAATGGAAAGAAATTTCATTAAAGAATTTATATTCAAGAGTATAAATATTTTTGGATGACAGATAATGCCATCCAAAATAGAAAATCTAAACTTACCTCAAAAATTTACCAAAAGCACGCAATCTCTGACACGCGGCCTCAAGACTACCAATTCACGGGCTTATTTGTCAATCATTGCTCAGAAGCAGTGAAAGTGTTTATAATATGTAAGTTTTGAATGTACCAAAAAAAAACTATCTCATAATTATCGACTTCATTTGAGCATTTAAAATGCGAAATACCGATCAAATGATCAAATGAATTGCTTATGAGCACCAGGTAATTAGTGGCAAGGATTGTATGAAGAGTATAGATGACATATAGTTGGAGCATTTACCATCATATGAAGATAGAAGTAAGAGAGGAGAGCTTTTAAAGCTTGATGATCCTCCGTTACCACCACTCATCGCCAACCGCCGCCTCGCCACACATCGCTCTGTCTCCATCATGACCTTCATCCGATGTCTTCAGCTATCACTAGCAATCATTTAATTAACGGACTACATAGTTGTTGTTCCTTTCTCATACAATTTGTAATCCGTTATCGGAAAATTTTGTACTATGAAACATATACATAGTGAAAGATTTTTGCCAGTCCGTGATTTTTCCTCTTTTGAGATTTTTCCGAAAAATTTTTTGGAGTTTTCTTGTTCACTTTAAATACTGTGGTTTTCATAATCGACCGGACCGCCGGTTGAATGCGGTCCATCGCCGGCCCGGATTATTCAAAAAACATCTGTTCAACCACGCTGAACCGAGAACTGCCTCCCTGTCTGAAAGAATAAAGATTTTGGCATTTGCTGACCGATGCTTATCCCAGCACCCCCTCCCTTTTGTTTTTTTTGTTTTCCTCCTTCCTGCTTCTCTGGTTTTAGTTTTACTCCCTCTTCCTAGGTATTCTTTTTCAGTTTGATTGTATGTGTTTCACTTGTTCTTTTCATGTTTATTAGTTTATATTTATATGAATTGGTTCAATTCTTGTTTATTTATTTTTTTACTAAATTATTGCTTCACACATTTATTTTTCTAAACTTGTATATTGTTGTTTCAATTTATTCTGCGGTATTATTTTTTGTTTTGCTCCCCTCTTTCCTCTTCGGTTTTGGTTTTGCTCCCTCTTCCTGCAGTGCTGTTTTCAAGTTTGATTGTATGTTTCTCACTTGTTCTTTTCATGTTTATTGCTAGTTTATATTTATATGAATTGATTCAGTTCTTGTTTATTTGTTTTTTTTTATACTAAATTATTGCTTCTCTTCACATTTATTTTTCTAAATTGTATATTGTCGTTTGCACTATTATATTCTTGCATATTTATGATTTCTCCTTGTGCTTGCTTCTAAGTGAATTTAGGAAGCAATTGAACATTGGGCATTCACATTGGATGTATTTAAACTGAATTAAATCTTAGTTAACTTGAACTCAATAATTTTCAAGTGATTTTAAAGAATTGTTTCTTAAAATCAGCTTTAAACAAATATTCTTTCTGCTATCTCTAACAAACTAAGCAAAGGCCTGCATTTTTGCTTTGCAGCAAACAAGTTTTTTCCGTTGTTGTCATCGTCCTGGTATTCTGTCTTCCTGAGTATTCCATCGCTTCTCCGGCATCAGCAGATAGATTTTATTTTAAATCGGAGGGTGGATAATCATTGAAGAAATTATAAATGCAACTTTCTACCAAATTTCAAGGTGATATTTAGCATATTTTTTTCCTGAATATCTCTTACAAATCTACAAGTTTATGATTGAATTGATTTAAAAATGCATATATGATTTAATTTGTTTTCAAAACATTGGAATATTCATCAAAACTTATATTTAGCAGAATATGTATGAGTGAATTGTATTTGTTAGTTCATATTTAGCAATTTTTTAATCTAATTTTGTATTTTTCATTTTTCTCGATATCTCCGTGAATCTTTTCATAATTTTTGATTGATATTTTTTAATTTATTCAACATTTATTTTCTTTTTTATATTTTAGGATGGAGCCTTCTGAAAGTCAAAATTATATTTCTTCTCATAATGTTCGTGAGAAAATAGATCCGGCTTGGAATCATTTTAGTGAATCTAGATGTTCGAAAAAAAAGCAATATAAGTGTTTGTCGTGGATTAATATATAAGGGTGGAGGCATAAATAGAATGAAGCAACATTTAGCAGGAGTTAAGGGAAATATAGCTTCATGCAAAAAAGTTTCACATGATATTCGCTTTCAAATGCAAGAAAATTTAAAAGCAATATCTCAAAAAAAACAAGATACACAAGAGGATAGAGAGAGTGTGTATACTTATAATCAAGATATTGAAGAAGAGAGTGGCTCTTCTAAAGAAAAAAAAGAAAAGTAGATGAAATTGATGCTTACTTTGCTCCAAGAACAAAACCCGGGTCACAAACCATCTTTAAAAGTGTTTTGCATCTAAAGAAGTAGTAAGATATATGACCAAGATGGTTTTGACATTGTATTCCATTCAATACTTTAAATACATTATTTGCTCAGAAAGCTATAGATGCAATACTTACTATTGGACCAGGTTATGAACTTCCATCATATCATAGGATGATAATTAATCTATTGAGGGATTGCAAAGAAGAATGTAAACTTTTAATTGAATCTTATAGGCGTTGCTAGAAGAAAATAGGGTGCACTTTAATGGCTGATGGATGGACAGATATTATAAATAGAACATTAATTAATTTTCTAGTTTATTGTCCACGAGGAGTATCTTTTTAAAATCATGCTTGACATTAAGAAAGATGCTACAACTCTTTATTCTTTATTTGCTGAAGTAGTTGAGTGGATAGATCCAGAAAATATTGTGCAACTTGTGACTGATAATGCAGCAAATTATAAGAAGGCTGGAGAGTTATTGCGAAAATGTACAAATATTTGTTGGTCTCCTTGACATTGCTTGAATTTGATTCTAAAAGATATTGGTAGCTTACCTCATGTAGTGGATCTTGCTAAGAAGGCATCAAGATAACAATATTAATTTACAATCATATTTTCTATTATCTTGGTTGAGGAAAAGACAAGGATCAAATAGTATGCAGAGCTACGTTTTGCAAACAACTTTTATTACTTTGAAAAGTGTATTTGATCATAAATATGATTTGTAAGCTCTTGCTACAAATAAGCATTATGTGGATTCAAAGTTAGCAAAAACTATTAAAGGAAAAGAAGCATCTTTTATCATCATGGATAACAAATTTTGGAATGATTGTTTAATCATCTCAAAAATAACAGGATCATTAATAAGATTATCGAGTTGTTGATTCAGATGAAAAATCATCTCTTGGTTATGTTTATGATGGCATGTACAGAACAAAAAAAGTACTTAAAATCATGTTTCGAGGTGTGAAAAGATTGTATAAGTCATATACTTATATTATTAAGAAAAGATGGGATGAACAACTCGCCAAGGTATCCACTCCGCTTATTTCTTAAATCCACATTTTCAGTATGATCAAGAGAATTACTGTCAAAAACCAGAAGTTATGCAAGGATTGATTGAACTTATTGAAAATAAAAATATATGTCCCAAGCCTAAATTAGCAATGAATGAAGTTAAAATATATCGAGATAATTTAGAAAATTTTGGAAAGCCGATTGCACTCACTATGGCCAAAGAAATGCAACCTGGTAAGTTTTCATTATTTCATTTAATTCTCATCGTTTTTTGACATATTTTATATATTTTGAAATTAATTAAAATTTTATTTTGATGAATGGTGGAAGATGTTTGGTTCTAGTTCTAATTTACAAAAATTGATAGAATTTTAAGCCAAACTTCTTCTTCTTGTGAAAGAAATTGGGTATTTTGAACAAATTCATACAAAAAGAAGAAATAATTTGGAACACCGAGAGTTAAATGATTTTGTCTATGCTATAATCTTAATTTAAGGGGTATGCTTTTTTTTATTATTATTAATTTATTATGATATTGTTCTTAAGTTCTTAACATTGATACTTATCTATAATTTTATGTTTATTTGATAGATTTCATCTTAAAAAAGAAATTATGATCCATTGGATTATTCAAGTATCGAGACAATAGATTTTTATTGATAAATAACACCCTCAATTAAATTATGATGATTTGGAGAATGAAATATATAAAGATGATGCCATTCTTATTGTTGAGTAAATATATCATCCAATATAACAACTAATAGTAAGTTAGTTAAATTATTCTTATATTGATTATAAAGATGAAAATTTATTTGTGATTTGTAGATACTAATGAGGCCATGAAGAACCGAAATGAATGAATTAAAACACCGAACATGATATTTTAGAAGCTTTTGGAGTTGATTGAGAGACAAACTTTGGAGAGGCAACTTTTGATGCGATCTTTTGAAGAGACAACATTTAGAGATGAATTTTAATATATTTGATTAGAATCTATTTCTTTTGAATTTATTTTAGAGATAAATTTTAATATGTATTTGATGTTTTGTTTTTTAAGTTTTCGCAAAGAATATAAATTATTGATACATCATATATCATTTTTATTGAATTATTAATATCTCAAATTTGTTATAACTTTTTTATCATAATTTATAATATCTTTTGTAGTTAATTTATGTTTTACTTGTATAATTTATATAGTTGATGTCAAATTACTAATTTTTATTTAATTTTAATTCCTTTTTAGATAACCAATTTCTAGAAGCTCTACAATGGATTATTTCAAAGAATTATCATGGCTACAAAAGGTTAGTATTTATATATTCATGTATTTAACTTTGAAATTGTATGAGATTTTTTTTGCATATTTATATTTATATTTTATAATTTATTTCAAACTGTATATATTGTATGATTATTTGATCATTTAAATCTCATTTCGATAATTTTAATATTTATTATATCATCCGGTTCAATTCCTGCTCAACCTGCTCATTTAAATCAACCTCTCGCTTTCCTATGTCTGTCCGGTTTCACAACCTTGTCTTGTGATTTTATTTTATAACAAAGCTAAGACGTAAACTTTCATTCTATCACAACTGATTTTCTAGCACGCAACAATAATAAAAAATTTATTCAATATTTTCAAAGCGAATAAGTTTATTCCAAATAATTTAAAAGTAAGCACAAAATTATTCAGTTTTTAGTATGAGATTGTCTTACTTGAACTCAACTTTAACAATCAGATCAATAAAATCATTATTTTTTACTAAAAAATTAAATAAACTAAAATTTAATTTAAATCATAGCTTCAAAAGTTAAAGAAAATAAAAGAATTGGGAATTGATTGAGTTTCAACAAAATTTTCATTATAATTTAATCGTTTAACAAATATTTGAAAAATACAAAGATATAATTCAGTAAAAGTCTTCAAGCATATAGTCCCACATTGCCTGAGGAGTAAAGTTATTGATGGCTCAGGCTATAAAATGGTAGTAGCAACTCTTTGCAAAACATACCTTTCTCGGCCTTTTGGCTAAGATCAAGATCAAGTGTAGTTTCCGATCTTATCAGTTTAATAACTGATACGTGGGCTATCAGCTCACTTTGATATTAAATTAATAGCTCACTTTGATATTAAATTAATTTTTGTTGGGGGAGGGCTCGTTACAGTAGTTTGCTGCTGGGATTCTCGTGCGTCGCCTCTGCGTTGCACCGCTGTAGAGGCTGGCGCACTCCTATCAAAGCGAAAGTAAATGTTTTCTTTCCTTATTATTGCTTTTTAGAGCACGTAAGAGATTAATCTGTTCCCACTTTAAGGTGATTTATCGAACTAAACATTAAGGTATAGTTTCGGACCTTTAAGCCTTCAAATATAGTCTGTTATGCTTTTGTTTCCTAACCTCTGACTTTTTATCTTAACAGCAAATTCAAACGTGTTCAATTTTTTCTATGTATACCTTTTTTGTCTTACTGATATGCCCCATTGCGTGATCGAAAACTATGAATTTGGGAATTCAATCGTTATTCTAAAAACTATGATTTGTGGTTCTTTTTCTTACATAAAAATCTTTTCACAAATATGATTTTTTAATGCTATTAAGTATTAACTAGTAAATTTAATTCTACAGGTAATATAGTGAAAAAGTTTACTATTTTTAACCTTTCTATCGTTTCAAAGAGTAAACAAATCTACACCATTCAACTTATAGCTTAAATAAAATACTTTGCATGTATTTTTCTTTACAAAAAAGAAAACAAAACATATGTGGGAGCATTGCTCCCTTTCTTTCTTTTGATTGAACTCTCCTTTCTCATTTTATTACTAATTGTTCAATCCTTTATTTACAAATAAAAAAAATATGATAAAAGAATCACTTATTTAAAGGCTGTTTGGTTGTCTTTATTTGAAATACAGTGTAAAATGATTACAGTGTAAAATAAATTCAGTGTAAAATGATTACTTTACAGTTGTTTTGTTGAGAGTCTTACAAATTCATGACTTAATTTTGTTCGGTTGAAAAAAATATAATGTAAATTAATCTGAAAAGTTTTGACGCGATAGCGACGACGAATCGGTGAAGCAGGTGTAGACGGTGGCACAAGAGGTTGTTTGATTCACTGAAAAAAAAGTATAATATAAAATGAATAAAAGAAAATTTAAATATTTTATTGTTATTTGATTATATATAAAATAAATACATAAAAATTATAATTTCTATTTGATTAAATGTATATAAAGTAAAATAAATGTAATATATTTTGAATATTTTGAAATGATTTGATTACATGTAAAATAATTACATAAATATTTTTAATACTAATAGAATTATTAAACTAAAAAAATCAAATATATATAAAATTAAATAAATTATAAAAAAATCATTTTTTGATTAAAAAAGTTGCTATAAATTTATCTTGAAATAAAATAATCTCTTTATAATTTATACATTAAAGATATATTAAAATAGAATTAAAATTATTAAATTATATCATAATTAATAAAAATATTAATATTATAGATTTATTTTTTATTAGTTAATATAAATTAAATGTCCTACAATTTTTCAAAATATTGAATTATAAAATGACAGTATTGAAAATTAGATTTTCAGATAGTATTTCACATATAACTCTTTATTTGATAAGTTTGTATAAAATAAAAATAAACTTCAAAAATACTAAATATTAATTTTATAAGAAAATAATCTACTTTTCATCTCTATGTAAAAAAAATTTAGAATGAACAAATTTCACAATTAATTAAATAAAAAAAATAGCTGGATGTAAAATATGTTAATGAATTAGATAAAATAAAAATAATATTTTTTAATATTAACTTCTTGCTACAAGTTAAAAAATCTTTTTGAGTTTTTCTAAAAAATCTATAACCAAAACAGTATACTTGCTTCAACATATTTTGCATAAGAAATTCCAGCTGAAATTTAAAAAACCAAAAAAAAAAAAAAAAAGGCGTGTATTCAAATTTCGCTCGAATCGAGCATAATTGAAAGTCACTGGAAAAGCCTCTTTACGGGTATTTCAAATGCCTCAAATAAATATAATATACACTTTACTTACAACTAAACAGCCTCTTAAAAGTTGTTAAGGGTCAATTTTATCATCTAATTTTTTTATGTTATTTTTAAAAATATATTTATTTAAAATATTTTTATATGATTTTATTTTTTATTTTTAAAAATAAAAAATATTATTTTTAAAAATACTCAAAATATCTTTTATTTTAAGTATTTTTAAAAATAATAAATATAATAAAATAAATTTTATTTTAAAATAAAATAAAATAAAAAATAAAATAAAAATGATCTCAAACAACCCTTTAATATCTTTTCACATTAATCTTCATAATAAATACGAAATATCAAAGCTTCTTGATTGAGGGGCTCTTTGGTTGCACATTTTTAAACATTTCAAGTATTTGATTACAAGTAAAATTCAAATGTATTTCAAATACACCAGAAATATTATTAGTATTTAAAATTATTTGGTCAAATCATACGTCTAAGTACGATCGGTGGCGGCATTGCCATTACGTGCCATTGCACGGCCTATCGCCATCCCCTGTAAAGCTCGTCGAGATATCAAAATCTTCAATTTACTTTACATTATATTTTATCAACCAAAAAAAAAAAAAATCAAAGTTATGAATTTATATAGTTCTCAACCAAACAACTATAAAATAATCCATTTTGATTTTTTTATTATCTTTTATCTTTGAATCGGTAATAAATGAAAATTCTTGTATTTAAAATTCTTTTATCATTTCTATTATTGTTTTTATAATATTAATTAAAGCTCAACGTATTTTCAATAATGCTGACAACTTTCACACCTCTCTCAAAAATTACATATCACCTCTGATAAGAATTAGGTCAACCTGAATTCCAAAATATCTTAAAATCAACTCTCAAGAAAATCAGGTTTAGCTAAGTTCATTCCTGTAGCCTGATTTGAAAAATGTCCCCACAGCGGTTTCTTTATCAGCTTTCGATGAAAAAAACCAAAATGCTGATATCTTCATAGCATCATTTACCTATAAAATACAAACAAACTGTAACCCTTAAATTCAAAAATCCCCAACCACAATTTTTTATTTTTTATTTTCCAACAGCCCAATTTGTGCACCAACAAGCAAAATCCTAGCCTTCCAGGAAGGCGTTTCTACAAGTAAAATCTAGAACACGTTACGCTCAGATATCAGAACATAAACAATAAAACCATGGAATCAGTAAACACAGTACAAGGCAAAGTTTCATATACAGTATTTATTGGTCTATAGGTTCAAATCTTTAAATATATATATATATATATAAATTTCGAATAAGCACACAAATCTTTTCTCACAGTTTTTAATATGAAGAAACAAAAACCTGGAGAGAAAGAAGCTAAAAACTACTAAAGAAAGCCGCCATCCGTCCACCGAGAACTGGATAATCCGTGCTGATTGGCACCCTTTCCCGGCGAACTATGGTGGTGCTTACCTTCGTCGTAGTCGTCGTCCTTCACATCATCCCACCCCGACCAGCTATCGCCATTTTGACGACTCACACCAGACTCGACTTTCCCATCCTTCTGGCCCCAGTCATCCCACGAGCTCGCAGAATTGTATCGTCTGTTTGATTGTTCGTTTGGCAAGCCCCAACCATCACCACCCTTCCCTCCGAAATCCTGATAATAGACATTCTTCAGACCGTTCTGCTGCCTGTCATCAGCTTTCCAGTTACTGCCTTCTTTTGTGAATTCCTCAACCTTTTGTGAAGCCATTGCCATGACACCTTTCATGATTCCCCATGTCTTTTGCCCAATCTCAGTGGTCTTTGTTGTCACCACACTCACTGTTTCATTCACCTTCTGATCATATCCTCCTTCCTTCATCTGTATTTTTAACAGAACTTTAAGATTTAAATGAATGGATGAAAAAAAATAAGTTTCAATTTACATACAGTAATAGGAGAAGAACCGCATAACTTGTTTGGATGTTTAAGAAGAATTGCACATTAGTAGATTAGAAGATATGATTAGATCCTACTTTTTATTGGTAGGAGGGGGTCACATAATTTATTTTTTAGAAAGGAATCTATTAACAAGTGAGTACATTTGATATGAAAAGTATTACTAGTTCTCTAAAAAGTTTGAAACAGGACTCCCACACAATAGAAACCAGTTCATGATTGTATGTAAATCTATAAACATTCTCATCATAAGTGAAAAATTGTGGAAACATATGAGAACTTCAAAGAGCATGAAAGTCTCCCATGAAGTGATTGATGATAATAAAAATCTGGCTTTTGCTAGAAAAGAGATTTCACCCAATACCCATATGAAAACTTCCAGCATTTGTAGCCTTCAGATTGTATCCGATCCCAGTGATCGGATACAATCAACCATTATAATGAAGTTCGAAATCAAACTCAAATAAATTTTGAATTCAAATAGAAAAAATACTTAAAATAATAAAACATTCTAAACATGTTTTATATTTTCAAGCAACCGATGAGCCCAAAAACGAACTTATTTCAGGGTTTAATATATTATGAATTCCATACCAAATAGAGTTTACAAATCTAGAAACAAGAACCCCATGCCCCTGTCGACTAAGCTCAGATTAGGGACCTGCTGATGTGGGCTGGGGCGTTGGTTTGCTGCTGATTTGAATACGAGTTAGACAATTATATCACAACAACAACAACAAGCCTTCATCTCACTAAGTGGGGTCGGCTACATGAATCTTTCGTCTCCATTGTGTCCTATTATGTGACATTCTCATTTAATTCAAGAATACTAAGGTCATTTTTTTATACATCTTAACCAAATTTTTTTAGGTCTATCTTTACCTTTCTTAACATAAGGCAAATCTTAATCTACTCTCTGTAGTCATGGACGGCCGACGCTTTATGTGGCCAAACCATCTAAGGACTCTCTAATCTTATCGCCACTAGAAATCTTTCCTCTTTCAACATACTCATTTCAGATTTTATCTCTAAGAGTAAAGCCACTCATCCACGAGCATCCTCATCTCAAGAACCGTAACTTAGTCTTATGCTTCTCTTTATTAGCCAACATTTTGCTCAAGTCATTGGTCTTTTTATAAGATTTTTTTTAAGTTTAAGTGAAACTTTTCTATCACACACAAATGGATGCATTCTCGCTTCAACCATCCAACATGAATTCTATTAATAATATCTCCATCTATTTCACCATCATTTTGAACAATAGAGCCTAAATATCACAATCACTCTTATTAATGACTTGTTCAATGTCACAACTACCACTAAAACTTCTACAACTAAAATAACACTCCATATACTCGCTTTAGATCTACTTAAACGAAAACCTTTAGACTCTAATGTTGACCTCCATAATTCAAGTTTCTCATGGACTCTCTAATCTTATCAACAAAAAGAATGTCATCGAAAAAACATACGCCAAGGTACATCTTCCCAATGCCTAGTAAGAACATCCATAACTAAAAAACAAAAGTTAAGGGCTTAAAACATCCTTTATGTAATCCAAAAATAGGAAAATATTTTGTCAATCCTCCTTGTGTTTGGACACAAGTAACTTCATATACATATCCCAATTACTTAAATATAACCAATATTAACTCTTTTATGTTCTAGAACTCTCCAAAGAACATCTCTTGAAACTTTATCATAAGCTTTCTTTAAATCAATAAATATCATATGTAGATCCTCCTTACTTTCTCTATACTCTCCATCAAACCTCTAAACAAATGTATAGCATTCATAGTAGATCTACATGACATGAAACCAAACTGATTGTGAAATTTTTGTATCACATTGTAACCTATGCTCAATTACTCTCTCTCATAATTTTAATGTATGACACATTAACTTAATTCCTCTTGCACACTCTTGTGCATCACCTTTATTCTTAAATATAGAACCAACAAACTCTTTCTCCACTCATCTGCATCTTTTAGTCTTTAAAATAACATTAAAAAAATTTGTAAGCCAAGAAATTCCTTGATCTCCTAAACATTTCCACACTTCTATTGGAATATCATCGTCTCTTGTTTTCACATTTCATTTTCTTTAAAGTTTCTCTAACTTGATTTGTTATCTGACGATAAAATAAAATTCTATTTATGTTTAGGGTATTAATGTTGCTAAAATCAATTGTCTTTCAGATTCTTCATCGAAAGTTTATCAAAATCTTCATTTTCAATATCTTTTTTTAAGAAAAGCACTTTATTATTTTTATCCTTAATGCACCTCAGTTGAATTGAGTATTTACTTCTCCAATCTCTTTAGTTGGCTAACTTATATTTACATCTTTCACCTTATTTAGTATCTAATCTATTGTATAAATCATTAAAAGCTAAATTTTTTTGCATCATATATTGTTTTCTTAGAATCTCGTTTTATATCTCTCTCAATTCTCCAATTTTTTTGCATCTAAACTAAGTTTTATAATCTTCTTATTTTTATCTTTTTCGCATTCGACTCATTCTATTTTTATTAAAAGAATTTTTCCTTTGATTCTTCATATTTTAGAACTTATTTAATTTCACTTCTACTTTTCCAAATAACATTAAACTTCCTTATGAAACCAAATCTAAGCTCTTGTAGTTTGCACTTAAAAATATTTTTATTTGTGTTATTTAAATGTCCTCATCTAATCATAGGACAATAATTTGATTTATTTTTTCTCTTATAATCTTTTATCTTAAAATCTAAAACGAACAATCGATGTTAGGTACTTAAACTTTCACTTGAAATGACCTTGCAATCTTTATAATCTATAATCTACGATCTATTTTTATCGAAAATAATCAATCTGTTTTACTAGATCCATTTTATATAAATCTTAATATGTTCTCTCTTTTCTTAAATAAAGTATTAACAACTACAAAATCTAATATAATCCTACCTTTTCATTATACTCCAAATTCATAACTATGAATCTTTTAAAATCTTCTACCACTCTACTAACATTTAAATCTCTAATAAATATTTTTTCTTGAGAAGTATCTTTATATTAATCCTCTAATTCATTCCAAAAATTTTCTTTAGAGCTTACATCCAAACCTACTTGAGGAGCATAAACACTTATAACATTGATATATCAGCAATAATCTTTAAAGCTAAAATTCTATATAACATTATCCTTCCAACTTTTACCTATAATCACAACTACACCATTTTTAGTTCGACTTCTACCTGAATACCAAAGTTTAAAACCTAAACTATCAATCTCTTTAGCCTTCTCCCCAACCCATTTAGTTTCTTGAACACATAAAATATTTATCTTTTTATGAACCATAATATCTACTAATTCCATTAATTTACCTGTAAGAGTACCTATATTCCAAGATCCTAACCTAATTCTAGTTTCATGGACTAACTTCTTTGCATCCGTCCATAATGTGGGAACCCTTTATTTAACATTGTCAGGTAGCCGTCTGCGTCTTCATTTTTCAGAGTATTCAAGCCATACGCTTTGCTTCACGCCCCAAGATAACACAATGATTTAAAGGATTCATGTCATGATTATTTCGACAAGTTTTACGCTGGCTATCGACTACCTAATGCAACCCTCCACTTTTCACATCCAGACTTGGGACCGGCAAAGGTAGTGTTGAGTTAAACAATTATATCGGAAGTAAATAAATTTCTTTGATATATTATGCAAGTAAATTGATGTGTAAGCATAAGAAATTAAAAAAATGATCAAAACATCAATTAGTTTTAAACTATACAAATTTAAGCAATATTAAAAAAAAAACTGAATAAATCAACACCATTAACACATACAATCAAATAGGATTTATGGGGATGAGATCCCTCTGCCCATCAATCATCATAAGCATTGGTTTAATCAAAACCCTAATCCTTACATGTTAGGGTTTACCCATCCCATTGTCATCCTTAAATAATTCCAATTAAAAAACTATTGTTTCTTTTCTAATTTCAATTGTTGCATGTGCTTCAACGACACAAACTTTTGAGCCATTTTGATTACAATTTCAATCCAAAAACACATGTGGCCAGAGTTAACAGCTTGATTATGACTGCAAATAAATTGAATTGTCATATTATTCTCCATAATTAGGCTTATCCCAACCATATGTGACCACCTACATGAATCATCATTCTCCAAGTTCCTGTTCAAACCATTGTTCTTCTTAATCCTACAACATTAATTTTACTTGTTCATGTACTATATGATGTAAATGCCCATACAAACCCAAACCACAAAGTCAAATTTTCATCATCCTATGCTCATGCCATTCAAATAATACCAATCATTTCTCAATACATCCTTCTCAATTTAATCACACATCCATCAAAACATTCTCAATTCTATCAAGCTTAACTAAGATGAAAATGATTGTTTTCCGCCCAACACTTGACTCCATATGACATAGTTGGCATGATTATGGACATGTCTCTATGACGTATCAAACTAGCTTGTACTTTTAGGTGCTCCATTTTAATCGGCTACTCTTCACTCTAAAAGTTATTTATATCATCATATATATTCCTATTCATCTATGTAAAAAATACAAGAAATTAAATCTATGAAGTCTAGATATCAATTTTTTATTAATATAAGCCGATAATAATTATATGGACTCCACTAAAATAACAAAATATAAGCTCTCACTCTTTCTCTCTCTCTCTCTCTCTCTCTTTCTATATATATATATATATATATCTCAGTATTCTTATTGTCTATTTATTTCAACAAAAATCTCATCATTTAGAACTATATCATTTTCAAGATCATTTACCAACATCTATTGTAATTTGGAACTCACTCCACAGCTAGTTCAAATGCTAGTCAATCATCTATCCTATATCTATCTAATAATTTCAACAAACCATCAGCACATCCTTTCCTTAATGCGCACTGAATCAATTTGCAATTTTATACTCAAATCACATGCCTACTTAAAATTAATCAAAATCATACAAGGAACTTATCCTTTATCTCTATATTGTTCCATTAATATTATGATAACAAAAAACTAACCCAATTATAAATCTTCCTGACATAAAATCAAATTGCTTTAGACAACAATATAAATTTATAAGTATGCTTCATTGTATAAATAATGAGTTTGATTCACAATCCTAAGCATTATATTTATTCTCATGCATTAGCACCAACTGGAGCATTGGGCCTGTTAAGCTAGGGCCAAGTAGTTACCTACAACCCTAACTTGCTTGCTAAGCTAATTTAGCTAGTCCAAACCCATTATGTGGACAAGGCAAGTCAACCAGGGCTTTCCCACAAGTCACCCAGATCTTCAAGAGATTAGCAAAATTAAAACAATCTAAACAAGAAGCAGGCTAACCCTCTGACCTATTAGAAGTATAACTTATGTTTTTTGAATAAATATAAGCTAAATTGAATTCAACTGCTTCTTTGGTCATCTCCATTGCATACTCCAAAGGATTCATGTGGCTCTGTTATCAAAATTAAACAGCAACAACAACAAACCTTTATCACACTAAATGGGGTTGGCTGCATGAATCCTTCTTCTCCATTGTACCCTATTAAGTGTCAAATGCTCATTTGATTCTAATAAATTAATGTCATTTTTTATGCATCCTAACTAGGTCTTTTTCGGTCTACCTCTAACTTTTTTAACAAAAGTAAAACTAATACATCTAGTCTCCTAACTAGGTCATCAGACGATCGACACTTTATGTGAACAAATCATCTAAGGCAAGTCTCTTTAATCTTATCTGCCACTAGAACTACTCCAACCTTTTCACGAATATATTCATCTCGCATTTCATCTCTAAGAGTAAAGCCACTCATCCGCCTAAGCATCCTCATCTCTATAACACTTAACTTACTTTTATGCTTACTGGCTAACATTCTGCACCATAAATCCTCGCTAGTCTTACCACCATCTTATAAAATTTTTCCTTAAGTCTGAGTGATACTTTTCTATCACACAACAGGCCAAATGCATTCATCCACTTCAACCATCCAACTTGAATCCTACTAATAGCATCCCCTTTTATTTCACAATCATTTTGAACAATAGACCCAAGATATCTGAAACATTCACACTTTTTAATGACTTGATCACCCAAAGTTATAACTCCACCACTAGAACTTCTACAACTAAAATTATACTCAATACATTCAATTTTAGATCTACTTAAACAAAAACTTTTAGACTCTAAAGTTGACCTCCATAATTCAAGTTCCTCATGGAATTCCTCTGTAGTCTTATCAACAAGAAGGATATCATTAGCAAAATGCATACACCAAGGTACATTCTCTTGTAAATGCCTTGTAAGGACATCCGTAACTAAAGAAAAAAGATAAATAAAAAAAAAGAATAAAATAGGAATTGTAGGTATAATGGCATCCTTAATAGAAATAATAATTAGAAAAAATAAATATAAAAGAATCATATATCTAATAAGCAATATATCTACACAACAATACCTTAAGTTTCTTGCACGGATATTAAAAACATAAATAGGATAAAAAAAATTCTATCTATCTAAAATTTATTGGTGTCGGAAGGACAACAAACTATATCTAAACTGTAATTGCACTGGCGCTAGACTAAGCTAAGTTGGGATAATTAAAAGTTTTTGGTTAACTTGCTTCTCATATCTTATGAGTGGGTGAGTCGAGCACTCAGTCGGCAAGTTAGTGCTTAAATCTAGTACCAAGATGTTCATGGTGTATGGCTTTGGCATCTTATGTCTATAGGACCATATACTTGTTTTGGTTGACAACTGATCACCGATAGTTTAGATCATTGAAAATTTAAAGATTAGATTGTGAAAACTTGATAGATACATCTAACTCAAGAAGCATCTCTCTTGATTGCATAAGAAAAATAAAAAATTTGAAAAAGATAATTCATATGTAAGCTAATATAGTCTCAATGATCGCTGAGTATAGTTATTATACATTTCTAAATGCATCTCACTTTGTTCATGGGATAATGTTGAGGAACTTAAAATGAATTAGGATATTCATCGATCAACCTTTAAATTTGACAATGTTGATCCAAATGACAAGTGTGCGACATTCACTAAAATTTTGAGATATACAAGTGATCTCAAACATGTGAATTTCAAAACAATAAGAAAATTAAATAATAACATTAGCTAGGGTGTCAATCTGTTATTAAAAATTTTAAGAATTCTTAGATTATTAAATTGAAGTTAATGGTTGATTGTGCCACTAGATTGGTATTGAAATACTTCAATATTACTGAAAACTAAGTGGATCTAAATTTGCAGACATCTAATGTTGGTAGATGTCGGTGTTTAGTATATCTAACATGCATTCATCGTCTCCTAATATATAAGTATTAATATTAGCCTATTTGATCTTAGACTCATGTTGAACGCCTCATGTTGTATGATTAGCCTTCTTATGATGATCTAATTAAATTCAATTTAAATGTAAGACTAATTGTTCAGACACTTCCAAAACTAGTGGTCACTTGGCATGTACCTCAAACTTCTCAGAAGAAACCAAAGCTAAATCTTGGACTACAACCTCACAAACGAATATGGTTACATACTTACATGGTTTCCACGAACTAGGAGCTAAAGTTAACGATTGATTAGTGAGTAAAGCCTCTTAGCATGACTAGTCAAAGTTGCTCAGGCTGACAACTCATAAACTACACTGCAGGCTAATTCCAAAGATATCAAATCAACAACAAAAAAACTTGACAAGAAAGTGCATTATCCCTAAGATCTATTAGGACCAAATACGTGCCTAGTTACAATTGATCTACTCATCATCCAATTACCTGATTACTTTTAGTCTCTTGGTGAACTATTAAATAAAACAGACACAGAAGCAACGTTAAAAAAAATGAAGGTAACACAAATGCACTAATAATTCATTCATCTTCAAGTAAATTATAACCATTATTACAATGTTAAATGAAAATCTACAAGTGCAAATACAATTTATTCTTCATATGGTTTATTATATTTTCCCTTTTCGATCAGACAATATTAGAAGCTCACCCTCTCAAATATCTTCCACGAATACCCTCTAAACAATGCATTCTTAAAGTCATATAACCATCCTCCATGTATGCAAGAGTGTCGTCCTGGTACACCATTGATTCCTTGTACTCTTCATGACCTTAGAATTCACGAATCAGCAAAAATGCTTCTTTAAGTCCAATAACTAGCAAATAAAATAACATATTCTTCTAAAGATCGACCATCCATAACAAGCTCAATAGACTTCTCGACAGCAGCACATATCTCAAAGCAGTCAGACTTCTCAATTTTATACATCTCTGTAGATAATAGACAAGCCTTATTCTGGGCACTTGTTATCTCATCCTTCTTGCAAATGCATCCTAGTAAATGCTAGTTGTGCACTTCATTTGGTTCCCCTTTATACTATTGCATTTTAATGCTGCTTCTTGGTCTTATCCACAAAGGCATCCAACTCCTCAACATTTGGCCCCTCATTAACTGGACTTAGCTCTAATTTGGCCTTGTCATGGTTGAACTAAAACAATGACGTGGTAATCATTTAGATACAAATCGAATACAAGACGAAGTGCATGGTCCCAAAAAGTTGGTCCTTATGGTGGTGAGCAATCATGTCAATTGGGAATTACTTGAAGGCTTTACAATCAAGCTACAGGAAGGTCAAATCAACAATATCATAGGGGAGTGACCTGAAATTGAATTTCTAGAACAAAAATTTGTTCGACATCACAATCACCCCCAACAACTACTCCATTCTTGCTCAAATAAAGTTAACTTTAAATTTCTCAAAAATAAACTGCAATGTCTTAATTGATAGATAGAAGATGAGTAAATAAAATCAAATGTCACAGCATTACAAAAAGACATGATAGATCACTGGTGACATGCATAAATTTAAACAAGGCAAATGATGATGATAAATTAAATCATTAACTCAAAAATCACTTGAAATTAAATCAACAAGTGAAAATAGGCATGCACCAACTCGAAGATGGCTCACTCGAAATAAGTTCTATTAAATTCAAAATTGACTCCATAATTGATATATCATATTTGAATGTTAATGCATATATTCACATACAAATACATGTATTTATAATTATGTAACAAAAAAATGGTGTATAGATATATATTTAAATTTGAAATATTTAATAATATACCTTTATAAATAAATTATGAAAATTTTTATATAGGTAATGATATATATTAGTGATTAAAAAATAATTTATAAAATTAATAGACTTTTCTCAGAGAACTCAAAATTGATCTCTTTTGACTTAGCTCAACTACTAAAAATTTTCTATTTTGATTTTAGGCTTACTCGCTCCAATTCAATATCACCCCTAGCTCTATTTATAGAGAGATTGTATGCGACTCCAACCTATGACTTAATAGCTATTAAACATAGCATATAAATTTTTAACATTTTATTTGTGATGCTAAACTTATTTCCGAAGCCTGCTTAAAATAGAGTTCGCTTAACATGTGAATTGGTTTTTAATCGGGTAAGAGTACCACCAAACTAGTAAATGATGAGCACTCAGCTGGTACATGTACGAGTACAAACATTTCTACCCTTGTTTACCAAAAATGACAAGCCCTAAATTAAAGCGTATACCATTAGGGGTATTGAACCGTTGCAATCTTGAAGCTCAATACTGTTTGTTTGGGTCTGCTTATTTACCCTATTAAATTAAGAAACATGCAGGTCTGCATGCCCGAACAACAACCATCTACATACAAAATGAACAAGGAAATGCTCAATCTTAACAACGTAAAAAAATTATAAAGAAAATTGCCTATGTACCTTATATGAAAATTCCTTTGTGCCTGCCTGGACAGCACTTGCAGCAGATTGTGCAGCAGAAGTTGCAACAAGGGACAGTCGACCAAAGCCCTAGCAAAGTGAATGATGATTAGAAAATTTAAGCCTCAATCAAGGTACTTGACAAGTAAACACAAAAGATGTTCTCAAATATCAGATGATAATCCAATAGTAAGTTCTATTCCATTGTAAGGTGACCAAGCTATCAAATTGTAGCTACCTTATAAAAAAATACACCTGTTTTCACTGAATGATGTAAAAATTGAAGACATATCACCATATAGTAGAAAAAATATTAAAATAAAATACCTTATAATGTGATAATTTAAGATAGATTAACCATGTAGAAGAAAAAAAGAAGAGACCAAAAGACACAATATTAGCAAGCCTTTATCCCACTACATGGGATCGGCTACATGAATACTTCTTCTCCATTATGTCCTATTAAGTGTCAAATTCTCATTTAATTTTAATAAAATAAGATCATTTTTATACTACCTAACCAAGTCTTCTTATGTCTACCTCTACTTTCTTAACGTATATCAAATATAATACATCTACTCTTCTAACTAGAACATCAGATGGCCAACGTTTTATGTGACCAAACCATCTAAGGCTACTCTCTTGAATCTTATATGTTTGTTTTGCATTTTGTCTCTAAGTGTAAAGCCACTCATCCACCTAAGCATCCTCATCTCTGCAACATTTAACTTAATTTTATACTTCTCTTTTATTGACCAACATTCTACTCCATAAATGTTGTAGGTCTTACCACCATCTTATAAAATTTTCCTTTAAGTCTAAGCGGTACTTTTTATCACACAATAGGCCAGAAGTATTCCTCTACTTCAACCATCCAACTAGAATTCTGCTAATAACATCCCCATCTATTTCACAATCATTTTGAACAATCGACCTAAGATACCTAAAACATTCACTCTTTTTAATCACTTAATCACACAATGTTACAACCCCGCCACTAGATCTTTTACAATTAAAATTATACTTAATATATTCAGTTTTAGATCTACTTAAACGAAAGCCTTTAAATTTTAAGGTTGACCTCCATAACTCAAATTTTGTCTTGAACTCCCTCTCTAATCTTATCAACAAGAAAAATATTATCAGCAAAAAGCATACACCAAGGTACATTTCTGTAAATATCTAGTAAGAACATCCATAACTAAAGTAAAAGGATATGGCTTTAAAGTCAATCTTTGATGTAATCCAATTGAAATAGAAAAATACTTGGTCAATCCTCCTTAAAATTGAACACAAGTAATAGCTTTAATATACATATTCTTAATAACTTGAATATAAGCAATATTAACTTCTTTCTTTTCTAGAATTTTCCAAAACACTTCTCTTGGAAATTTATCATATCCTTTCTCTAATCAATAAATATTATATGTAGATCCTCTTCCTGTCTCTATACTTCTCCATCAAACAACTTATCAAATGTATAGCATCCATAATAGACCTACCCAGCATGAAATCAAATTGATCTACCGAAACTTTTGTATCACGTCGTACCCTATATTCGATAACTCTCTCCCATAATTTTAATGTATGACACATTAACCTAATTCCTCAATAATTTGCACACTCTTATGCATCATCTTTATTCTTAAAAATAAAATTAAACAAACTCTTTCTCTACTCATAAGATAATTTTTTAGTCTTTAAAATAATATTAAAAAGATTAATAAGCCAAGAAATTCCTTGATCTCCCAAGCATTTTCACACTTCTATTGGAATATCATCAAGTCCTATTGCTTTTACATACTTCATTTTCTTTAAAGCCTCTTCAAATTTTATTTTGCTAATATGATGATAAAAATAAAATTCTCTATTTTTATTTAAGGAACTAACATCTCTAAATCCAATCATACTCTCACAGCCTTCATTAAAAAGTTTATCAAAATATTTCATTCACATATGCTCAATATCTTCTTCTAAGAAAAACGCTTTATAATTTTCATCCTTAATGCACTTTACTTGAACTAAATCTTTACTTCTCCTATCTCTTTATTTGATTAACTTATACATATATCTTCCACCCTCTTTAATATACAGTCTATTATATAAATCACTAAAAACTAAATTATTTACATCACATATTACTTTCTTAAAATCCCTACGAGCCGCTTCATATCTTTCTCAAATCTCTGGGCTTTTACATTTAAACGAATTTTTATAATAAAATTTCTTATTTTATATATTTTCTTATACATTTTGACTCAACCACCAAGTATTTTTATTAAAAGCAACTTTTCCTTTTGATTCTCTGAGCACATTTTTTACAACTCATTTAATCTCACTTACTATATTTTCCAACATAACAGTAGCTTCCTCATGAATATCTCAAATCTTAAGATCTTATAGCTTACACTTAAATATATATTTTATTATTATTATGTAAGCACCCTCATTTAATCCTAGGTTAATATTTTGATTTATTTTTCATCTTTCAAAACTTCATCTTAAAATCTAAAATTAGTAGTTATGTACATAAAAATTCACTCGAAATGACTTTATAATTTTTACAATCTAAACGATCTATTTTTATTATCACAAAATAATCAATATGTGTTTTATTTGATCCATTCTTAAAATGATAATATGCTCATATCTTTTCTTAAATAAAGTATAAGCAAATACAAAATCATAAGCAAAAACAAAATCAATATGATCCTAACTTCTTCATTAGTCATTTTAAATCCAAAACCACCATATATGCTTTTAAAATCTCCTCCAATAAATACTCTTTCTTCAAGCGATATCCTTTGTATTAATCACTCTAAGTCATTCAAAAATTTTGAGCATACATGCAAACCTATTTGAGAAGCATGTTATTACATTAATAATCTTAGCATCAATAACAATCTTTAAAACTATAATTCTATATCAATCTTATTAATTTTTGCAACACTATTCTTCAAATTCTTATCTATAATCATACCTACATCATTTCTAATATGACTCCTACAAAAAATCAAAAGATATTTAAACTATCAATCTCCTTGGCCTTCACCCCAACCATTTTAATTTCTTGAATACATAAGATACTTATCTTCCTATGAACTGTAATATATATTAATTATATTAATTTAGCTGTAAGAGTACCTATATTACAAGTTTATATCCTAATTTTAGTTTCATGGACTAACTTCTTTGACAGCATCCGTCTATAATGTGGGAACCTTTGTTTATTTAAAACTACACCCATGAGTCAATGTAGCGGCCCTTGCACACTTTCAATATATTCAGGCCATACAATGTGTCGCTTCTAGGGAACGCTCTAGCATTAATACAATGTATTAAATGATTCATGTCATGATTTTTTGATAAGTTTTATGTTAGCTATCAACTACCTAATGTAACTCTCAACTTTTCTCATCCGTGACTTAAGACTCAGCAAAGGCAGTGTTAAAGATACACTATGAGTATGCTTACAAATAAATAAATAATGAATTAAAAAGTTAAGAAGTATGCAAGTGCTCCCCAAATCCTGATTTTGAAAACATTCAAGGCAAAAGTGTTACGAGAAAAATATTAACTTAAGACTAACAAACAAAAGAGAGAATTACTTTGTATATTACACATGCATCACAAACTTGAGCACTAAAACATCAAAATCCTAAGCAAAGTTCACAAATTTGCTAGCAAACTACAATTAGAACTTCCACTAGCTCAAGTGCTTTTTATATACACATACATATAAGTATATACATACATAAGTACATACGTACATACATACCAATCTACATATGCACACACACGCACACACACATAAATACCTTGAGTGAGTATAAGAGAGAGAGACAATCATTTATGTTTAAACTTTTCATATATCTTCCACATGACTGCATATTGATAAGCTTTTTTTTCTAACTCTGTCAGGCTCCTATAGTCTAAGAAGAAATTTGTTTAACCTCCCATCTCACTCACACATTTTGCAAATGCATCAAGGGATGACTATTATTTCCGTGATAACTGAAGCGCTGATGATGTGGAGTAATTCTGAAATAACATGCACAAGTGCAAGCAAAGACATAAAGAGAACAAAAAACAAAAACAAATTAGGGGTTGTACATGACCTGGGAAAAATAACTTCATTTCTAAGGTATCAGTAAATCATTCATATAAATGCCATTTCCAAACCCAGAACTTTGCATGACAGCCTAATCCATCCACTTATCCAAAGCACAATTATTTCTCTTTTTAGGGCCTATTTGCTTGTTTGTAAATAAAATTATGCCTTAGAAAACTATGATTTCATTTCATCAGTTTTGAAGGAAAATTGAGGTGGCATTTGAAATCAATATTGGTGTTCATCCATATCCAACCAAATGATGGAGTTAACAAACTTCATCATCTTTCAAAACATGACCTCTAAATTCAAGCAACCAAATGAGCCTTCAGAAAAAAAATAGAATCTATTCACATTAAAATCAGATATTAACCTAAATGCTCTCTGTCCATCACCCCTTTTTTATAATTTTACACCTTTGATTTATATCAATAAACGCATGGTATTAATATGTTGTTTGGGATGTGTGTATATAGACATTATATATTTCTTCTATAAATAAAAATTTGTTTCCACCAGATTAGGCTCACAATTGTTTCACATCTATACAAATTGCATTAATCATCCAATCATTTCACCTACTGTTGTTGTGCAATAGAAGTCAGATTCCTCTTATGATATACCCTGGCAACACCACCTCTTAAGTCATAATTGTGCTTAACATATCTCCATCAGATTGCCTTATTCCTGTTCTACAATCAGATTTCTCAAAAGTTAGACCGATTTTGTCCTGTTAGAAATCAAACCTAATGAGCAGCTGCACAACCAATCACATGAGATTATAAAAACCTCAGCATCCATAGAAGTAAACGAAAACAAAAAAAAGGTGGAGCTTTCAACACCAGCTAATTTCTCCAAAGCTCACACAAGCTCCTACTGATGGGTGCCTGAATCTCACTTGATAAAGAACTTCTTACTGGCAATCCGACACTAAATGGCATGAATTTCGTCAGAATATATTGCTGATGAGGAAAAGATCACATGAATGCTGTTCTCACTTTCTTTAATATATTACTTTTACAAACCTTTTACCAATAGCTATTTAATTAAAGATATTAGCAGGTTAAAATGCACTAAAGAGTAAATAAATTCAAAATAAAAAGTACGAACTTCAATGCATACAGAAGCAACTGCCAAAGAACAAGAGAATTCACCTGAGAGACAACAGATATTGTATCCCGCAGCACATCCCCCTGCGCGTCATTCCGCTGGGCTGATGGCGGTGGGGTCGATCCAAACCCCACGTACTTCCCTCCCTGGGATGGGGGGATTCCCTCCGGGCGGGATTCATTTTCCGCCATTTTCCTAGCAAAGAAGCCCTCTTTATTAGCAGAAGATGCCTCCAGCTGCGCCCTTGTGTATATATCCTCCGTCGATCTAGATCTTGACGGGATCCCACTTGTCCCACCTCCAATGCTCCCAGGTCTTACATCGTTGGCCGACTGATTCCTTCTAATATCAACCGAGCGATAGTCCTTACTGTCCCAGCTTTCCCAGCTCTCACTGTTCGAGTTCACCGACTGCCCAAGCGGCGGCTTCTTCGCACTAGCGCCAAGCACTTCCTTCTCAACCGGCGGATCGCGCCATGACCGACCTTCAGCAATGGCCTGGACCCGGTCGCGGTAGATGCTGGCAGCGTTCGTGTTGTACTTGGCGACGATGTCGGTCTCCTTCGGAATTCCGTACTGCACCAAGAAGGCGTTGAGAAGATCGTTGCCGCCGGCCTCCATCTTCTTAAGTTGTATCTCGGACCAAGAGTCCATGGTCACGGATCGGACGAAGCTGATGTGAACACCGAGGCCGCGATGCTTTCCAGAGCATTCGAGGCACATGAAGACGCCATAGGAAACCGATGCCCACTGAGGATTCTTCTGCGAACAGTCCACGCACGTTTTGTTACCCGGTCGTGATTGTAGCTCTCGCAGCCGTCTCGACGCCGATGCCGCAGCCGCCATGGAATTGCTGATTATAGATCGGATCTGGATCTCCGATTCTTAAGATAAGAAAAAAAATCGGTTAAGGTAAGGAGAAAAAGGAATCGGAAGCAAACCCTAGATCGATTAATTCGCAACAAGCTCTTCCGTTGTTTTAGGTTACAGAATTCCAACAATAAAGGAAGGGATCAGCGAAAGGAGAAAGGAGGAAGGGAGAGAGGGTGAAGGATTGCAATTGGGACCGCGCCTCCTCTTCTTCCTCCTTTCGCTGAGTGGTGCCTGCTAGGAATCCACCGATAAACCAGAAGGTGCGCTCTGGTGTCAGGACGATAATATATTGATCGGTGCTAATTTCCGCTAAAATAATGCTACTTGTCGGTTAAAATTATACAAAACTAAATAACATTTTGTTAATCCATAAATTATGAGAATTATATATATATATATATATATATATATAACATCCTAATTTTTAATATCACATTAAAATTATCATTATAGGCTCTGAAAATTCATCACCAACCTTTTCGATGAAAAGAGTGTTTAAAATATCGGTGTAATTTTCAAAAAGCAGATGTAATAATAGATAAGACACTACCCAGAGATTTTGTCCTCATTATTGAGGACTTTAGATCGTTTCATAAATGGCATATGTTAATTAAGCTCGATAAGTGAGAGAGAAAACTTTCGATTAAGGTAGTCATTAGATCACAAGTAAGCATAGATAGCGTGAGTTTTAGAATTTAAGATATGAAATTTATCATTTTAAACTTAAATCGGATGGTTGGGGAATGATGATGCGTTTAGATGATTTAGTCATGCGCTCAGTCCTGGTCTACTTAGAAGGTGTCATCCCAAAGAAAATTCTCATCGAACACATGGGTTACATGGAAATCAGCTTGAGCGCAGGTGATGTTTGTATAAGGTTTAAGTCTACCTACATAATAGAGGGTTGTTTCACTATCAATATGATTCCAACTCAAAGAAAGCCATTTGGGAGCATCTGATTTGGTCGATGATATATAATGGGCGGGACCGTCGAGGACTGGTAATCGCTTTATCATCATGGGCCTACTGCCGGCCACGCGTAGGACCAGTCGTATTCTTCTTGGCGTGAGATTAATTAAGAGTGAACATAGTACACTTGATTTACATCGGCCTTTATAAAGAGTTTTCTTGTCACCGATAAACAATTCGGAAGATGGATAAATTGAAATTTCTTTAAACTTTTGATAAATTTCATTTAAATAGTTTCAGATTGATATTTGATGTGAGTTAATTTGATTAGAAAAATTGATTAATTTGAATATGTTTAAGAGTTTTAGATCGTGTCAACTATATTTAGCTGCTAACAGAGGATTAGATCTACTATCACCAAACAAAATCAGTTTCTCATATATTTCACTGATTTGAAACTATTATTATAGTTTTTTAGGTTTTATTAATCAAGACTAAATCGAAGAACGCGCATCCTTGAATTTGCATTGATAATATATGTGGCACGGTGTATAGTGATTTCGAGTAATTTTATGTTTGAATTATGAGATTGATTTGGTTCCATTTTTTTTATACCATGCGCTTGATATTTTACATTAAAATTTACACTTGAAATCTCGTCAGAGACGTCTTTGGTGTTTATAGCTTTTATTTTATAATTAATGAGATTATTGATTTTGAAAATCATAATTAGAATAAAATTCTAAATATTTGATTGAAGGAATTGTAAATTTTGATTTAGTATCGCCCTGCCACTGCAAGGTTGTAGATGGTGAATAAGGCATTTTGACTTAGATTATAATTTAAAACACTACTGACACTTAGCTTATTTGTTGAGTTTTTGTAATTTTCCCAGCTTGATTATGCTTAATTTATATCAATTTTGATAAGTTATGTCGATTTCAGTATTTGTTGCTTTAGCCCTACTCATACTTATCAACTAGCGTAGTAATCACATCCACACTTGTACAAGAGTTATTAAACTCAATTTGGATTTATCCTTAGATTTTAAGTTTATTACAAATTTGTTTGAGTTTAGCATTAGTCTCCTCTCAATTCTAATTAAAGCTTATTTAGTTTTGAGGAATTTATAAGAAAGAGAACTCACTTTACCACTTCAATTTAAGTCATAGAGAATTATAATTAAAGTTTGTGAGTTTAATATTAACCTCCTCCAAAGTTTATGAGTTTAATATTAGCTTCCCCCAAACTTTACGTGCATTTTAAATGAGTGTTCCATTTTTTTTCAAAATTTGCTTTGAAGGCTCCCCATTTTTTCTTATTTGGCCTTTTAGTTTTAAAATTAGTTACAAGTTTCCTTACTTAGCGTTCTTAAAGCTCATTTCACTCTCTCATTTGTTCTAAGTCAAAAGATTTGACATAATTTCCACGTCATCCCCGGTGGGCATCGAGTGTTTTACTTTCGACACCCCTCTTGAAATGTGTCTTGCGACCACATGTTTTATCTTGTCGCGCCCTCTTGAGCACAACGAGGCCTTTCAACCTGAAAAAAGATATACAATGCAATATATATTTATTCCTCATTCCCTTTTTTTTCTAAGTCTAGAAATTAGAAAAAATTTGGTATCTGTATCGTCTGGGCATCGAGGGTATTTTGACTTCGCCTCTTGGCGTGGCGAGTGGTATCTACCACAACTAATTTTTCATCTCATCGTGTCCTCTTGAGCATGAAGCCCGAAGAAAACATACAATGCAATATATATTCATCCCCTATTTTTTCTAAGTCTAAAATTAGACAAAATTTGACATTTTATCGAGGCGTGACATCAAAGTGTTTTTGCTCTATGCTCTTGGCGTAGCGGCGTTTTACGCTTATTTTTATCCTCGTCTCTTGAGCACATCAAACCCAAATAAACCATATATATTTATTCACATTCACATCTCACACGTTTACGGCGATTTTGGCGTCTTCTGATACTCGACAAAGGAGCGAGATTAGGTATGCGGTTGGGAATGTAAAGCGAGGCACCAAAAGAAGAATTCCTCTTGTGATATTCTTCCCTGGAAGTGAATAGGAATGCTAAAACGAGTGCGATCGAAAATTGAAGAATTCATTTATTGATGATATTCTTCCCGGTTAAAAGAGAAGGTGGGAAGGCTAAAAGCGAATGCAATCGAAAAGAATTCTCTTGGACGATGTTCTTCTCTCGACACGTGAAGCGGTGTAACGAGGAAGTCGACGGAAAGAAGAATTCCTTAATGATGTTCTTCCTCGATTAAAGCCAGCTAGAAGGGTTATGGGAGTGCGATCGAAATCAAAAGAAGAATTCTCTGACAATTCTCGATTCGGCGGAAGCAACGGCAGCGAGGCGTGAAAAAGAAATTAGCCTCTTGGCGATGTTATTAAAACGATGGCAGCAGGATGACTTGAGAATTGAGGGGCTGGACTGAGGAGGTGGTGGATCTTGGCAGCGGTGTAGTTTATGCGGGATGGATTGCGCGGAACGGGCTGGTGGGTATAGTGGGTTGTAGTGGAAAGGAGATTGCGGGACGGGCTGCTGTGCATGGGATGCGGTTTCATGGCAGTGGGCTGAATGGGAGACGGGTCGTGTGCGGGACGGTGCGGCAGAGCAAACGACGGTTTTGGGCCGGCGGCAATGGGCCGGACACGACGAGAATGGTGCGTGGCACGTGGGCAAGGCACGGCGGAACGACGGAGGAAGGCGGGACCGGCGGGATCGTGCGAAAGGCGCGGGTCGCGCGGGTCCGTGCAGTTGAAGGAGTGGTTTTGCGGAACGGTGGGACCGGCGCCTGCGGCGGGATCGCGGGACGACGGCAGCAGCAGCGATGGGTCGTGGAACGCGGGCCGAAAACGGGTTTAGCAAGTCGGATCATGGATGAGCGGGAAAACGTGGGTCGACAGTGGGTCGGCGGGCGTAGAATTGCGCTGCAGGCTACGACAGCGGAGCGGGCTGGGCATGGCGGGTCGCGTGCGCGGAAGAGGACTACGGGCCGACGGGTCGACAGGTTGTACGCGGGATTGCGCTGTAGGCTGCAGCAGCGGAGTGAGAGAGGGAATTGCTGCCGCCGGCAGTGCAATTGCGGCGGAGGAACAGCGAAACCAAGAGGGATAGGGAGAAGTTTTTTTACCTTTTCTTGGACGTAAGAGAGAAATGCAGAAGAGATAAATGAGAATTAGAAATGAGAAGAGAGTGGGGCGAGTGATAATTTTTTTTTTTCTTTTTTTTTTTTTTTCTTTTTTGCAGTTTTTTAGAAAACTGAAAATAGGGCGGAACGGTTGAGCATAGGGATAATTTAAGAATTTTTCAATTAATTTTAAATTTATTAAATAATTTTAATGTGGATTTTATGCCAATAAACTCACATAATCGATATATATATATATCAATTTAGGGTATTTCCATTATTACGAACCGCATGATCAGTTTTGTGATCGGAGGCTATTTGGTTTGGTGAAATAAATTGTATTTTTAAAATCGCATTTTCGAGCCGATTTTCAGACTCGTCCAATTGAGTGAGCGATCTTACTTAATAGATTTTGGTATTTTGAAGCCAATGGCTTCAATTTCATGACGGAGGTTGTTTGATACCTGCCTTCGCTGATATCGTCGGACGCATCGACGACTCGAGCCCCCAATCATCATTGATCATTTATATTTTTCGGCCATTCACATTGAATGTGATGGAGAAATTCATTCATCAATCGGAGGTCATTTCAGTTGATTTTGGTGATGTCCGTGTGTTTTGATCAGGTTTACGTTTCAAATCATTCAACATTTGAACTTGTCAAATTCTGAAATGAGCATTGATTGGTTTGGCTTATTCGATTTGGGTTTTGGTCCAACTGAATAAATCAAACCGTTATTTTAAAAAATCGAAATCAAAGTAAAAAAATCATATAATCGAACCAAATAAACCGATTTAGAGTTCGGTTTATTGTTTTTTCTAAACCGAATTATAAATTAAAAAAAAGAATTTTAAAGTTAACAAACAAATAATAGAAATTTTATTAACTAAACTTACTAAACTATACATATTATTACAATGTAATAATATGAATAAATAGTTTTTTATATTGATACAATTTATGAATGTAAATATGTAATGTACAAATAAAAATTATAAACAATTATCAAAGAAAGAGAAAAAAAATAGTACAACATAATACAATTGTATTAAGTCAAATCAAATGTTGTGCCACTTTCTACAGGTTGTTCATGTAAAATAATATCTTCATCTCTCTTCCTCGATGTTCAATTTGTTCCTTCAAGATTCATTCTATATATGCGCATAAGAATTCATTAAAAGAATAATTTTAAGCAATTAGTGTTCAAAAATGAGCAAAGGCTTTCATGAACCAGATAAGAAACAAGAGGCGCAAGTGCCAAGTGTCGTAAGTCAGGGACTCAGCCTGAAAAATTTGGTGGTCTGTCCCAGAAGGTTGGCAAAGTAGCCCAAAGAACTGTACAGACAAGAAAACAATACGGCCCAAGAGCCAACACAAAATTTAAATAAAAACTATAGATCAATCACAAACACCCGACCTTCTATATACATCTTATTAAACAACCCACTTTTCTATCGCCCTATTATCGCCCATTTTTGCCATTTGAATACACCAAAATCAATTTTTCACTTAACTTCAATAGGTACTACTTTCACTCTCTTGTATAATCTTATATCTTTCTAACATTCTATTTTGCAATATCCATCTTAATATTCTCATTTTAGCCCCAATTACCATAATGATCATGGCTCCTTGGCAGTCAACACTAGATCCATGCCATCATACAATATGATTACTAAAAAAACCTAATGGCACAAGTCCTCCAAACCTGAACATGCATCGCCATTCAAGTATGAAAATTAAAATGAAGATAAGGCAAAACTTGAATTTATCTTCTTACGTAAACACCAAAAGTGCGAAAATAAAAATACTTTCAAGATCATACAAATAGCTACTTCCAAAGAATTGAAAGATCGTTTGCATCTCATTCAAGGTACCAATTAAGTTATAGTAAAAAAAATAAGACAATGTATATAATGCTTCGTAAGCATATCGCCACATGTTGTAGTCATGAATTCCAACCGACGACCATATGTTACATATACGAAACACCAAGCTATAAAGATTCTTGCATATATGAAAATAGATCAAAGTTAGATCAGGTACTTCAAAGACTGAGCCTCCATGTAAAATTGAGAGTTTCAAATTCCATTATTACAATGAATCACATGTATCCCTATTAGCTCATGAGCTAGATCAGCTGATAGAGACTCCCCATTTAGCAAAGAAATTGCAGAAGTTCCATTAGGTCTCATCATATCAACCAAAACAGAGGGGCTGAATATTGGCTGCAAATGACAAGCAATTCATGGCATGACAACTTGAAATATGATAATTACTACTTGCTTTTTATATTTGCAGTTATAAGGTTCTATTCTTTCTTCTCTAAGAAGATACTCCTTCGCATGTTTTCTTTTGTTTTTTTTTTTAATTGCTTCAAAGGCAATCATCTAAAGAGCCCAATAAGTCCTATTGGAAGGACATGGTTATCAACAACCAAGAACAAAAGAATTGAAGAAATGGTTATCAACGATGAAGATTTGATTGATATTGCAATTAGTGAGTTCATGGTCAATGTTGGGACCATCGTAGAGAAGTCAATGTTAGAGCAAAAAACCTCATGGAGATAATGAAATATTTAGTGTCATCCAAGCAATAAAAACTATAAAGTCAAGCAACATTAAAATAGGTAGAAAAGGATGTCATCAACTTGATCAAGAAAAGGATTACAAATATGAAATATTTAGTGTCAACCAACATCCTTCCCAAAATCTACAAGAATAAATAATATATACTTATATATTTGTAATTTGGATTTTGGGGCTCAAACTATAAAATATCCTTTATTATCAAGATTCAAGTGTAATATCGAAAATATGATCACCATATATACATACGGGCATCAATAATTTTGAGAAATCCACTCTAAGCCTTTAAGACTTAAGAGGGCAATAACACCAAAAAAAAGTCACCAGTCGCATGTATACATTGATCATTTCATCATTGCTATCATTGCCCCTAAACCCTAAAAAAAGCCTATTTGTATTGAAAACCTTAAGATAAAACTAACAGCCAAACCAAAATTACAATCCAAATTCCAACAGCAATATATAAGAAATGTAAGCAAAAAAATAGCAAAACATAAGATAAACTGAAAGGAAGACCATTAGACCAATGAAAATTTGAAATCTAAAAGTCTCTAAGACTATATCCCATATTGGAATCAGCATTCCGCAATCCTCATCATAACCCAAGCCAAGAAGTTTGTGTTTCACTTGTTAATTTTGCTAAATCTGTAAAACAAATAAATCATTAATTATTCATTTATTCTAAATTTCTAATTACAATTAAAAAAATAAATCATTGTAAATTTGATAAACAATATCTTCATCAAACTTGTTGTCATTAATATTTTCTTCCACATTTCTTTGGATTTACATCCATTTTGCTCGCATCCAATCCATTGCACATATTAGAGCTTGCAATCTTTGGGGATAATGAACTTCTAAATGCATCAAGAATCGACCATCTGGCGATTGGCAATAGTTGAAATTGGAATAAATTTGAAACATCACGAGCCATGTATGAGAGAATAGAAATCTTAGTGCATTAACCTTCCACCAATTTAAAATATCAAACGATCGGTCACTTACTCCTCGCAAATACTTATCTAGATCATTTGTTATCTACATCATCCTTCCCAAAATTAGATCTTTTGAATTTCTATCATTGAATATCTTGTCCCGAAGATTGCGGTTGTAAAATCTAGACCCTTTTTTATTTCTCATGGAGACCACTTCCTATTTGGCTTTCACCAAGAACTTTTATTTTGTAATCATGAAACATATCATAGCATGATGACCTAATAAGTTGTCTTTGAAACGCCACGTCCTTCATACATATCCATAAGAAACTCTACATAGAAGCTTGAAGGGGATATAAAACAACAAGATATATATTCAAATTCATTTTTTTGGCACCCCAATATTTAGCAAATTTTATCATCATTTTGGAAGCCATACTTCTCACATTTGGATCACCATCCATTTGCCAATTTTGAAGTAGACAAAGAACTTCTGCAATTTCATGAAAAAAAGTATTTGATGTCACATACAAAGAACCAAAAATTCTTAAAGTGAGTTCATAAAATTTTTCCAAGAAAGGGAGCAATCTTCTAACATTATTCCAATCATTATCACTTAAAACATCATTTATAATATGACTTTCATCATCATCCTTCTCTAGTTCTAATTTAAATTGAGTATCAATCTCCTCATACCTTTCAAAAGCTCTCTCTAACTTAATTGCTGCACTTAACATTAAAAATGTGAAATTCCATCTCGTAGGAACATCTAAGCATAATATGCTTTTAGTTTTTATTTTTTCAATTTCAATGCATTCTTTAAATTTTTGTAACCTTGTAGGTGATTGACGAATATATCTTCGCTCTTGAACATGACGGATTATATCTCTTTTAGGCCAATCTTAACAATGTGTATTTATGCATCTCATATGTAGAAGCGACCATCTAGAATATTACCTCCCCTTTTGCCAAATTTTTTTTGTAGGTGCATGATGATTCCATTATTAGAACTTACATTATCAACAGTCACAGTAAAAAATTGCTTCAATCCCCCAATCTACAAGATACTTCTCAACTTGTTGACCCAGTAATTCTCCCACATAGATTAGACAAAGTTTATAACTCTTTTATTGAGTTTCCAATCATCATCAATAAAATGCATACACATATAGTTAATTCGTTGAATTGATATCTAAGTATCAATAGTAAGACAAACTCTGTGGCAGGACTTTTTGAATAGATTTTTTAAAATTCATCATAAAATTTAAAGCAATCACGTGTCAATGTCCACCGTGAAGGTATTTGAAACATTAGACAACACTGAGACATGAAATGTTTAAACCCCTAACCTTCTACATGCTTGAAAGGTAATTCATCTGCAATAACCATCATTGCTAAAGCTTTCCTTACATTTTCTTGGTTAAATCTCCTTGCCTCAAGACTTGCAGAATGCTCCTTACCTTTACCACTAAATTGAAATGCAAGTTTAGTTTGATTTGGTTCATTTTTAAGAAGATTCTTCTGACACAAAGAAAGATGTGCCCTTAAGTTTGAAGTGTCATTAATCTTTGGATCATCGTGATATGATTTCCCACAATTACACTTACTCATTTTTTCTCCTTCCTTATTATACCTCACAAAGTGATCCCAAACTTCATCTAGGTCAGGAGCTTTACTTTATTTTTTTTGAAATTGGTGGTTTCTCATCAATGACACTAGCATCCTCGTAAGTTGAACTTGCGATCGGTCATAGCTCAGAGGCCAATGTTTGAACTATCTCCAACTTGTGACATGTTTCTACTTCTAGAATCAAAAAAATTAAATAAATTAAAAAAGAATGAAAAAAAGCATGCTTTAATAAATTACATCAACAAAACTTACTTCAATTAAAGAATGCTTGGATACTACAATATTAAGAAGAAAAAAGATATGAATTATAATTGAACAATGTTAATTCATGTGAATCATGTTAACAAATTGTAATGCTCATCAATCAACTCCATCATCCAGCAATGTATCCCAAATATTATAATATAATCATTTCTCAACATTACCGTTCAATTATTTTTATTAAAGCCATCCCAATAAATCAAATTGTATTACTTGCATAGTTGCATTTAAAAAACACTAAGATAAAAAAAAATATCATAAGGCTTACATTTTTTTTCCAATACATGCATCTACTTACTACATGTCATACTAGAATGAAGCATAAAAACCATATTATCCTTGAGAATAGAGATAGCTGATAGTTTAAATCATATGTTATACTATAATGCTGATAGCAATGAATGAAATGATGTAAAGACTAAAGAGCATGTAATTCCAGCACTTAGCGGTTAGCATGTTCATATTTCATAAGCACTTGGTAGTGTAGGCACTAGGCGACCCATGACAAACTTCATAGGCATTTTTTTTTCTTTATCAATAAGAAAAAAAAAAGAAATTTAAAAACTTCTTCCAAAAGGGCTCTTCCAGACTTCCAGTAGCCAGTAGGGCCGTAGGAAGTAACCAACATGATAGATAGCATAAAGCCCTAAACCATCAATAACCAATAAAGTCCATGTGTGACACAATCACAATTTACAGGAATAAACCAAACGGCTCCACCCAGTGAATCAAACCATCAACAAAATTTCAACAAAGGAAGGAGTAGAGAGAGAGAGATAATGTGATTTAGTTCTTACACGTTCGTTACCTCAAAGAATCAAAGAGACTTAAATTCAAATCGATGTGAAGAGTGACGTAAGAGTGAAGACATAAGTCAAGTCACACAGAGCTTAGTAGGCTATTGGCTATTCATCCTAGGGAAAAACAATAAAAGGAAGGAGAAATCAAAATAGGAAAGTGACGAAAGCCCAAAGATTAGAGATTGAATCGTGGAAGGCGGAACCGACTTCAGAATGCCTTATGCCCTGGTCGAGACACAGACTCTCCATCCTCAGAAGTGTATGGCATCGGACATCGAAGAGTCGGGAATGAAAGGCTACTCAACTCGGCGTCTAAGTAAATCGTTATTCGACTCAGCGACTCAACTCAAGCGGTGCGACTCCCGAACTCGAGAGGCGAGAATTTAGTAGGCTCAGTCAGTCAAGGCCCGCCTCTCTTAGAAATAATCGGTTTCTTAAGCAAAATTTATTAACTTAAACCAAAACCATAACATTAAATTTCAAAACCAAATAATGAATATCGAACCAAACCAATTAACATGTTGGGTTCGGTTTGTTTGAACCGTCTAATGCACACGCGTGATCTCGTTTGATAGATTTACGTTTTGAACAGCGATCAATTTAATGTGGTTGGGACGTCATCACATCTTCGACGATAACGCGACTTGATATTTGATAAACAGCTTAATTGATCGTTAAATTTTGTAATATTTATATTCTTTTACGTTTGAAGAAAGTCGCTTCATCGATTGGAGTCGTTTACCATTTTCAGTCATCATCTGGTGCATTTTGAGCTCAATTACGTGTCAAGTCGAATTTGACTTGTCTTGTTTATGACACATATGTGGAGGTCAACAACCATCATCATTCTTTTTTTAAAAATAAAATGCATCTTTTTAACTATAAGAAAATATTAGATAACTAAATATATAATTTTAAATATTAGATATACAAATATATAAGAATTATGGTATATAGGTAAATTTTTTTAACTAAATAAAAGCTAATAATCTGATTTATTTATTTAAATTTTAATTCAATTCAATAATCAGTTTAAAATTTAGAACAGTTTTTAAATCAAAATTTACAGCCTAACATTTAACTCCCACTGTTTGAAGAAGCGTCAATGTATTGATTGTTTTAAATGACTGAGCCACGTTGATAGTGTTATAATTACTTTTTTTAATAATTAACGAGTCATTTGAGATTATTTTTATTTTTTATTTTTATTTAATTTTTATATAGATTCCAATAAAATATATTTGATAATAATAATTATTTTTAAAACATTAAAAATATTTTTAAATATTTTAAAAATAATATAATTTATTTTTAAAATAATAAATAAAAATACTTTTCAAATATATTAAATAAATATATTTTTAAAAGTAACAAAAACATAAAAAACATAATATAAAATAAAATATATTCTGAACATGTCCTAAAAAGTCAATGAATTTTTTAAATTATAAAAACTATTGCATGGAGATAATTTTGGCTTCTTCAAGTTGTATAAAAATCTACCATAATTCATATAGATAAATTAAAAGTAACAAATATGAGATATAAAATCTTTATGGAAAAAATTCATGTGGAGGGCAAGTCATATGGCCATGTCCTGTTATAAAAATTCTATTAATGTATGTTTAAGAAATGTCCCTACTTTTTTAAATAATCTCAAATTTGAACATGATTTCGAAAGTTAGAATCAAGTTTGAGCTCAATATTGATAATTGAGCTTGCGCTCGAACAATTATATGCTCAGTTCAGCTCGATTCATTTGCAGCCCTACGAATAATCTCCCTTTTGTAGGGATGGAGTTAATTTGTTAACTTTGTTGGTTTATGTTGGGCTTTTGTTTATAATTTTGAACTCTAAAAAAAAATTTACTTTTATAAATTTACCTTTTTTTGTGTTTGCAGAAGAAAATTTTGATTTTAAATGTCAATAATAATTATAATTGGCTAAGAATTCTTATTATTTTATTATCTATAAAAATATATTTATAAAATTATTTTAAATTAAAATATCTTAGTAATATTAAAATATGAGTCATAACCTTGAAGATGCACAAAATTTTAGGAAAACAAAAAAAAGCTATTAAAAAGCCTCTTTTATCTATTTCTTTTCTTTCTCCTATGTTCTTAGAACTCTTGTGATAAGTCAAAAGTAAAGTTTTCTAGTGATGGCTTCAACTAGGAGTGTATGTCACCAAGCTGACTTGCGAGTTGACTCAAGCTTCATGGCCAAGTTTATCGAGCTCAGTTGAGCTTGATTTGACTGGCTGTAACTTATCAGTCGGATCGTTTATAATGGTAAGCGTAATTATCATATCATTATCGATTTAATAATTTATCGAGCTTTTGAAATGAGCTCGAGCTTGACTTTCTTTAAATCGAGTCGAGCTCGAGCTTAACAGGGTCTAAATAAGCTTAGCTCTATTAAGTCAAAACTCGACTCGACTCGTTTAAACCCCTAGCCTCTACTCTCCAACCATCATCTATTTAAGACAAATAATGTTATATATTTTTCATTATTATTTAGATTTTAATGTATTCATCCTAATAGTTGTAGGTTAAAATAAACAAACAAAATAATCCTAGATTCAATAAAAGAACAAAGTATGAATTTATATTAGGGGTTTTGAACCATGCTTGCACATTAAAAGCTAACCATAGTTATCATTACAAAACATATTATTTATTAGAGATTTTTACAATTTAAAAACACTTTTTAATTTTTTGAATTATCGGATTCATATATTTATGCGTGTCACCATCAAATTATTGAGAACTTTATAAAAATGAAAAATATGAGTTAAGCTTTTGTTATGAATTTCAATATTTTAGTGTCAATTTGAAATTTAGAAACTGAAGAGTGATTGATTTGTAAATATATAAAATTTTGTTGGAACTAAGTTCCAACATACTAAAATTTATTTGAACTTACTCAAAATTTGTTCTAAGCAAACTCAGAAATTACTCTAATAATATTTGAACAATTTTAGAGTCATGCTCTAACTTTATTTTTGCCTCTCTTATTTTAAATATACGATAAGGTGCAAAGTAAGATCAGCCAACTTTTTTTTTTTTTTATATTATTTTACTTGGACAAAAAAAAAAAACTTCTGCACATATAAAATTTTTAACCAAATAATTAAAATTATTTCAAATAAATTACTTTCACTTCATACTATAATTTATTTATATTATATTCATTTTTCAAGATCAATAAATATCTCATAAATTGAGTGTAAACATATAAATTTGATGTAATTTGAATACAAGAATTACAATTATAAAATACAACAATAAAAATAATTAAATTTACACTGGTGATAACTGTTGCATGCCAGAAAATTAATAAAGGAAGAATAAAATTCATATCTTAGCTTTGTTGAGGAATCCAGCACACGCACAAATATTTAAAAAGATAACAAGAAACTCCATAAATTTTATGTGGAAAAACTCCAGAAATATGAGAAAAAATCACGAGGCCTAACCCAGTAAAAATGATTCTATATATCCGCTTTGGAATGCAGAGTTTAAATTTTTCCGACAACGGAATTATAAGATTATATGTAGGAAATCTTGATAATGAGAATTCTAGAATCATGTTACAACGACTATGCAGTGGTAGTTGGGATATAATGGTTGTTAGTGGTAGTGATGATAATAAAGACGATCGGCAATTTGATAATGACTTAACTTCTATCTCTCATTTTGCTTTCTCCCAAGTTCGATTCTAGCTCCTCCTCATCACATGACAAGAATGAGATCCTATTTATAGGATTCTGAGAGAGGCATTATGATCATTATAACTTATTTTTCCCTCAATAATTAAATTAGGTTTTGCATATTTGCCAACAAATTCAACTTAAATTCAATAGATTTGAAACCCATCAATAAAAGTTTGTGTTAAAATATATTATTAGCCATATTTTTCAACAATTAGTTAAAATTTTTCTTAACAAAAAGTCTTCAATTTTGATCATGCCAGCTTTTAAATGCGGTAATGACGGAATATTGTACAGCAGGCTAATAAGAAAGAATGAAGACCGATATACCACATTTATTATATGAAACAGAGGTAAAAAAAGCTTTAAAAACTTAGCCATGTTAATTCGAAAACTGCACTTATTATAACAATTATTATTATTATTTAAATGATAAGAGAATAATTTCTTGCTTCTACTCTTTAAGTAAGCTTTGTTTAGCACTAAGAAATAATTACTCTCATAAACATTTTGTTAATTAACTAGAACAATGAAGAACAATACAGAGAATTCTTGGATTAATAACAAAATTTCGCTAATATAAAAGAGTTTTACAAGATTAGAATTCTTGGACTCATTACAAATGAGAGAGTGATTATATTGTTTTTGAGAGATTGCAATCAGAGTATGCGCAAAAAATCAGTTCGAGTATTTCAGAGCATACATGAAATAGATGAAATCAAAATTAAAAAAAATCACACTTAAGACACTAAATTTAACATGAAAACTCCTGAGAACGGAAAAAAATCACAAAACTATACCACCAAGAAATTCATTATGAAAGAAAAACGGATAAAAATAGTATAAATTACACTTATCTGGAGTCTCTTCACGCTTCAATCACTGTAGGACTCTCTTTTTACTCTTACATATAAGAGAAATTTAACAAATGATTACAAAAATTTTATAAAAATAAAATTATCTAAATACAAAATCTCCCAACTTGTAACAGTGCATCATCGTGGCTCTAGTGCTTATTCATTAACTGTCCATATTATTCTAGAATATTCTAGAGATATATTAAACTTAGGGGTGTCAATTCGGGTCAGTGGGGTCGGGTTCGGATCCAACCCGAAACGACCCGAACCTGACCCGGTTTTGGAAATGGGTCAAAAACTTCAACCCGACCGTTCAACTAATTGACCCTCGAAACCCGATTTGGTCAATTTCAGTTGGCGGGTCAAAACCGGGTCAATTTCGGGTTGGAGGTCAACTCGACGTCACCCAATCAATTTTGAGTTAAGTTCTTATCGAGTTATCGAGTCGGGTCAAATTTTGACATTCCTAATTAAACCTTTAGAATGACGTATATCATCCGCCTTCGGGAGACTAATAGCGTCTTCAGAATGATTTCAACGAGAAAAATTATGCAATTTCATATATTTAAACATATATTTATCTCAAAAAATCGACAATACATCAGATATTAAGCATAGATAAATAAATGATAAAATAGAAAAAAAATTTAACATAATCAAGCCTTCAATAATAAATAATTCTTGAATTTATTTTAGCAATTAAGATCACAAAATTGGCACAATAACCCATCATTTTCATTTTTCAGCCACTTATAGTGAGTAGTCCAATAATATAAAGAAGTGTTTTAATCTTCTTAATCAATAGAGAAATATTATTTTTTAAATAGGATAGATAGTAGGCGCCTACTATGGTGGCTGTATTAATTGCAGTTACAACAGGCAATAATCATTCACTTATAATTTAATAACAAGCACGTGAAGTGATGCGCTGAATCTGGAGAAAAACAATGACAGCTATATTTTTTTATTTTTTATTTTTTTGTAATGGGATAATCACATGAGAGGCTAACGTCACATTCATCACTGATATATGTCGGATCTTCACTTACTTTTCTCATCTTAGGTATAAGTGTCTCCACCTTGGAGAGGATTTAAACTCGATCTAGGAGATTTTTGGTCACACTCGTCATCAATTGAGCTAAGAGATAATGATGGATATGACAGCTATATTACATAAGAAAAAAAAATTAATGTGATTTCTCCGTGAAGATATATGTTAAGAAAATATTATTGTTATATCACTATTATGCAAAGAATTAAAAGTAAAAATGTAAATATATAGTAAAATTTGACCGATGTGAAAAATTATCCCAGCTATTTACCTTCCAGAAAAAAAATCACTATAGTGTGTTGCATAGAATAAAATTTTATGTCTTAGATTTATTAAAAATTTTAGTACACACACAAATTTGAAGAAAAAATTAAAAATTCTAAAATTTTTACATAAAAAAATCTCGAAAAGAGGTAACAAAACTACAGGACCTAGTCCAGTAAAAATGTTCCACTATATATATCCTTTGAAGTACAAAATTTAAATTTTCCAATAATGGGATTACAGAGTTGTATGTGAAAACAATCCATAATCGAAATAGTAAAATAATAAAATAATAATAGTGGCGATCGATGATAGTGAATGAAAGCCGGTGATGATCAGGGGCTATTAGATGGTGTAGCTAATAGTGGTGGCAAATAATGTGATCAATGGTAATGACAATAGTTACCAGCCATGCAATGAGTGGTTAGCGTGATACGGCATGGCGATGCGGCGGTTAAGCGGCGACCAACAACGGTGATCGGCAATGATGGTCTGATAATTGATCGCGTGACAACGAGCGTGGACGATAAACGCGATGTGATGTGGCATCAGTGGTTAGCGATAGCTGGGCCAGCAATAATCGCATGGTGACCAATGATAAGTATAGCAGTGTCAACAAAGTGGTTAGCAACAGTGGCAATCTGGTAGATGACGTCAGGGCCAGTGCGATGCCAGCTAGTGGCAAATGCGATGGTAGCGGCAACCGGCAGTGGTGCAGCAGTAATTCAATAGCGATGAGACCATCGCGTGGTAGGCAGCGCGATGGTCAACGACGGTGGGACGGCAGGCGGCAATGGCCGGCGTGGCGGCGGTGAGGACCGGCGGCGGTGATCGACGACCGTCAACTGGTAGCATGATTATGCTTGGAGGTTCTTCAAGCCTCAGAGCTATCTCTCTTCTCTTTAGATTGGCCTCCCCTCATGTGAAGAATGAGGGGCTACTTATAGATTAAATGAGTGATGTTTCTCTAAATATATGCAAAATTCAAACCACTTCATTAGACGGCTCAAAATGATTCCCTTAATCATCTGATGTATTTTAAGCATTTGAATGCTCGAATGAAGTCAGAATTAGAAGATATTGGGCTTGTTAGATCCGGCTCGTCAAGACTCTCGATTTAAATATAAACATTCCATATTTAGGAGCCGACTGATATTCAATATTTTCAATAAGCACTTGATCTAGGTTAGTCGTGACTCAGAATTAGATTGCATTCGACATCAAGATTCGTGCTTCGACTAGTGAAATTTTCAGTGTCATATCAATTGCTCCCTATTTTTGGATGACATTATCTCTATCATCCAAAAATATATGTCAAATAATTAAAAATAATAACTTCTTCAATGAAATTTGTGAGTTTATTAACCATTACATCACATATAGTTTGAGAGAATAGATCTTCATAGGTGCACCAGAATATGATCACGAGAAGCGTTGTGGACCATGGGTGTGTCGGTGCTCAGACCCAAGGCAGTGAGACCGCACCACAGAACGAGCACCAGCAGTGCGCTGGTGCGTGGCGTGTCTTGGTGCGGGGTGTGGATCACGGGTTACCCTGAGCGGAGTGCGCGGACGGCACTGCGCCGCGTGTGTAAATCGTGCAGTGGCGAAATTTCAATTTTTTTAATTAAATGATCGCAAATGCTAGCCATAATAAGGAGAGGGGTTTTAATTAAATGGCTTGCAATGCTAGCCATAATGGGCCAGATGATTTTTTTTTAATTAAATGACTGGCAAACGCTAGACATAATGAGGAGGATTTTTTTTAATTAAATAGCTGGCAAACGCCAGTCATAATGAGGAGAGTATTTTTTTAATTAAATGACTAACAAATGCTAGCCATAATGAGCAGAGGGGTTTTTTTTTAATTAAATGGCTGGCAAACGCTAACTATAATGAGGAGAGATCATTTTTTTTAATTAAATGATTGACAAACGCCAGCCATAATGAGGGGAGATTTTTTTAAAAAATTAAATGACTGACAAATGCTAGTCATAATGAGGAGAGAGTATTTTTTTTAATTAAATGACTGACAAACGCTAGCTATAATGAGAAGATGAGAGTTTTTTTTAATTAAATGGCTAGCAAACGCCAGCTATAATGAGGAGATGATTTTTTTTTAATTAAATGACTGGCAAATACTAACCATAATGAGGAGAGAGGATTTTTTTAAATTAAATGGCTGCAAACGCCAGCCATAATGAGGAGAGAGATTTTTTTTTTAATTAAATGACTAGCAAATGGCGACCATAATGAGGAGAGGAGATTTTTTAATTAAATTACTAGTAAACGCTAGTCATAATGAGGAGAGAAAGGTTTTTTCAGTTTTTTTAATTTATTCTCTTTTTGCCCTTATAGTGAATCTATAAAAATCCTCCCCTGGGGTTAAGTAAACATACACAATTTTCTCTCATATGTTCTAGTGATCTTTTGCACTAAATGAAAAATGATCTAGCAAAAGTTCAGGGCTAAGGGTAAAATTTTTTTTCTCAGCGAAGCTCTGGCCTTCTTCTAAAAAGAAGGACATTTGTTTTATTGATCAAACTCGTAGTTCATACGGCGAGACTCCGATTTTCCCTCGAGAGAGGTGTCAATTGTCATCGTCGGATCGATCGAGCTCGGAGGTGGTCAAGGCCTATAGTTCATACGATGAGGCTCGGTTTTCCCTCGAAAGAGGCGTCAACTGTCATCGTCAGACCGATCAGGTTTGGAGGTGATCAAGGCTCGTAGTTCATCTTGATTTTCCTCGGAGATGCATCATATCCTCATGGTGAGTTTGGAGGCAATCAAATTTCGTAGTTCAGATTTTCTATCGGGAGAGACATCAACTGTCCTCGTCAGATCGACCTAGTTTGGAGGTAATCAAGGCTCATAGTTCTTACGACAAGGCTCCAATTTTCCCTCGGGAGAGGCATCAATTGTCATCGTCAGACCAACCGGGTTTGGAGGCAATCAAGGCCCGTAGTTCATACGACGAGGCTCCAATTTTCACTCGAGAGAGGCGTCAACTATCCTCGTTAGACTGACCGGGTTTGGAGGCGATCAAGTCCCATATTTTATAGAAAATTGATTTTCTTGAAACTCCAATAGTTGACAACAAGGTGGTGGGGAAGCATTGATTATGAATCATTCCTCAAAAAGCTCATAAATTTTGTTAGATAATTTCAGAGTGTTATTCTTTATGGTGTTACTTGATGTTGTTGACTTGTATGAAATAAGTAGGGGTGTCAAAAATTGACCTGACCCGACAACTCGACACGAACCCGACTCAAAAAATCCAAGTTTGGGTTGACCCGAAAAAATTTTGGGTCGGGTTTGGGTTGAAGAAATTGACCCGTTTAATTTTTCTGGTTGGGTTCGGGTTGACCCTTCAACCTGAAATTGACTCGATTTTGACCCTCCAACTCGAATTTGACCCGAAATTGACCCGCCAACCCGATTTTGACTCGATTTTGACCCAATTTTGTTCATTTTGGTCATGTCGGGTCAATCGGGTTGAAATACGATCGGGTTCGGGTTGAAGTTTTTGACCCGTTTCATAAATGGGTCGGGTCGGGTTGTCAAAGTGTTACTTCATGACATTAACTTATATGGAAGATGTCAAATCAAATTTGCTAGGGATTTTTGACCCATCTGAAGTTATTTGTTAAAATGTTACTTGATGACATTAAATTGTATGGAAGAGGTTGAATCGAATATGCTGAGGATTTTTGACCATCCGAAGTTATTTGTCAAAGTATTACTTGATAACGTTTACCTGTATATAAGAGGTCGAATCGAATCCGCCAAAGATTTTTGACCCATCTGAGGTTGTTTGTCAAAGTATATTACTTGATGACAGAAACCTGTATGGAAGAGGTTGAATCAAATCTACTGATGATTTTTGACCAATCCGAGGTTATTTGTCAAAGTGTTACTTGGTGATGTTAACCTGTATGGAAGATGTCGAATCGAATCCGCCAAGGATTTTTGACCCATTCGAGATTATTTGTCAAAATATTACTTGATGACGTTAACATGTATGGAATAGGTTGAATCGAATCCACTGAGGATTTTTTACCCATCCGAGGTTGTTTGTCAAAGTGTTACTTGATGACATTAACCTGTATGGAAAAGGTCGAATCGAATCCGCTAAGAATTTTTCAATCCGAGGTTGTTTGTTAAAGCATTACTTGATGACATTAACCTGTATGGAAGAGGTTGAATTGAATAAGGTGATAATCGGCGACGGTGGTCGGCGATCGTCGACTGATGGCACGATTATGCATGGAGATTCTTCAAGCCCTAGAGCTCTCTCTCTCTCTTTAGCTTGACATCCTCTCATGTGAAGAATGAGGGGTTATTTATAAATTTGAGGAGTGGCGTTTCTATAAATACATGCAAAATCAAACCACTCCATCGGACGACTTAAAATGATTCCCTTGATCATCTGCTATATTTTAAGTATTTGAATGTTCAAATGAAGTCAGAATTAGGAGATCTTGAGCTTATTAGATCCGGCTCGTCAAAATGCTCGATTTAACTATAAACAGTTCATATTTAGGGTGACGATATCACAGTTTTCAAAATTTTGGTCTGATCTTGACTCGAATCAGCTTTCGACATCAAGATTTATATTTTGACTAGTGGATTTTTCAATATCATATCAGAGTCTAAGTTCTTCATGCCAATCAACCAAAAAAATTATAATGAGTACATATTTTTTTATTTTAAAATATCTAAATCATAATTTTTTGATCTCCATTTTAAAACATCTCAAACCGAGTGCTCTTTCAAATGCACCCTAATTAATTTTAATATCAATTTTATAAAGCTTTTAATATTATAATAGCATATTTTATTCTTATAAACAAGAAAATATCATTTAATTTGAGGGGAAATTTCACATATGTTGAAGGTTTCTCTTCTTTGCCGAGACTCGTATTTCAATGTAAAGAGAGTGCATCTACATTAAATAATTAAGTGGGTCAAAAAGTTTGAAATTAGTCACTTCACTCATTATTGACATTATTTTCATTAAAATATTTAGGACACCCATTTTAATTTTTAAAAATCTCTTAAAAAATGTTTAATTTATGCTTGAAGAAATTTCAGCTAAGAAAAGATCAAATCACAATGAAAATATGAGGGTCATGCTCTTTTAAATGCTATATGCTTCTTCCTATTGCACTTCCCATACAGAGGCTTTTAATTAATTTATGATCATATATAGCAGAAGACAATTCAAATAAAAATCACAGTGCTATATTATCTTATTATTATTATTATTATTAAAGAAAAAAATTATTTTAAATATTTTATTAATAAAATATAAAATATATATTTAATTATAAAAATATAGATATAAGATTAATTATAAACAACTATAAATAAGAAAATCACTGTGTATAATATGCTCGTCTTTCTATTTCGATTCTAATAATCTTTCTATATTTTATTTTCCACGTATTTACTGGCCAAAAAATTAAAATAATTGAATGTTAGTATTTCTGATAAGAGTCTTATTTTTTTGTGAGTAGGGCTATTAAAAAACTCGTTGTTAAATGAATAACTCATTATTCGTTAGTTAGCCAAGCACGAATAAATATTTATTATTTATAAAGCAATGAGCATCTTTTGTTGTCGTATTGAACTCGATTTAGCTCAAAATAAAAAATTATATATATATTACTATTATTATTATTATTATTATTATTATTATTATTATTATTATTATTATTATTATTATTATTATTATTATTATTATATAAATGTATTTATATATATAGTTTCAAGTATGACTTAGTGGTCAAAGTTTTTGTTATGCAATAGATTAGCCTAGGTTCGAACCCTTCATCTTACAAATTTTTCAGATTATTACATTTTGAGTTGATTCGAGTCGAACACGAACATTTCAAACCATTTTAATAATTAGAGCACAACAATAAAATTTCGAAGTTATTTGAACACGAACGAATAAAGTGACTCGCTCAAGCTAAGCTCTTTTACACCCCTATTTATAAATTTTTATGAGTATATATGTGTCATTATCTTCAAGTAAAAAAATATATTTTTTTGTATTATTAAGAACGACATGTTTAAAGTGCCAGACATATTATTAAGAAATTTAATTTTAAAATAATGTTTAAATAAAATAATAATAACGAAAATGATGGAATTGTACAAGAGTCAAACACTAATTAAATACAATTTAATATTATTAAGATTGAAATAGTTTATATGATTTAATTATCATAAAATAAAATTATATACATACTTCAATTTTTTTCAAATAATAATTTCTTTTATAACATCTATATTTAAACAGATCCTAGGATGTCTTGCTCGGAGTGTACCTTTTACGGTGATGTGAATATACTATATAACTAATGTATTGAATATTTATCTTCAGAGTGAGATACATTATTTTAACAAGTGAAAAGAAGTGAAGACTGTATCTAGGCTCGGATTCTCGTCAAGATTAGTCACGCCAGCATGTATAGGGGTGGGATTAAAGGTGCGTTATCAAAAAAAAAAAAAATGTATTGAACGTGATGGCCTGACGGGAGAATCTTCTTTGCACATTCCCATTGTGCAGCAGAATAGAATAGTATATTACCCACCATCACTTAGCTCAGTTGATGGAAGCCACTGAATTTCGACCAGTTGAATCCTCCGGCAGGAGGAGCCGAACCTAATGAGGAAAGTAAGTGGGGACCTGATACGATATAGGTGATTGATGTGGCTAAGCGCCACATGGGATTAGTCATGATATCTACCCACAGATGGTAGGATGTTGGGTGGATTACCATAAATAAATAAATAAAAAAACAGCCAATATTGTGTTATACTTGGAAATTGAATTCCAACGCCCAACTGTTCTTCCATTGAAGCTCATAGAATAATAATCAAATTTAATTTTAATTAAATTTATGATATAAGTTGTACTAGGATAAACTTGAAAATTATTGAATTTATTTTCAGATTAATATAATATAAATTCTTCATATATATATATATATATATATATATATATATATATATATATATATGAAGAGAGAGAGAATGAAATGGTGGACCTCTGAATGTGAATGAATTCATAACTCCCCACCAAATAATTGGACTTTAACATTTATTGTAACCAGCAGTGACCATTTGATTTTGACAATCTCAATGAGATGATAATAAAATAATTGACATATAATTCTTATATATTTATATATTTATCATCTAAAATTAAATATTTACTTATATTATATCTTTTATGATTAAAAAAGTACATTTCACTTAAAAAAAAAAATAAATAATTATGATATTCTTTATGTAATATTGAAGTTTGATATATTATATATATGTAAAAAATTAAAGTTTATGTATTAGTTATATAAATACATAAGAATTATGTGACAAATATGTAAATTCTTCTAAAATAAATAATGAAATGCTTATATAAATATGGTAAAACTCATGAGTCCATGCTAACAATTTTATGCATAGAATTATACATGAATGAGAAACTAATTTTACTAAAAAGATATTCAAATATTTAAAAAGGTCACTCCATTTGTGTTTTTATCCCCACTTATCTTTAAAATCTATATAGAGAATGTATTTGCGAGCTAGGACTTTCACTTCTTATTTTCAGAGATGTAGAGTGGGCTCTTCACCACTGTTAAGGATAATATGATTGATCTATTGTTTGGTTAGAAATCAACGCTCTAGAACTCAATGGCTGTCTTTGAAACATTGGATCTAAAAATTCATTTTGCATATTCAACCATAAGACAATTTTTGGAGCATGCTTCGATGCTTTATAGATCATCTTTTGATCTTCTCTTCGACTTTTACAACTAATCTCTTAATCACAAAGTATTATAGATCCTCCTATGTTACTATTATGCTTCTTATATTGCTTTTCTTCTAGTTCTTAGTGTCAATCCACATTGACCATATTTTTTCAAATATTAAATTTGAATTTATCTATGGATGATGTCAAAATCCTACCAACAAGGTTTGCAAAATTTTATGAAATTTAAGAATCTATTCATCACATTTTGATTAGTACGATGATATCTAAGAATCACAACTAGGGCTGTTTGGTTGCCTGCATTTAAAGTGTAAAATAAAGTAAATGCAGAGAATTTAATTTTTTGAGTGTTTGGTATAATGCAAAGAAAAATTGCAATATATTTGTAGTGTATTTGAAATGTATTAGAATAATCATTTTTGGTGTATTTGGAATTTGGCCAATTTGGTAATTCAATCACACCATTAATAAAGTGTTTTTATTTGTTTTAGCCGCCTCTTGTCGATCATCAGCCACCTTCCTTCCTCACCATGCTTCTTATATACTATTATTTATTTTGCCAAAAAAAAAAAATTTAACTAATGTATTTATAGAGTTTTTCGACCAAACATTCATAAAGTAATCCAAATATACTGTATTTCTTTTACATTATATTCCTTTTTTAGCAACCAAATAACCCTAATTAAAATATCTATTTGAATCATTCCAATATGAATATATTTGAAATTTTGCATATATTTATGCATATCTTCTTATGTTAATAGATAAATGGTTTTATCCATTTGATCTATGGTGATAGATTTACAGTTTTAACTAAAGTTTTTCCTTTAAAATCAAAGGTTTCTAATTGATAAATGAAATATTTATTAATTTTAGGAAAAAAAACCATTTATTTAGTTCTTCTTTATTTAGAGGAAACTTTGATAATTCAACTTTTTTCATTAAACTATTATTTCTTCTAATCATAAGATTAGAAGTTGGCTCAGATACAATTTTATTTGAAGCTATTAAATTGCAATTATAATTTCATGGGTATGATTTTCTTCATGGATCTAAAACCATTGCATTAATTTTCAGAATATATTTCAGGGTTCTTAATACTTTAAACCTAGAGTTAAAAAGGTTGTTCAACCATCAAAACGAACATTAATCGAAACAAATATGTTAGCTTCTTACATATCAACTAACAAAGTTATTAAATAAAATGAGGTGATATTTCATGAATCATGGACAACACCATCTGCAGTCACACCGAGATTGTGCTGAGAATGATCCGATTTTGAGCCGATCCAGGGCGACTTCAATCGCTCGGTATTTTATGATAGCTTCAATTTGGATGATCGTAGCTTCGTAGACTTGCTCGAGCCATTTCGGATGTGAATCGAGCTCGATCCGGCTCAAAAGCAATTCGAGCCAACTTGGATCGAATGTGAATCGAGCTCGATCCGGCTCGAACGCAATTCGAGCCGGCTCGTTTTTGACGGTTTAGCTTGATTTTGGACTTTTTTTGGCTCGAAATTAAAAACGAGCTGGCTCGTTTTGATTTAAGTAGCTCAAACTTAATACACAGCAGCACAAAGAAAACAAAATCACATAAATTAAAATTTGCTTGAATTTACTATATAAAATTGAAATTTAAATCAATATAATAATTACATTGTACATATTTAATTGTGTTTAGCCAATACAAAAAAATCAAGTTTACAAAAATATAAATAAAAGACAATATCAAGAGCACATATTTAAATTGATTATCGGGACTCAAAGAGAGTTATAATCATCTTCAAGTATTTGCAATCTATACAAATTTCTATGATCCACTTGTAGACTCCAGGTTGCCGAGGCCATCCAATAGCATCATTAAAATAAAGAAAAAGATTGAGGTTGCTAGCCATCCAATGAGAGCCACCAATGATGGATCAGAATTTTTTGTTGGAAGAAATATTAGAGAAATAGCACCGAATCTACAAGCATCTAGGTAAAAGAGTTAGCATTAAAGGTGAAAACAGAATAAAATGAGTGAATTATAGAAGATCTAGTGAGAGCAGGCTCAAGCTCAATCACACAAATTTGGGGTAGCCACAAACATAAGCATCCAAACTTCCAATGAAGGGTTACATCACAAGTGCTACTACCAACCAAAGATGAGTGAAATCATCCCAGCCTTCATAGCCTACATACCTGAGGTGGAACAACTTCCATTTGGAGGAGTTGATATGGTATTTAATACCTGCATACACAATAGAAAAGAAGGCAGCATAGATCGGAATGGTAAAGGGATGCCACCCACCCCATATAAGATATGTATCACCAAATAATGCCCACAAGTCATGAGAATGCACAGCCAACAAAATCCCAAACCAGCTGAAAATTCTAGGCACATCCACCATATTAATAATAAGACCACAACAATAAATATACATATCAAAGAGAGTCAAGCAAAAACTTAACCAGCAAGCTAACAGAAAAATCAAGGCCACAGTTAGAGGGGTGAAATACACTACAATCATCAGAGTAAAAGGTCAGGCTTGAATCCAAAATAGAAGCCATTGATCGATGTCTGATTTTAATAGTCCCCTTGATAATAGCATGATCACAAATTGCACAAGTTTAACAGATCCAAAGGCACAGATCTGATGATTATACAATCAGTAATTAAGAGAACAAGGAACCATCCACAAGAGCAACCACAAAAGTAGCCTGCAGCGCATAATATCTAGAAACAACATGTTGGCAAACACCAAAATAATAAAATAGATACTGAACCCGACAATGATTTTTGAAGACAACACCAAAACTGCAAAAAACCAAAATGCGAATCAACCAAATACAAGCAGAAAAAACCTGCCAGTAAGGGAAAACAGCCCAGCAACTAAGTAGTCACCCACAAGAAAGACAGCAAGAGAGGGAGTCACGAAACATACCCAGTCGTGATAGGAAAGAATAGAATGTAATAGAATGCTCAACATGATGCAATTTCAAGCCAACCAAACCATGGATAATAGCACACGGAGACGGACCAACAAGCCAACCAAACAATGAAACAACCTAAACTAGTAAGAACAACCCAGATAGAAGTAAGGAAGAACCAATTATTCTAAAACATGCAATGTGAGACAACATAATATATCTTATTTGTAAACAACTTGTTGTCTGCCAACGAGATTATCCACTAAAATAGAATAAGAAGATCATTATTGTCCAACTCCTTGGAGCCTTCAAGCAGCCCCTCCCATACATCAAACTAAGGCAGTTCGAACACCACAAAGCCAAAGATAACATGCAGTGTCTCCTATATAGTGCCTTACATCACCTACCCATACATTGCACGCAACTTGACCTCCCAGCACTAAACCTACGCCCTCATAGGAACCTGAAGTCTCAAGCCAAGTACAGCCTCTTGCACCACAAGCTCCCAAGCCTAACACTACAACTATGTAGTGTTTGAAGACAACCAACACTTATCTCAGATGTAATAATTCCAGGAAGCTCATATAATCTCGTATTCAGCTCTTCTAGTAAAACAATAAGTAAGAGGACTTATATAGAAATGCAAATGAAAGAATAATTCAGCCCTTATATCTACTCACAGTATTGATCCCATATTGTTACAAATAGGTGATAACATAAATGATATAGATGAGTAAACCAATGGCTTGATTTATTTTTCTGTTATCAAGCAACGGTGGAGATAATATTGCAGAAGGTAGTGGCAGACAACATGTTGTCTTAATTTTGAATGCCAATTTATCACAAAGACATTTGATAGCATATTTTACCTACAATAAATCTCCCCTAAATATTGAAGATGAAGAAGTTTTTCTTTATCTTCTTTGAGGAACAAGTTAGCATTAGGTCCACGATTCAGCTTTCAGCAAAGCACAACAAAGATCAGAAGTCTAAACTGCAACTACAATGGTTTATACATGAGAGGGCATAACTAAACCCCAAGAACTGATTGTATTTTTTATTTTATTTTTTTTCCCTCAAAATACTGAGATGATTGGTATTTTTTAGGGTGAGCTAAGACGTTGAAAAGCATCAACTTCAATTATATGAAAATGCAAAATAATTTCAAAAGCTCAAGAAAGTTCTTCAACTATTAAAATGTGCAAATAATACTATACCATAATTGAAACAAGACTTCCAACCTTCCATTTTCATGATTGAAAAAACTACAACTAAAATGTAGAATTAACATTGTAACAAGTACAAAAATTGAGAAAGTAAACCACAATTTTTAAAAGGCCAAACTTTAAACATTGCAATTTGTCGTAAACCATAATTTCAAAGCAGAAAATTGTAATAGTATTTTGTCACCCTAAGTGGTCTCAAATTTTTTCATTGACCAAACCAATATATTAAAAAAAATCAAAATTCACCATTTTCCTCAAAAGTCATCTCAGTATAATTTTATCATTGGGCATCCAAAATTAAAACAAATGTTAATTGTTAGAGTCTACAATACATAAAATAGTAATTACAACTTACAACTTACAAAAACATATTGTGAAAGCCCATAAAATAATGTTACCCTCGTGAAATTCAAATTTACGAATCCACACTCAAGCTTCCAGGCACAGATATAGCTAAGTTTTCTTCGGCTAAGATGTCAAACTGGAAATGTAAAGAATGCATTATTTTTATTGAAAAAATTAAATAGAGTGTAATTTCACTATATAAAAAAAAATAGAATGATGAAAACATTACCATAAGCTCTTTCAAATTTTTGCACGCTGCACAAATCCAATTTCCACTACATATTAAGGCATCCAATATTTTAGGTGAAATAGAACTTCTATAATCACTAAGCACGCACACCTAAAGGTCGACTCTAAGCAACTATAGTTATTAGAATTATAAAAATATCTTTTGCCATCTTTGATAGTGTCTTGTACTTCATGGCGGACATTTTCCACCAATCTAAAATATCAAATTCTGAATCAGGACATTTCACACAAGCTTCATCTAAGTATATCTCTAAGTTAGATATCTGTGGAACTAAAAGGCTAGTAAGTCTATAAATCATACAACCCAGCCGAATCATCATACAAAATGTGACTTCTTTCTATTGTAGATGTTGATTCAGCTTGTATAGTGGGTGCTCATGTATTTTCTTTAGTTGTATGTTGTTTATCAACATCATAGAAAGAGTAGAGCTCAAATAATTTTGTTTCCTTTTTTTTCAATAATATCATTACCATAAATCTGTAGATAGTAATAATTAATGGCAAATAATTTCATTTTTGGATCTAGAATGTATGCAATTGAGAATAACAACGAACAATCTGCCTAGTACTTATCAAATATTGCCTTCATAGTGCTTGTCATATTAGAAATGAAAAGACTATCGATAAATATTCTAAGGCCTTCTTAATTAATATTAGATTTGGAAGAAGCCTATTTGCAGTAGGATAGTTAGAGCCAGAAAAAATTTCAGTTATTCGATGAAAAATGTGAAGCAACTCTCTAACCTTATCAAACTAATTTCAATCTTCCTCAGAAGGTAACCATATGTAATTAAGATCTCGCAAAGCATATTCTAGAAAAACAATCTTGTAGTAAAATGCAGACTCAAACATTTTGTATGTTGAGTTCCAACGTGTAGGAACATCAATGCATAGTGACTTTATTGTTGATAAGTCAATCGTCTGCAATCTCACCAAATTTGTGTGTAGCGATATCGCTTTACAAATAAGATTGATTCTCTTACCTTTTCAATTATATTATCAATTTCTTTCAAGTCATCTTGCACCATTAGATTTAAAATATGAGCAGCACAACGAACATGAAAGAAATCTCCCATTACCATTAATCCAGACCTTCTAGTAAATAATACTTTCAGGTTTCTAGTTGGCACATCATTTGATGATGCATTATCCAAAGTTATAGTGCTGATTTTATTTTGAATACCCCATTCTGTAGAATTTAAATGACTTATATCAGCTCCATTGTGAGGAGGATCTAAATCACTAAAACTGATTATCCTGGACTACAATTTCTAATCAGGACTAATATAATGCACTGTGAAACACATATAACCAATTGTTTGGCTTGATATCCAAAGAATCACTAGTGAAACTATCTCGCTAATTTCAAAACTTTTTTAAGTTTTTCTTTTTCCACTTCATACACTTTCATGCATCTTCTTTGACATTAAATCTAAAAATTTTACGGTAGTTTGGATTCATAGATTTCATCAAAATATTAAACCATAAATGTTCAACTATCATAAAGGGATAATCATGAACAATGATCATCTTAGCAAAAATATTTTTAATTATGTTATGATCATAAGCAGTTGAAACACACAAACTAGAAATCGAATCAATTTCTTCAAGGTCCTCAGTTTTAGGATCAAAAAAATTTTGTCTCTTTTCTCTAACACTATTTTTGCTGTAGTGATTCATTTTGTAATGTCAGCTCAATTGAGATGTAGTACCAATTTTCTGTTTAATATAAGACTTAACATAATAATTACATTTGTACTTTTATATGATTTTTCCTTTTTCTGAGACTGATATTTCAATAAAATATTGTCAAACTTCAGAACGTTGCCTTTTACCCTTTATATCATCTATACAAGTAATTTCATCGACACTATCAATATCATTTTTTACAGTTTTCAGCATGAGGTTGAGTTGACGAACTATTTGAATTTCTTTGAGAGTGACTTTCCATTATATCTATACAAATATAATATGATTCAATTATAAACTCGCATATAATTCAGCAAATAATTACAATTTATATGTGTATAACTGATTTTAAGAGTTTACAAAAAAGCTTAATATAACATCAACCACATGTAATTTAAGATGCTATTTAAATAAATCAGTTGGTTCAGACAATTAAGACTTCGGTTATAATTGAGATTAGGAAAAATAACAATCAAAATTTTTCTGGAAAGTCCAAACCGACTAATTCAATGGTAAACTAATGTTTCATATTTTTCATGGAAACCATCTGATCCTTAAAATGCAAATAATTCAATGATCTTAAAAAAAACTTAGCTAAAGAATCTAAAAGTGTTCACCCAATTAAACGGACACTCAAATCAACAAAAATGACAAGAAATCATTTGAAACTTCTTAAAAGAGGACCAGCATGAATCATCATTGAGATGATTTGGAATTTAAAGTCCAATGCCTGTATTATGTGTGACAAAGGCTACAAGCATTGATCACCATAAATTCAGATTGTCTATTGCATACAAAATAATAAGATAATATCAACAAATGAGAAGCTAAAAAGTTCAGCTGCATGCTTCAGTGACAGTTATAAAACAAGAAAATTACCAAAGCATTCAACTTAAGATCACTTTTTTTCTTCTTCACATATCATGGTTTTAAATTTTATCCACATATTATGGCTAAAAGGACAATCACACAATTAATTTTAAGATGACATAAATATAATCTTTCTTTCACAAGATGTACATGAGAAATGGTACCACAAAGGACAAGCAAATATTAATCCAATATATCATTGATTGTGTTGATCAGCTTTGAGATTGCCGTTAAGACTCAAGACTCAAGAGTAATCAAGATATGATCAAATGAATTATGAAACTATAATATATAAAAACAAATAACTAACGAACATCTATGCCATAAACTAACCAGTAAAATTAACCAATATTGCTACTATCTCTGTACCGTAGAAATGAGTCTTGGGCAAAGAAACAAAGCAGAAGCGGGCGTTAAGCTAAGTTCGGTTAAGAAATAATAATGACTCTATCAGAGAAAAATGGAGACACCTAGCATTCAGACAATGCTGTCTGAGCCTCGAGAGGGCTAAGAAATAAAGCATGATTCACGGAATCACGAAGCGAGAAAATCTAAGGAGATCAGTGAGGACTGAAGAGGTGAAGAATATAGAATCGTTCTCAGCCCTTTATCAAGCTCTAGCCACAACCGCAAAGATAAGAAATCGAGAATGAGAGAAACGAACTCAAAGAAGTCACGGTCTTCACGGAGTCGAGTTCTGAAGCATCGGAATTTGAAAGGGTGGCGAAACTGGTTATGTTAGATATCAAGCGTTCACCTTTGATCTCGTGGAGGAGAAGGAGAATCGCCATTCGCTCGCTCGTGATTCCAATTTCCGCAGGCCGCAGCGCACTATATTAGAGCCGTTGAAAAATCGAGCGATTTAACTACGGATCAAAATCGGCTCAAATTTAAAACCGAGCCAATAATTCAGCTCATGGCTTGGCTCGTTTAGGTCGATTCGAGCTAAAATATGAGCGAACTTTCGAGCGATTAACGATCATCGAGCAAATTTCTCAGCCCTACACCGAGACCTTCCATTAACCAAGACATCGATCAGATTATACAAATATCTGACGGCGATGTTGAAGTTAGATTTAATCCTTGTAGATCTATAACTCTTCTAAAAGTTTATTTTTTTTCTAAAACTTCAGAAAGAGCCAAATCTACAAGTTCTCATACATCTATAGAAGAATCATCAATTGAAGCAATTCAATTAAATCATAATCATATTTATCACTCTCTGGGAGAAATAGATCTCCCACTCCTTCAAAAATAAATTATCAAATAGGATCTAAGGCTAGAGAAGCCGTTTTAAAGGAATATTGTTAACCTAAATATAATAATTTTCAAACATGGTATAGAAATATCACTTCGAAAAAATAAAGAATCGAAATATCTGATATACATATTTCAAAAAAATGATTGAAAGGAATAGAAATTGTAAAGCAACAATTCTCTTTATTGTTTGATTTTGTCAAAACTATACTCAATATGCTAAATTAACAGTCTTGACAAATAAGAAATGACTAACTGAGCATGGCAAAGTAGTTGAAACCTTGTATCCACTGTCGATTGCTAAAATGGTTGATGATAGATCTTTAGACATTGCAGCTTTTAAAAAAATTAATTATGATCCTCAAATTTTAAAAGAATTTATCATAATTAAACAACTTAATTATAACAATAGTATTCTCCAAATTATTTTTGATTATATTTTTAGTCTAGAATCTAAAATAGATCAATTAATTAAACAAAAAACTTCTAGTCAAGACACTAGCTGAATACACAATACTCCCTCAATAAGTGCAGTACCCTTGTTAAGACCTTCATTTCAGCCCCCTCCTAAACTTACGTTTAGTTTAGGACCTTCCAATGAAGATATTCAGAACTTAATCCTTAAATTAAAGGATCGCTCCATAGATACTTTAGAAGATATAATCTCCAACGCATCTAAAGAAGATTCTGAAAAAATGTCTGAAGAAACTTCTAAAGATGATCAAATTGAAAGGGTTCAAGGAATCTTTCAAGAACTCTAAATTCAACATCCTTTAAAATTACAAAAAATATCTTATCCAAAAAAGAATTTGGACAAACATTATTATGAAAAACTTATACCTCAAGATTTACTCTTTGAAAAATCCACAACCTTCATTGGCAACTCTTATGATAGCGACTCTCTATATGAATGGAATATTGATAGTTTTTCTGAACATCAAATCCATCAAATGCTTCATAGAATGCACATGTTCGCTTGTGCAATACAGTCTTGACATCGTATTGCTTAATCCTTTGATTCTGACAGAGCCATTATTGCTGGCTTTTCTAGAATTCTTAAAGAATGGTGGGATCATGATCTCTCTTAAGGGCAGAGAGATGATTTACTAAGCGAAATTGATCTTAGTACAAAAAACCTACCACAAGAACAACAAAAACCCAATGACAATTGTGTCTATAATCTCCTCCAACCAATCTTGGATCATTTTGCTGGAACCGTTGGAGATCAAGGAGAAAAAACTCACTCCCTACTCCAAAAATTACATTGTCCTTCCCTGACACATTTTAAATGGTATAATGATATCTTTTTAGCCAAAGTTATGACTCTATATGATGCCAACAATTTACATTGGAAGCAAAAATTTATTGGAGACCTTCCAAACCTTTTTGCTGAAAATGTTAAGACCAATATTCGATTATTTGATGGTTCAATTCCTTATGAAGACCTTACCTATGGTAATCTCATTTCAGTCTGTATTAAAACTGGTCTAACTATTTGTTCCGATATAAAACTTAAGTAACAAATGAAAAGAGAATGCCTTCTTGAAAGAATAAAACTCGGAGAATTTTGTGAATAATTTGCCTGCGAACCACGGATAAGTTCTTCTCACACCAGAAGAAAAGGTAAAAATAAAATAAAATTTATACCTAGACAAAATAAATCAAAACAAAAATTAAAAGACATGAAAACCACTAGGTCTAAACCTAAAGGAAAAGAGGAAATTAAATGTTATAAATATGACCAAATGGGTCACTATACTAACAAATGTACTGTTAAGAAAAAATTAAATAAACTAAAAATAGATGAAGGGTTAAGATAAACTCTAATGAAAATCCTTCCTACTTCCTCTGATTCTGAAAAAGAATCCTCAACGGAAGAAGAAGATATTTTTTCATCTTCCTCTGATAATAATAAATCTGATTGATGTAAATCTTACCAGCAAACAGATTATTATAAAAATATAATAAATATGATTGGACTTTATACTCTTACTATTAAGCAAAAAGACCAGCTCATAAAAACCTTAACTCAAGTTGAAGACACTTCAATTCGAAATAAAATTATAAATTTACTTAATGAAAAGAAAATTAAAAGTTTTTTTTAAATCTTCCATATATTCTATCAAAGAGGTATAAAAATAGAGAGAACCTAGTTCACAGCTTACAGAAGTTTATTTAACTAATCTAAAATATGAGTTAAAGCAACTTCAGCAAGAAGTTCAACATATTAAGATTGAACAAGATCATATGAATGATCGGATAATGCATTTAGAATTAAATCAAAATATGACATATTCACAACTTTACAATAATCTTGCAGCCTCTTCTAGTCAAGAGCCTGAATTCTTACAAAGTATATAAAAGGTGATATACCATAAATGATATATCTCTATTAAATTAATTATTAATAAGAAATTTATTTTACCTAATCTTATCGCTCTTGTTGACAGTAGGGCAAATTTAAATTGCATGCAAAAATGACTTGTTCCTTCAAAATATTTTGAAAAAATCAATCAAAAACTTTAAAGTTGCTGATGGTGAATCTTTACAAATCAACTAAAATTATCATCTGTTGCAATCTGTCAAAATGAATTTGTCTTCAAATGTCATTTATTTTAGTTAAAAATTTAACTCAACATATTATTTTAGGAACTCTATTTCTTCTCAAAATAATGTCAATTATAAGGATTGATGATACTAAAATCCAATGTGAACTATAGAATAAAGAGATTACATTCCTTTTATCATCAATCCTAAAGAAGCTATTATAAATGTAATGAAAAGACTTGATAATGAGTCTATGTATTTAAATTATCTAAAAGAAGAAATTCTTGATTTAGCTTTTAAACAAAAAAATTTCTTCTTTATAAATACAAAACAAAATTCAATTTTATTTACAATGTCTCCAAAAGGATATTTGTGGTGAAAACCCAATTAATTTTTGGGATAGAAAATTCATTTGGTAAAACTTTCGTATATTAATAATTTCAATAAACTTGACATTCCCACCAAGGCTCGTCCTTGTTAAATGAATAAAGATTATCTTTCTTTATATAAAGCCGAGATTGCTGAATTATTGATAAAATGAATAATCTGACAATCCTATTCTCCTTGGAGCTGCACCACATTTTATATTATAAATGCAACAGAAAAGAAAATAGAAAAATCGAGACTTATAATAAAATACAAACCACTTAATAAAGATCTTAAGTGGATCAGGTATCATCTTCTCAATAAAAGGGATATGCTCAATATGTTCAATAAAGCAAAAAAATTTTTAAAATTCAATTTAAAATCTAGCTATTGGCATATCCAAATTAAATAACCCGATAGATACAAAATCACATTCATAGTGCCTTTTGGACATTAAGAATGAAATGTTATGTCATTCGGTCTCAAAAATGCACCTTCTGAATTTCAACATATCTTGAATAATATATTTGAAAATTATTTTAAATATATTATTATTATTTATATAGATGATATTCTTATATTTTCAAACTCCATCGACGAGCATTTTAATCATTTAAAAATCTTTAAATGGTTCATTTAAAATAATGGCCTAGTTGTTTCCGCCCCGAAAATCAAATTATTTCAAACTGAAATATGATTTTTAGGACATAATATATCCAATGCCTCTATTATTCCTATTAATAGAGGCATTGAGTTTGCTAATAGATTTTCTGATATTATCATTGACAAAACACAGGTACAAATATTCTTAGGCACCTTAAATTATGTAGCTGATTTTTATCAAAATCTGGCACATGACGGTGCCCCACTCTTTGACCGATTAAAGAAATCACCACCATCATGGACAAATCTTCACACCATGGTGGTTCAAAAAATTAAACAAAGAGTGCAAAATCGTCCATGCCTAAATTTGGTTGCTCCAGATAGTTTTAAAATTATCGAAATTGATGCTTTGGATCTAGGTTTTGGGAGTATCTTAAAACAGCGGAAAAATTCAAAGGAAGAATTAATCCCCTTCACCTTTGGCCGATGGACCCCCACTCAACAGAACTATTCCATTATTAAACGAGAAATATTTTCTGTCATTAAAAAAATTTCTAAATTTCAAGATGATCTATTCAATCAATATTTTCTTTTAAGAATTGAATGTTCCCCTGTCAAATATATCATTGATAAATATGTTAAAAATCTGGTATCTAAATAAATTTTTGCCTCTTGATAAGCTCAGTTTTCTGTCTTTGATTTCGATATTGAATTTATTAAAGGATCTGCAAATTCACTTCCTGATTTCTTAACGCAAGTTTTTGCAGGGATGACAAGGGGTGGATCACCCCTCACCAGAGGATGACCCCCTCTAACCAAGGTGGTCTCTCTTTTTGATGGGGCAAAGGTTGTGGCAATGGCAGAGGTAATGGTAAAGATCCGGCCAACTCGACAGTTGACATGATCGATCTTCTGCCATTTATTCTCAATAATGCACCTTTTATAAAGTAAAAGTCATTTTATGCGCTGTCCTCCATTATTCAACATTATTGATGCCGCATTACAGCCCTAAAGTGAACCCTGCTGTCACCTATTTTAAAGGCTATTCAGTCTTTTTGTATTTTATTTTTGCTTAATCTTTAAACAAAGTCTCATGGTTTATCTGTCTACCTCATCTATATAAGGAGGCTTCGTCTAGTTTGTTAAGTGTACTTAGTTCTTTTCCTCTATTCTCTTTCCTTCTCTAATGTGCTTCATTCTCTCCTGGAAGCATAATATTTCATGATAAGGGATTTGATAATCGATAAAGAAGTAGACAAGATTTTATTCTTGAATTATTTTTTATGAATTAATGATTTTCTTTTGTAAAAAGGAGACAACCACATATAGCGCTCATTAAAGAAACATAGAGCTACTTAGTTCTAACAGAGGTTATACAAATTGCATGGGAAGTCCCAACCATATATTCAGAGGAGCTAAGGATGAGACATCGAGGCGTACAAGCTTCACACAACTTCAGTCATGGGAGTCTATGCTTCCACAACGTACCTTATGGTCATATATAGCAGAAGATAATTCAATTAAAGAACTACAGTGCTATATTTATATTGTCTTTTTTTTTATTATTATTATTAAAGAATAAAATTTATTTTAAATATTTTATTAATAAAAATATAAAATATATATTTAATTACAAAAAATATACATAAGATTAATTATAAACAACTATAAATAAGAAAAACACGGTGTATAATATGTTCGTCTTTTTTGTTTGGGTTCCACTAATCTTTCTATATTTTGTTTTCCACGTATTTACTGGCAAAGAAATTAAAACAATTGAATGTTTGTGAGTATTTCTGATCAGAGTCATACTTGCGAGTTTTATGAGTATATATGCGTCATTATCTTCAAGTAAAAAATATATATTTTTTGTATTATTAAGAACGACATGTTTAAAGTGACAGACATATTATTAAGAAATTTAATTCTAAAATAAAGTTTAAATAAAATAATAATAACGAAAATGATGGAATTATACAAGAGTCAAATACTAATTGAATAAGTTTAATATTATTATGATTGAAATAGTTTATATTTACAAATAGTTAATAAAAGCGAGATTTTTTTTTTTTTTTTTTTGCGAGAGATAGATTCTGATATAAGCTTTTCAATGTAATATTTTTATAATAAATTTATTATATATATATATATAGAGAGAGAGAGAGAGAGAGAGAGAGAGAGAGAGAGAGAGAGAGAGAGAGAAAGAGACAGAGAGAATGAAATGGTGGACCTGTGAATGTGAAAGAATTCATAACCCCTCACCAAATATTTGGACTTCAATATTTATTGTAACCAACTGTGATCATTTGATTTTGACAATCCTGATGAGATGATAATAAAATAAAAGAAGATTTATATATACAACACACAATTTTTATGCATTTATATATCTAATACTTAAAATTAGATATTTATTTATCTAACACTTTTCTATGCATAAAAAAACTCATTTCACTTTTAAAAATTAATTGATAATTGATATGACTCTAAAAATTCTACTAGTCGAAGCATGAATCTTGATGTCGAAAGCAATCTAATTTTGAATCAAGACAGAGATCAAGTATCGCTTCTTAAAGTGTTTATAGTCAAATCGGCGTCTTGTGGCCGGATCTAACAATCTGTTCATTTAGATTCAAATATACAAAATACATCATATGATCAAAGGAATCATTTTGAGACGTCCGATGGAGAGGAGTGGTTCGGATTTTGCGTGTATTTCTGAGAGATCCTCCACCTATAAATGGCACTCATTCTTCGTATGAGGAGGCCAGAGAGAGGAGAGAGCTCTAAAACTTGAAAATCCTCCAGGCGTAATTGTGTCACCACTTGACGGTCATGGCCGCATTGGTTACCGCGCCGTAGTCCATCCCGATCCTTATCGCCGATCTCTCTCGTCTGGGCGTCAGTACTGTCGTCGACCTTCGTCGTGGTCATCATCGCGACTGCACCATCGTCGCCGGTGCCGTGATCCTCGCCATCTTTCTTGCCACCATCCCGACAACCTTCATCATCATCACCCCATTCATTCGTTCTTATATAATTTGTTGTTGATTTTGGGATTTTCATTGTGAGTCATTCTCATGTATAATTTTGTAATCCCATTATCGGGAAATTTTGTACTCTGAAACAAATACATAGTGGAAGATTCTTACTGGCTAGACCCCATGATTTTTTCCTCTTTTCGAGGTTTGCCACGTAAAAAATTTCTGGAGTTTTATTATTAATACTTCAATCATCTGTGTGGGTGTTGGACTCCACAAAAGAAGTTAAGGCATAAACTTTTACTCTACCGCAACTGGTTTTCTAGCACGCAATAATAATAATATTTTTTATATGATATTGAAGATTGAGGTGTTATATATGTAAAATTAAAGTTTGGGTATTTGATATGTAAATACATAAGAATTGTGTGGTATGTATGTAAATCCCCCAAAAATAAATAGTGGAATGCTTATGTAAATATGGGAACACTCATGAGTCCATGTTAACAATTTTATACATAGAATTATACATGGATGAGAAACTAATTTTCCTAAAAAGATATTCAAATATTTAAAAAGGTCACTTAGGTTTGAGCCTTCCAAGCTTTTGTGATAGTGCTTATGGCAACTTGAAGGGCGAGATTATTCTTGAGGAGGTACAATATGCTTTAGGGGTACAAATGTATAAAGTCAAAAATCTCGATCCCTTATTGCTAGGTTTGCGATCGTATCGTTGACTTTTGTTAAGGATGTATTCACAATCAGAAATTTAGAGATAAAAAATATATTTTATTTATTCTATCGTTTGATGATTCAACAAATAACATCATCTCAAATATATGAAAACTCATAAAATATTTTGCAATTTTGACTTTTTGATGCAATATACTTCATATCCTATGATTTTATGATATAAATAAGAGTTATGAGTTTGTTTCTTCTCTTTTTCCCTTTTTTTTTTTTTCATTTTAACCAGCTTCTTTCCCTCTCTTCTTTAATTGTACTTTATATTCAAATTAGTGTAATGCCTAAAGCCTTCTTGGTTTGTGTTTAGAATCTCACGAACGATAATTTTATATATTTTTAATTGATTATCAAGCATCGCATCAAAATGTTGTAGCTATTGAAGACAAGTTCCCAAGCATGGCAAGGGATGATAAGCTTCTACCACGATCAATTGTTCTTACAATTATGTCATTCTTTAATCCATGAGGTGCTAGTTCTAGCCACGTAGAGTTGTGTCATTCTTTAAACCATGAGGTGTTAGTTCTAGCCATTGTAGAGGACTAAATAAAGTGAGTAAATAGAGGGGAAAAGTTTTCTATTTGTAGTTAGCTAGGGGGTAGCATGTTAACAATAAGTCATAAGAGGTGCCACTTACCTAAATGTTGATTTCACATTATTCTGATAAAGAGTTTGATTTTATTTTTCATAGGAGTGTAAACGAGCCCAGCTTGAGCCAGCCGAATATTTGTTTGTGTTCTGCTTATTTGAAAATTACTCTGTTCGTGTTCGACTCATGTTCGAAATAGCTCGAAAATTTAGTATTTGTGTTCGACTCGAATTTTTCGAAATGGCTCATATAAACTCAAAATGGCTCGAAAAGCAATAATCCAAAAAATCTGTAAAATGGAGAATTTGAACTTGGGTCATTCTTTTGTATGATAAAAACTTTAGCCACTAAGCCATGCTTGCAACTACAATATGTGTGTGTGTATTTATTTCCAGCTAAATCGAGCCAAATACAATTGAACAAAGGATTTTTTATGTTCAGCTCATTTATGAATTAAACTTGAAATATTTGTTATGTTCTTTCATGCTTAACACGAACAAAGTCTCACCTAGCATTTTGACCCTAATTTTGGACATGTAGATTAGAGGTTTGGATTGTAAAAAATATATATTAAAGTTACCTATCAAAGCTACTATCCAACCTTTGCCTATCAAGTTTTGAATCCTTTCACTCATGTGAGTTATTTATTCACTCATGATTGTTGTCTAATTAGCACATCATTCTCCTAGTTTTCAAAATTATAGGTGAGATTCTTCCATTGATTGATCCAAGCCAACCCTCAAGTATTAAGTGGAGAAAATTTAAGATTAATGCCTCTAAAAATGATAGATTTTTATTAAAAAAATAGCAACTATGAGCGATGAAAATATAAAAATGATGAAGGCTATTATGAGTTTTATTCAAGGTCCTAACAAGTGTAATAACTATTAAGTGTAATTCTTGAGTTCCTTAATGGATCAAATTAATTTGATGATTAAATTTCTTTTAATCATGAAGGTGACTAGATATTGAGTTCCATAAGAATTAGGTATGTGTATTGCGTAATGAATAATGAATATCAAATTATAGTATCTCGATCGTAAGTAATTTTTAATATCATGGAGAGTTCTGTAATAGGTAATCATTGAGTTCCTTGAGCATCATAAAAGTCCTATTTTCATTTCTTTAATGATTTCCAACAAGAGATGAATGCCACCAATGAAGTTCTTCATACTCAAAACATTAAAATTAATGTGTTTTAGTGCCTTCTATTATGAAAAATAATATAAATTTTATAAAAGACTTCCTCTAAAGGCATTTACTATTTATGGAATGCTTGCCACTATTTGGATAACTTATGCTAGGGTTAATAGGGACACTCCATTTGTCTTTTTATCCCCACTTATCTCTAAAATCTATATAGAGAATGCATTTGTGAGCTAGGACTTTTACTTCTTATTTTCAGAGAGGTAGAGTGGGCTCTTCACCAATATAAGAATAATATGATTGATATACTACTTGGGTAGAACTCGTAACTCTAGAACTCAATGGGTGTCTTTGAAACATTGGCTCTAAAAATTCATTTTGAATATTCAACCATAAGATAATTTTTGGAGCATGCTTCAAATGCTTTATGGACCATCCTTTTGATCTTCTCTTCGACTTTTACAGCCAATCTTCTAATCACAAGTTATTATAGATCCTCTTATGTTCTCTATTATATTTCTTATATTGTTTTTCTTCTAGTTTTTGGTGTCAATCCACACTCATCACATTTTTTTCAAATATTAAATTTGAATTTATTTGTAGATGGTGTTAGAACCCTACTAACAAGGTTTGCAAAATTTTATGAAATTTAAGAATCACAACTAAACGATAGTGAAGTTGGTTACATGCAATTAAAATGTTTAATGTGATTAGTACCTGTTGTTAAGCTACTTTAATAGGCTGGATTTTTTAATGACAAGAGATTAAAATTTAGATTTCTTTATAAGGTCAAGTTTTAATTAGGTATTAGCACTCAAATAATCATTTTTCTTTTGATTACTATCTCACCAGTGTTCATCTTTAGACAAAATTGAATCATGTATGTAATTAATATATATATATGATATCTTAAACATGTATTCTTTTAATATTTTTTACTAAAAATCACATAAATAAATTTATGGAGCAAAAAGGTGGGCGATAAGTGATTATGATGAAATTAGTGATGATCAGTGATCAACGATAATGTAACTTGACGGTGACTCCTAATAGTGATAGTCAGCCAGTGAAATGTTTAGAAAATATCTAATATTGTTTTTAAGTATATTTGAAAATAACTTGATTTAAAAAATCAATTAAAACACAATTATAACACTTTTTTTTAAAACTAATAAATAAAATGATTCCAAATAGGCTATTAGTTATTAGCATTATAATATGTGAAGGAATATTCACATTAATTAAATATTATGATCATGAACTTATACTTCTTAGTTACTTGATATAATACAATAAGTATAAGATATGAATTTTTATTAAATTAAAAATGAAATAAAAATGTATTATTAAATAGTTATAAAATCATGATTTTTCTAATATAAATGTATTATTAAATAGTTATAAAAATGTATTATTAAATAGTTATTATTATCTTTTTCTAATATAATTAAATCCATTTTTAAAATAATTATTCCATATAAATAGTATTATTAAAAAGTATTTTACAATTTCAGGAAAATGATTTATTTCCCATTCAATAAGTGTTCTTCCTCATCTATGCCATTGATATGACATAAAATCTAAATTAAAATAAAATTTTAATCAGGTATTTTTACCATTATCTATTATAATAACTTTTAATTAAAGCAAATCATAAAAAGAAACTTAACTATATCGAGCCATTTTAATTGTTAAAATAAAATAAAATAAAATTAATTACTCTCCCGCGACTGCCCATCTCTTCAACTAAACCACCGTCCAACCTCGGCTCATAAATAACTCCCTCACGCTCCCCCATACTCTCTCACAGCCTCTTCTTCTTCTTCTTCTACTTCTACTTCTTCTTCTTCTTCACTCTTGCAGAAACTCTGTAAAATTTACTTAAATTAATAGAAAAAATGGTGGGGATTTTTACTCTGATGACCGGATGGCCGGGACCGAGCGGTTTTGGCTCAGCAACCACAGCCGAGCAAGTTACTGAGGGCATCGATGCATCGAATCGCACTGTTATAATTACAGGTTTTCTTCATTTTTGTTTCAATCTGATAATTTTTTTTCTTCTCTGTTAAAATTTTGCATTTTTTTTAAGCTTATTAGTTAAATTTATGATTTTTATCGAGTTTTTGTTAAATTCTTCCGCCATTTATTTATTATATTGTTCTGAATTTTCAACTGAGGACCCATTTGGCTTTATGTAAATCAAATCTAAGAGAAACTGCAAATCATGAATTTGAAGTTTCCAGAGATTTTAAGAGGGTTTTAATTTAGTTGCATTAATATGCATATCATATTATTTTTATATGTTTATATATTTAAGATCTAAATTTTAATATTTATATTCATAATACTTAAATATTTAAGAACACATAAAAAATACTACTATTATTATTTTTTAAAAAATTAAATAAATATTTTCATACATAAATAAAATATTAAAAAAATAAATATTAAATTTTACTCATATTTTTTTTTTTTACATAAACTATAAAGAACTCTTATATAAAATTCTAAGGCAATATTATTTAGCAGAATTTATGCGTATACCACATATTTTTTTTTATATATTTACATATCTAACACCTATGTTTTAACATTTCATAAATAATGCCTAAATCTATTATCTCACATTAATAATATCATTGTCACTGATTTTTTAAAAACATATTTCAAATTAATAAATAATAAAGTTACATTTTCCTGCTTTCATTCTGCAGCAGTTGGATGGTCTATTTATTTCCTTTAAAACATAGGTTGGTCCATTCAGCTGCTCATTTGACCCCATTCCTTAGTGTTAATTGATAGCAACATATAATTAAAATCTTCTCATAATAAGTTTTGTATCTATTTGACCAACTGAATAAATGACCTTTTAAAGCTAATCAAATACAAGCTAATTATAAAGCTTCATATGATCTATTGTGAATAATGATGTAAATGAGTCAAGCAGGCTTGCGAACTGACTCGAGTTTGCGAGCCAAGCTTATTGAGTCACAAACTTGAGCTCTAGCTTATAATCAAACTCAAAAAAGTTTCGAGCTTAAGCTCGAGTTCAAATCTGGTTTGACTCCAATCAATAGATTATCGAGTCAACTCGTTTACATAATAACAAACTGCAACAGATCGCGTATCACGTTATTTGTCAATAACTTATCGAGATTTTTAAATGAGTTTAAGCATTCGAGCCAAACTCGAGCTTGACTTTCTTTAAATCGAGTCGAGCTCGAGCTCAACAATGATTCAACAAGCTTAGCTCAGTTAAATCTATACTCCACTCTACTGGACTCATTTACCCTCCTAAATATGAACATTAATTTCTTCACATCTCTATCTAGGTGACTCTAGCCCACCTAAGAGTTTAAAAATATCATATTTATATATATATCATTTTTTTTTTTTTTGGAATGGGTATCTACGTAACACCTCACTCATCTTATGAGTGAAGATGTTGTTATAACTAATCCTAAGTCTAATCTATATTCATCACATATCGCTCGAATCACATTTACTTTTATTAATCACTTCCGGCAATAGAGAAATCGAACATAAGTTAGAGAATTTCCGGTCTTTAAATCTTGATAGCGCTGTTAATACAGGAGGGGCAAGCGGGATTGGCGCAGAGACAGCGAGAGTGCTTGCGCTGAGGGGCGCGCAAGTCATTATTGCCGCGAGGAATACGGCAGCCGCCGACGAGACGAAGCGCCTCATAACTTCCGACCATTCAGCAGCTCGCGTTGAGGTCATGAAACTCGACCTCAGTTCTCTCAAGTCTGTGAGAGAATTCGCCGATAATTTTATTGCGACTGGGCTTCCACTGAACATACTGATGTAACATATCTTTTGTTTCCTCAACAATAAATAATTTCTACTTTTTTTCTTAATTATATATATTTTAAAATTAATATTATTATTATTTTAAAATATTTTCAGAAATAATGCTGGGGTGATGTTCTGCCCTTACCAACTTTCAGAGGATGGTGTGGAGTTGCAATTTGGGACTAATCATCTCGGTTAGTAAGTTATTATTTTGTTGAAGCAATAAAAACTTGCTTTAATTTTGTTTGTTTTTGGTTAGATCAAACTTGCATCATAATTTTTTTTTTCTTTTATCATCAGGACATTTCTACTTGACCAACCTTCTCCTCGACAAAATCAAAAGAACAGCAAAAGAGACTGGCATTGAAGGTCGAATTGTGAACCTATCATCCATAGCTCACATCCATACTTATTCAGGAGGGATACAATTTGATGGAATCAATGACAAATCTAGGTATTAAAGTTCGAGTAATTATGCCATTTATGAACTAATTTGTCTTCGATCTTTCATGTCCTCAAAGTTCTTTATATGAGAGCTGTAGATGTTGATTCTTCTCTTCCTCCTTTCTATTATCAGATACCATTACAGGAAGGCTTACGGGCAATCTAAGCTTGCTAACATATTGCATGCCAATGAACTATCAAGACGTTTACGAGTACTTTTTTTTTTTTTGTTATACATAATTCTTATTTGAACGCAAATTATAAAGTATAAATCTTTTTTCATGGACGACAACTTTCTGCTTGATTACTGGATGCTAACAAATTTCTGATCTCGATGTATGTAGGAGGAAGGAGCAAATGTAACAGCCAACTCTGTTCATCCGGGATTGATCATGACAAATTTGATGCGGCACTCCACGCTTCAAATGAGTGAAGTTTTTATACATTTCAAATCTTTTGGTTGAGGAAAAATCCTTTTTTTTAGCATGATAAAACGCTCGATCCTCTAAAACTCCCTTCTATCTTGTAGACGTCTTTAAAATATTCACCTACATGTTATGGAAGAACGTACCACAGGTGTGAATCACAAGCTCTTTTGATTGAAATTTCAAATTATCAATGATTCAAAGACAAATTCTTGTTAGATTACAAACCTCAAAAACGTAACTTTTCCAAACAATCGATTCACGCGGACAGTGTTAACATTTTGCAGGGAACAGCAACTTCTTGCTATGTGGCTCTGCATCCAGGCTCCAAGGCATAACAGGAATATACTTCCATGACTGCAACGAGATTAAGCCCAGCGATTTTGCCGAAAATGAAAAACTTGCAAAACAATTGTGGAGTTTCAGCGAGAACTTGGTGAAATCAATTCAGTCTCTGTGATACCAGTAATTATGACAGTTTTTATTATAGTTAAATCAAAATATTCAGTTGTTGTCTTCCCAAATTGTTTGTTCTTCGGTAATGTCATATATCTTGATCATTAGTGTTCGTGAAGAAGCTGTTGTGACAAGTTTATGGAGTGTTGTTAATCTTTTCATTGTATTAATTAAAACTGGCTCATGAATGTATCCAGCCTCAAACTCACTGAAACAACAACCAAAACAAAAATAAAGGTTCGCCGAAGTACGCAATGAGTCGTACCAGAAAAAAGTAGACGTTGATTTTCCTTGCATAACTTCATTACAACTCTAAGCTATCATACAACATATCATCAATTTTACCCCAGGAACATATACTAGAAGAAATCTGCAGATAAAAACATAAATCAGGACACTACCCAAATTCCAACAAAGATTCACATCAATCAACCATACGCCACTTAAGAACTGGTGAACTTTGTAACAGCCTTGGTTCCTTCAGAAACAGCGTGCTTAGCGAAGCTCACCAGGAAGTACAAGGCGGACAGAGGTCTGGATCTCACGAGAAGTGATGGTGGGCTTCTTGTTATAGCGAGCCAGACGGGAAGATTCCTGAGCGAGCTTCTCGAAGATGTCATTGATGAAGGAATTCATGATGCTCATCGCCTTGCTGGAGATCCCAATGTCTGGGTGCACCTGCTTCAGAACCTTGAAGATGTAGATTTTGTAGGTTTCAGTTCCTTTTGCTTTCTTCTTCTTCTTCTTTTTGTCACCGGCGGCACCATCCTTTGCCGGGCGCTTCTCAGCCTTGGGCTTCTTCTCGGCGGGTTTCTTCTCCGCTGGAGCCTTCTCGGCCGGCTTCTCCTCTGCTACGGGCTTCTTCTCCGCTGGCTTCTTCTCAGCTTTAGGCGCCATAACGATGTTTAGAAACAGAAAGGAAGGATTTTTGACGATGGGTGGAGTCTTACTCTTTGTTTTATATTTATAATAGATGGGCGAGCGATTTTATTGGTTGTCATAGAGAGGAGCGGATCGGTGAGCTGGCGTCTGATCTACTGTTTCATGTAGAATCTATCGGACGGTTAAGCATACAAGACGTGTTAAGATTTTATTGGCTTTATGAGTGAGCGAGGATCGTGGGGTTTCCAAGTTTGGGCTGGTAGGTGCAGCTCCCGCCTCGTGCTAGAAAGGAAGCGGGGAATTTGAAATAAAAATTATATATATATATATATATATATATATATGGATCTCTTTAGAATCTATTTTATTTTGTATTTTTATTTTTATATTATTTTTAAAATAAATTTTATTTTAAAAATTCATCACATTATTTTTAAAAATAACTATCACAATTAAATATATCTTATTTCAAATCATAATATAAATAAGATAAAATATAAAAATAAAAACAAAATTTATCCCAAATTGGCCCTATGAAAATCTCCTTGTTCTACCAGAAATAAACAATATCTTATAATTATATGAGAAATTAAATATAATATGAGGAAATGTTTTATTATCATATTTATTATATAAGGTTTTTAAAATAATGCAATTAATAAATTAATATGTTATCTTAACAATATAATAAGCTTAAAATAATGATAATTATAATAGAATTCACAAATAATTATTGACTTACTAAAAATTTAAATATTTAGAATTATATCAATGAGAAAATCATATTTTAACTTGATTAATTGTATTAAATAACTATATAAAATATTAATTAATTATAAGTTATATTAAAATTTCATAATACTTATTACGTGTAAGAAAATCAGTTGCGATAAAATAAAATTTTACGCCTTAGCGTTATCGAGAAATCCAGCACACACACAGATATTTGAAGAGATAACAAGAAACTCCGAGATTTTTACGCGAAAATCCCATAAAAAAGGAAAAAAAATTACGAGGTTTAGCCCAATAAAAAGAAGCTATTTGGTTCCAAGATTTGTTGGAAGAAACTTATATTTTTCATAATTTTATCATTGTATATATGGATAGAGTGCTCTATGACTATACAAAATCTTAGGCATTTCACTTCATTCACACATTAATAAATTTAGGTGTAGTGAGAGTATCAATTGATGATATTCTAATGAATATGAAAACTAAGGTTGTTTCATTGAGCAAGTTTATATAACATCTAGACTTGTTGGATGTGTAAATAAGATGATATTAGTGAGCAATGTCTCTTATATTAATCTCTTTAATGAGCTATAAATATAATGTGATATATAGATTAAAGTATTTATCAAACTTTAATTAATACATGTGATTTTAATCATAATTAGTCTAAATAACTAATTGCAATTAATATGTTTAAACAATCATTTATTAAGTTTTTTTTTAAAACATTTAAGTAAATTTAATGATAAATTTACACACATACAAAATATATATACAAGATTTGAACCTAAGATCTATTGTTTAAAAAAAAGCTTTTAACTATTAGGATGAAATGACAATAAGATATATTTACAGTTTATTAAATTCTTATTATTCTTTCTATTAATATGATCAATTATTATTACTACAGGATGAAATAATATAACAATAAAAAGATAAGATTATAAATGATATGACACATAAAATATCACTAGTCGAAGTATGAATCTTGATGTCAAAATTAAGTTGATCATCAGTTGAAACTAGTAGAGATCAAGCACTTAAAATATCATTGAAAACTTTAGGATATCAGTTAAATCCATAAATAGCTCATAATTCCGACTTCGTTTGAGCATTCAAATACTTAAAATACATCAAATGATCAAATGAATCATTCTAAGCCGTCCGATGAAGTGGAGTGATTCGGATTTTGCATGTATTTACAGAGACGTTACTCCTCCAATCTATAAATAGTCCCTCATTCCTCATATGAAGGGAGGCCAAGCAAGAGAGATGAGAGGGCTTTAAAGCTTGGAAATCTTTCAGGCATAATCGTGCCACCACTCGACGGTCCTCGACCACCCCATTGGTTACTAACCATTGCCGTTGTCAGCCGCTGATTCTTGCCGTCGTCAATCTCTATCACCGGTCATCACCGCTGACCACTGCCGACGATTCTCGTTGCTGGTCATCATCGTCAACCATCATCGCCAACCACCGACGCCGGTCACCGCCGCCGACTACCATTGTCGGTCATCGTCGTCGATCCTCGACGACCATCTTCACAGGTCACCATCCCGATGACCTTCATCGTCAGTCGCTGACCCCCGTTGTTAACCATGGTTATATAAATTGCTGTTGCTCGATTCGGGATTCTCATTGTCTTCTTCATATAATTTGTAATCCCGTTATCGGGAAAATTTTGTACTCTAAAATAAATACATAGTAGAAGATTCTTATTGGGCTAGGCCTCATGGTTTTTCCCTCTTTCGAGATTTTTTCACGTAAAAAATTCCGGAGTTTTCTTATTAATTCCTCAAACATCTGTGTGTGTGATAGATTCCACAACAAAGCTAAGGTGCAAATTTTTATTCTACCACAATTGGTTTTCAATCACGCAACAATTTGATGCCGTCTGCGGGAAACTGATTCCCATTATTTCATCTTATATGACGACCAAGTTTCCTAACAAGATCAAAACCACCATCGAGGTGGAGCATTTCAAGCTTCTAAGGAGTGCAAGCGAATATTGAAGATTCATCAAACTTCGTTCTTTCAGATTTTATCGAAAACTGGGGGGCAACTCTTAATCTCAGAATATCGCTCTTGTTAATATGTTAAGCATCTAATCGATTACCATCCCAAGAAACAAGTCAATGTTGGAGGATATTTCAACATTTAGAAGGGATATAGCTTTGCAAATTATGATTTTCCAATCATACTCATGGAAAAATAAGACTAAGGTTAAGGAGCAACTTTAGCTATAACCATAAACGTATATTTTGATTCGACCTCTTCCATACAAGTTAACGTTATCAAGTAATACTTTGACAAACAACCTCGGATAGGTCAAAAATTCTCAGCGGACTCAATTTAGCCTATTTCATACAGGTTAACATCATCACTCTGACAAACAACCTATGATAAGTTAAAAGGTTCTTGGTAGACTTCCCAAGACCTCTTCCACACAGGTTAACGTCATCGGGTAACACTCTGACAAACAATCTCGGATGTGTCAAAAATTCTCAGCATATTCAATTTGATATCTTCCATACAGGTTAACGTCATCGAGTAAACACTATGACAAACAACCTCAAATAGGTTAAAAATCCTCAGCAGCCTCAATTCAACCTCTTCCATACAGGTTAACATCATCACTCTGATAAACAACTTAGAATAAGTCAAAAGGTCCTTGGTGGACTTCCCACGATCTCTTCCACACAGGTTAACGTCATCGGGTAACACTCTGACAAACAACCTCGGATATGTCAAAATCCTCAGCGGATTCAATTCGACCTCTTCCATACATGTTAACGTCATCGAGTAACACTCTGACAAACAACCTAGGATAGGTCAAAAGGTTCTTGGTGGACTTCCCACGGCCTCTTCCACACACATGATGTTGGACACGGGTGCTTTTATGATATGTTGTTTATTACACCAATAATTCTTAAATCCTCACGAAAGAGTAATGATAAATGCACACTACTATTGAGCACATTCACAATATTATGAATTTAGTGAAGTTGAAAAGATTTTGATTAAAGTTATGTTAACCACACTGAGATCCAATCTTATAAGTGCAAAGAAATAACCTAAAAAGTTATGAATGATCTAACCTATACCGCATTTAAAATAATAAAAATAAGCAAGAATAAGTTGAAGTCGACCTCTACAAACAAATCATTGTGGAGATCGCTGCCTTCCTTAAGTCCTTCTCTATGACACACACTCAAGTAGTCCGCCACTCAAGAGGAAAATACATTGAAGAATAGTAAAAGAAATTTAAGAGTGTAATTTTTATTTTAAATTCAAGTACCAAGCATTACAAGAGTCTCCCTATTTATAGGATTGATAGAGAGAGTTAAGAATACTCAAACCTAACTCCAAACTCAAACCTAACACCATCATAACTACACCTACCACCACCTACTACCAAACATACCACTATTTTCAAACATACTACTCATTCCATACCTACTCAAAGTGTCATACCTACTACAATGACTCATGTGCCATGACATAAGAATAGTCCAATACATATAAGCTCAAGACATACAAAATATAAAAGCCCAATAATACACTCAAAGCATCATACCTACTATAATGACTCATATAAGATGAATAAATACATATAAGTTCAAGACATAAAATATAAAAGCCCAATAATACATAAATTAAATTATAACAAAGGGCTCAATCATGGATTTAAGCTTTATGATAATGATGTCGATGATGAACGATGATGCCCCTCAAGATATCAGTTAACGCCATCTGCAACACTGACAAACATCGATGGGTCAAAAATCCTCAACATTCAATTCGACATCTTCCATACAAGTTAACGCCACCGAAGCAAACACTTCTAAACAATCTCTTGAGGAAAGTCAAAATCTCACGGACTAATTGAATTTCTTCATACAAAAGTTAGTATCATTGAAGTCATTACTAGATAAATAACTCGATAAGCCAAAATCATCATCGCATTGACGCGGCGACCGTCGACTACAGATTTGTTGCTAACCACACCGGTTGACGCAACCACGTTGCCGGCTCATCGGCCGAATGCATCTCGGCTGGTCACCATCGTCGTCGGTATCTCGCTCATTACGAGATTGGCTACATGCTGATTACTTGCATTTTGCCACCACCCGGGCCAACCACTGTGGTCACCACTATCACTGCTGCCGGCTATCACACCATTACTGAGCACTTCATTTAATCGCTGATTACCACCATCGTTTGGTTATCCTTGCTGGTCGATATTAATTGCCGCACTGCTACGCATTGCTGCATTGCTGGCTGCTGACCACCTTCGTTAGCCAACCACTGCCATCGCCACCATTAACTAACCACCATCGTACCATCTAACCACCGTTGCGTTACGGCTGACTATCCGGCTTATATCCGGTTGCCAATTATCCGATTACTGTTACGGGCCGCGTTGACCACGGCCATCGCATCATCGCCGCCACCCATCTCCGGTTATCATCGCTGATGATCGCCTGAAATCACGAATGCTGACGCTTCTTTCGGGAAAGCGTAGAGACATATGTACCAGGGCGATCGCTCCAAACCCGACGAGGCCGGGCTGACGCTTTTTCGAGAAAAGCGAAACCACGGCGATGTATCGCGGCCTTAGTCGCCTCAACCCGGCCTGGTCCGACGAGTTCGCCTCTTCGAGGGAAAATTGTAGACATGCGATGCACCGCGCCTCCAACCCGGTCAATCGACTAAGACGCGCCTCTTTGGAAAAATTGTAGACACGACGTATGTATGCGGCCTTGATCGAACCTGGTCCGAAAGTAGTGACTCCTCTTCGAGGAAAAATTGTACACGACATATGTACCGCAGTATTGATCGCCCAAACCGGTCCGACGAGACCGACTCTTCGAGAGAAAATCGGAACCACGACGTTTGTATCGCGGGCCTTGACTGCCTTCGAACGACCTCCTCTTAAGAAGAAGAGGGACACTCCAAAGATGAGGAGTGCCTTCTCCTGACCATGGGGTTTTATAGACCACCTATAGGGGTAAAAATGTCAAAAATCCCTAAAAATCATCCAAAACTGTTCAAAACCGCTCAAAATGGGCGAAAACTTTTGCGGCGAACCAACGTCATGCCCGCGAGTTCGCTTCCCGCTTCCCTCCCGGGCTTAGTCTCCCGACTGCCGACCCACCTGCCCGATTCGGACTGCCACTGCCAAAACCACGCGACCTGCAGATCCGCTGCCCATGTGACAAGCTCACCTGCGTTCAAGCTCTGAAATCGACCTGCGTGATTTTCGCTTCTGACCAGGCCAATTCCCATCGCACCTCCTTCCTTGGCTGCCAGCCTTCAACCGACCCAAAACCGCAAGCACCCATAAATTGTGAGTCCATAACCTGAAACCTTGCCCCGCATTCAGACACATCCGCGGCTCTACATCCGCTTCCGTGATCATAATCTTGTGCTCCCATGGAGATATGTTCTCTCAAAATGTATGGTTAATGGATCCGCAAATTTCATTGAAGAATCTGCTATTTTCAAGTATTCGACATATATATTTTTGGTTGATTGAGATAATATCATCCAAAAATAGAGGGCAACTGATATGACACTTAAAATATCACTAGTCGAAATACGAATCTTGATGTCAAAAGCAAGTTGATCATCAGTTGAAACTAGTCGAGATCAAGCACTTTAAAATAACAATGAAAACTTTGAGATATCAGTTAAATCCATAAATAGCTCTTAAACATGAAATGTTTATAGTTAAATCGAGCATCTTGACGAGCCGAATCTAACGAGCCCAAGATCTCATAATTCCGACTTCATTTGAGCATTCAAATACTTAAAATACATCAAATGATCAAAAGAATCATTCTGAGCCGTCCAATGAAATGGAGTGTTTCGGATTTTGCATATATTTACAGAGACGTCACTCCTCCAATCTATAAATAGACCCTCATTCCTCATATGAAGGGAGGCCAAGCAAGAGAGAGAAAAGAGCTCTAAAACTTGAAAATCCTCTCAGGTTTACTCGACGGTGCCACCACTTGCCCATTACCTACGACGATCTTGATCTCGCTGTTGGTCCTTCTCGTCGCCACGCGACCATCGCACGACCGCTTGTCGGTCATTGCTCAACCATCATCGCAGGCCTCATCGCTGACCACCGACGCAGCTGACGACTACCATCGTATTACCGCCATCTCTCGACCATCTTCATGGGTCACCATCCTGACGACTTCATCCCGACCCCGATGTTAACCATGGTTATATATTTGTTCTGGATTCTCATTGTCAGCCCTTCTCATATACAATTTTGTAACCCCGTTATCGGAAAAATTTTGTACTCTAAAATAAATACATAGTGGAAGATTCTTACTATGCTAGGCCTCATAATTTTTCCCTCTTTTTGAGGTTTTTCCACATAAAAAATTCTGTAATTTTTTTATTAATTCCTCTAATATCTGTGTGTGTATTGGATTCCGCAATAAAGTTAAGAAGTAAATTTTTATTCTACCATAATTGATTTTCTAGCCCGCAACAATACATAAATTTAAATATGTACTACATTTACATTTAGAGAGAGAGAGAGCGCCGCGCTCATGAAAGCTTTCGGACTGCCCACTCATTTTGAATCGCAGTCGTTTCTTTGCCTACATTTAGAAACAGTGTAAATGAAATGTGTAAAAGCCTGAACACTTTCATTGTTTGGTTTGTAAAGTAAATACACGAAAACTATATTTTCTATGATAAAGTAAAAGTAAATATATGTATTGTGAATACTCTTGTATATTTTTAGAAATTAGTGAAATTTTTTTCATTAATTGAAATATTAAATAAATAAATTAATTATATATTAAAATATAAATATTTTATAAATAAAAATTTATTATTTAGTTAAAGAAAAGATTATAATATATTTATTTTAAAAGTAGAAAACTGAACAATATGATAGACGTCTATATAACTGATAAATAAATTTATTTTAATGATATCTATTATTTATTTTAAAATATTTTTTTATTTTGCTTTCATAGGAAGATATATATATATATATATATATATATATATATATATATATATATATATATATATATTAAAAATTACATAATTTTTTAGGTCAAATATATATTTTTTAAATATTCAAATATTTAGTTTTTATAAATATTTTAAAATAATATAATTTATTATAAAATTTCCTCGCTTGTTCTTTGTAAAAGAAAGAAGAAGAAGAAGGGGAAGGATGCTGTACAGGGATGGTCCTTCTGGCTTCCTTTCGTATGAAAACTCCCATTCAAATGGCCAAATAAGACGAACACGACGGAGCTATGCGTCATACATCGAACCTCGCCGCCATTTCTACTTTGTCGAGATCGAGGATGCCAATTAACAAGTTTGATGAGGGCCCGCTTGGAGTCGGTGGGGTATCGGGCGAAGTTCGATGATGGCACCAAGGTGGCGATTGAGGAAATCCCATGTCCGAGCAAGGCGCTCATGAGTTCCAAACCGAGATTGAGATGCTTCTCGAAGTTCGCCGATCTGATCTCGCCTCCTGATCTCTGCGAGGAGAACAGGGAGATGATCCTCGTTTACGACTACATGGCACATGGAACTCTTCGCGAGCACCTCTACAAGACTCAGAAGCCGGTTTACCGGATTATATCGCACCGAGGTAAAAGAACCCGGCATCGACGCCTGAGCGAGTAACCAGGCGTTCCGCTCCGCGCTCCGCACTCCGTGAATTCGAAATACGCTCGTTTTCGAGCGTATTTCGTTTACACGGAAAATAGGCTAAACAGGGAAAACCAAATACCGTGAAATTTTACACGGGAATTACATTACCGCGTACCAAACACGAAAAAAGAAGAAATGCGTGTATTTGAATTACATTATACCGTAATTACTTGGAACCAAACAGCCCCTATGTTACGATGAAACTGTTCTTTCTCTCTTCTCCAAGAATCGGACCTGCCGTCGACTCCCAGCCTGGCTCTCCATCGCCGCCCTAATCTCAACGCGACCATCCTACTTCTAAAACATTCCACCATGCTCTCCATGAACCAGCTCCTCCAACTCCAAACTCTCCTCATCACCGATCCGCCGCCTCCCTCCTTCCTCGACCCCAACCTCGCCGCCGTCAAGCTCATCTCCGCCACCTCCGCTCGCTCCAATCCTCGCCACGCCGCCCTTATCTTCTCTGTCCTTCCTGATCCCAATCTACTCGTCTGGAACTCGCTTCTCAAAGCACTCGCCGACAACCACCTCTACTCCCTCACTCTCTCCCGCTTCAACTCCCTCCTCCTCCTACGCCCTCACCTCCTCCCCGACGAGTTCAGCTTCACCTCCATCCTCAAATCCTGCGCCGCCCTCATCTCAATCGCGGACGGCGAGGCCTCCCACGCCTTCATTGTCAACCATGGCATCGGTTCCAATCTCTTCGTCGCCAATTCCCTTGTCGACATGTACTTTAAGTTCGGCCGCGTTGAGGACGCCCGAAAACTGTTTGATGAAATGGCAGTAAAGGATGTAGTGTCATGGAACACCTTTATCAGCGGATGCTCCTCCTACGGCGACGTGAATGGTGCACGACAGTTATTCGATGGAATGTCTGAGAGAAGTTTGGTCACTTGGTCGGCCATGATTGCAGGGCACTCTAAAGCGGGTGACATACAGGCAGCACGAGAACTGTTTGATAAAATGCCACAAAGGAATGTAGTATGCTGGAATGCAATGATTTCCGGCTACGCACAGAATGAAAGGTTCTCAGATTGTTTAAAGCTTTTCCGCGCTATGCTTCTGCAATCGGGCAACGTTCAGCCGAATGCAGCCACACTTGTGAGTGTGCTCTCAGCCTGTGCCCACTTGGGTGCTCTTGATTCAGGCCAATGGATCCATAGTTATATCGATTGGAAACGCATGGAACTCAGCCTATTTCTCGGCAACGCACTTGCCGACATGTACTGCAAATGCGGCTGCATACAAGAGGCCAGAAAGGTGTTCGATGAAATGTGCGAGAAGGACGTCATCTCATGGAGTATAATCATATCCGGCCTGGCTATGTTCGGCCATTCGGACAAAGCAATGTCTGCATTCCATGAGATGTTACAGCGAGGAATAGAGCCTAATGAGATCACCTTCATGGGAATACTATCAGCCTGTACCCATTCCGGCTTGGTAGATGTCGGTCTTGAGTATTTCAGACTAATGAGGGAGCAATTCTTCATAGCTCCCAAGGTGGAACATTATGGATGCATGGTGGATCTTTTAAGCCGAGCAGGTCGGCTCCAGGAAGCTGAGAACATGATTGCTTCCATGGAAGTGCAGCCAAATGCTGTAGTTTGGGGAGCTCTGCTTGGCGGCTGTAGAATTTACGGAGATATCGAGCGAGGAGAAGTGGTGGTTCATCGAATCCTGGAGCTGGACCCGGAGCACTCAGGCAGCTATGTTTATTTAGCCACAGTGTATGCTTCCATGGGAAGACTGCAGGAAGCAGCGCAATGCAGGCTTAAGATGAGGAAGCAGAGAGTGACTAAGACTCCAGGTTGCAGTTGGATAGAGGTGGATCATTCAGTGCACGAGTTCTTCATGGGGGATCGCTCTCATCTTCGAACAAATGAAATCTACGCCATGATTGGCGAGCTGAGGAAGAAGATGAAGTTGGCTGGGTACACTCCAAACACCAGTGTGGTGAGCCAGAGCATAGATGAAGAGGAAAAGGAGGATGCAGTTTCAATGCACAGTGAGAAGCTCGCTCTTGCATTTGGACTCATCAGCTCGAATAAAGGGGAGATTATAAGGATTGTGAAGAATTTGAGAGTCTGCAATGATTGTCATGATGCCTTTAAAGTTATATCGATGATAGAAGGAAGAGAGATCATTCTAAGGGATAGGAGTAGGTTTCATCAGTTCAGAGAAGGATTCTGCTCATGCAAAGACTACTGGTAGATCATATAGCTTTGATTTTACGTTGGAAAAGAAGGATAGTCATTTTTGAAAAGCTGTACATCACATTAAGATTAATGTTTATGGCCATTAATGGTCAACAAACTTATGCTCCAGCTACCCAATTCATTTCTGTACATTATAACAAGATTAATGTTCCTGTTATTTACATTACCCATTATTCATATAGTTCCAAGATAATTTATTATTGTATTTAATCTCATCGCAATTATTTAAAATAGGATTTATGGAACATCTTTGTCTGATCCTGTGGAATGTTACATGATCACTGACAAATGAAAAATGATCAAGAGCAGAATTTGCCACCGCCCATGTAAGGAATTAGCTTAGTTTGTTGATATTATTGCAGGTTAATAATGACAAATAAAAATGCTTAGCAAAAATTATTAGATGTGAATTATTCCAAACAGATAGAATCAAAAGGATGTACACATTTGCACGAGAAATTATTACACACGGAGCTCTATATTTGAATTTCAATAATATTACATCATTTAATATATACATAATATATATACATAATATGAATTGTATACACATATTATATATTGTGTATTATATACGCATGTTATATATACCATCAAAAGACGTAATATTATTGGAGTTCAAACGTAAAGTTATGTTTGATTCTATTTTATGTGTGAGCTCTAAATAGATGAGTCATCTGGGATCAAATACCAAAAACATCCACATCATTGGTCTAATCATCAGTCATCACCATTAGGCTCGTTTCATCTTAAGTATGTGAATTTGCATAAAATGTTAAATATACTATCTATGTAATTCTTTTTCATAGCCTCTAGCCAGCTCACCTTGGTTTGTCTATCTTCATTTCACCCTTCGTTAAGCATGCACAACTAGGAGTGTGCATCCGGTCGGATTTGACGGATCAGTTTTTTAATTTGCTAATCTATTCGGTTTGAAATTCAGAATCCGAAAATCCGATCCATATAATATTTAATATAATTCGAACCAATCCAATCTGAAAAAAAGTTCGAATTTTAGGTTCGGTTTAAAAAAATCGAAAATATATAATGTTAGCTTACAAAATCAATTTCTAATGAGAGATTTTATAAAAAAATATTATAAAGTTGTAATAATACTATGATCATAATAATTTTAAATGTCTTCAAATTAAGCTACTAAAAATAATTATTTAAACAAGCAATCTATTGCATTAATAGACAATGTAGTAATTATTGACAATTCTAATTCAAAAAAATATACAGTTCGTCAGTTTTCCAATTTAGAGTAAGTACAAATGTACAATCAAAGAAAAAAACAAAAAAAACAATAAAATTGAAGGCTGAAGCAGCAATAGCACTGAATCAAGCTTGAGGAAAAAATACATATTGCAAGGTTCCAAGAGTCCAAGACTTGCAATAATAAACCTGCACAGTTGCAATACCAAAAAACCTTAAAAAAAACTAACTAATTAGAAACAGGAGACAAAAGAGAGACTAAAAATAAAGGTTAAATTGTAGAGAAAAGAAAAGCTCAGGCTCAGTCAAAAAAATTACTAAGAACAATAAAATATGTGAGCATCCAAACTCCAGATATGAGGGTTACAACTACATATAATGCTACCAGCTGTAGTAAATGAAATATAGTATCAAAACCATCATAGCCCAAAGCCCCAAATAACCAGCTGACACGGAAGCCATCCAAGAGCAGCCATCAGGAAATAAATAAGAACAGACTCAGGTTACAAAAACTGAGGGAACCAACCAACCAACAAGCCATCCACAGGAAATGAAAACCAGCCAAACAACCAGCTAGCAGACACAGACCCATAAAATAAAAGCCCCAAATAGTCAACTAGACCTAGCCACCCAATAGAAAACAAAATCAGAAAGATTGATATCAACAACCAGGAGAAACCAGCCAAAAAATAGGAAAATGTGATAAAACTGTCACCCAAAATCTAAGGGAACCAACCAGGCAACTAAGAACAACCATGCTAAAACAGAGGGAACCAACCAACCAACCAACAAGTCAACCACAAGAAACCAGCCAAACAACCAGCCATTAGGCACATGCTCACAAAATAAAACCCTCAAATAGCCAACTACACCCAGCCACCCAACAGGAAACAAAACCAAATAAATATAATGTAAAATGGAGAAACCGCCAAAAAAAATAGAAAAATATGATAATACTCCCACCCAAAATCTAAGGGAACCAACCAGGCAACCAGAACCAGCTGTTCAAAAACAGAGGGAACCAACCAACCAACAAGCCAGTCGTAGGAAATCAGCTAAACAACCATCCAGTAGACACAGACCCATAAAACAAAATCCCCAAATAGCAACTAGACCCAACCACCAAACACGAAACAAAACCAGAAATAGTGATACCAACAACTAGGAGAAACTAGCCAAAAAATAGAAAAACATGATAAAATTACACCTGAATTTTGAGGGACCCAACCAGGCAACCAGAACTAGCCAGCCAAAAATAGAGGGAACCAACCAACCAACAAGCCAGCCACAGAAAACCAACCAAACAACCAGTCAGCAGACATAGGCCGACAAAACAAAATCTCCAAATAGTCAACTAGACCCAGCCACCCAAGAGGAAACAAAACCAGAAATAGTGATACCAACAACCATGAGAAACGAGCCAAAAAATAGAAAAATATGATAAAACTGCAACCCAAAATTTGAGAGAACCAACCAGACAACCAGAACCAACTACCCAAAAATAGAGGGAACCAACCAACTAACAAGCCAACACAGGAAACTAACTAAACAACTAGCCAGCAGACACAAGCCCACAAAACAAAATCCCCAAATAGTCAACTACACCAAGCCACCCAACATGAAACAAAACTAGAAATAGTGATACCAACATCCAAGAGAAACTAGCCAAAAAATAGAAAAATATGATAAAACTGTCACCCGAAATCTGAGAGAGCCAACCAACCAACAAGTCAGCCACAGAAAACTAGCCAAACAAGCAGCCAACAGCCACAAGCCCACAAAATAAAAGCCCCAAATAGTCAGCTAGACCCAACCACACAACAAGAAAAAGATTGCATTTATATCCTAATTACTCAGAGAAGAAAAAAACATATATGACAACATAAAAGAAAGAAAAACACAAAAGTACATAACCCATATGTCAATTTTCAAGCAACAAAAAAGAGAAATCATAAAAGAAACTACTAAAATGTATCATTCCAGTATAACATAAATGCTTCAATCATCTGTATGACTGTATCATTCCATACTTTACCAAAATGTTGGATCATCTGTAACCTTCGATAGATCTTAAAAAGTATTAATGTATAATTAGGTATGGTAATAATATGTGTATGAAAAAATAAAGTGTTGTAATTAATCATAAAAGATATTACGACACCTTCATCAAATTTATCAATATCACAAATGTTCTCCTCAATATTGACTGACTTGTCCTTTTTGCTCTCATCCAATTTTGGGCACATATAAGAGCATGTACTATTTTTGGAGATAATAAGCTCCTAAAAGCATCCAAAATATGACCACCAGTACTAAAAGTAGACTCAAAAGCTACAGTTGATATACGAACAACCAAAATATCTCTAACCATCTAAGATAAGATAGGAAACTTCGAAGCATTAACCTTCCACCATGTTAAAATTTTAAATTCTTCTTGCATAACTTCAGAGTCTTCAACCAAGTATTTCTCTAAATCTGTTTTACTCTCAAGATCATCTCTCTTATAATTATGCCTTTTAAACTTATCAACCATCATGTATTTTCTACCACCGTCCCTTGGATCATGATGACACTCTATAAATTTTTGTTGTATCTCAGAAGTAATTTCATCTATATTTTTGTCAATCATCTTCTTCTTATAATCATATAACATATCATGACAGCTAGACCTTATTGCTCGTGTCAAATTAGCCCCTCCAAACCAGGATACATATCCATTACAACAAATTAAATTTACCTTAGTTTGAACCAAGGATCAAGTACAACTGCAAGGTAAATATTCATATTCATTTTGTCAACACATCCCCAATACTTATCAAGCTTTAATTTCATTTTTTTAGCCATGGTGTTACCTTCAAGATCATTATGAGATTTCCAACTTTGAAGCACACATTGGACCTCCGCAATATCATAAAAGAATGTATTTGAAATGACATATAAAAAACTTAAAATGTATAGAGTCAGTTCATAAAATTTTTCTAAGTAACAAGTCTTCTCTCGCATTCTCTCAATCATTATCACATGGAACTCCACCCTGATTTGCATCCACTTTCTTCTCCAACTCAACTCTAAATTGAGGATCAAACTCTTCATATCTCTCAAAATCTTTTTGAAACTGAAGTACAAAGTTTAACATCAGATATGTAGAATTCCTCCTTGTAGGTACATCCAAACACAACAAGCTTTTGCTTTATATTTTTTTAATTTTAATGCATTCTTTGAATTTTTTAAGTCTTGATGGCGATTGTCTAATATACCTTACTACTGCTCTTACACATTGTACAAATTTACCAATCTCCTTAATTTCATCTTGTGCAATAAGATTTATAATATGTACAACACATCTCATATGTAAGAACTTATAATACATAACACTTCTCTCTCATTTCGAAAATTTGTTCTACAAATGATTGATAATACCATTATTAGAGCTAGCATTATTAACTGTGATTGTAAATACTGTATTAATACTCCAATCAATCAAACATATCTCCACCTCTTGCCCAATAATCTCACATCTATGGCTATATATAAGACAAAAATTAATGACTCACATATTCAACTTCCAATCTTCATCAATTGTGGGCTCCGAAAATTCGCCACCGACCTCTTTGATGAAAAGGGTGTTTTAAAGTATCAGTGTAATTTTCAGAAGGCAGATGGAATAGTAGATAAGACACTACCCAGAGATTTTGTCCTCATTTGGTGAGAACTTTAGATCTGGATCCAGGTTTCCTATAGGCGCAAGCCTTTATAGTTAATTACCCCTCATAGTAAGTGAGAGAGAACTTTCGATTAAGGCTAGTCATTAGGTGGCTGAATGCGCAGCGTATAGTAGCAGTATGTAGAGTTTCAAAATTTAGATTATGAAATTTATCATTTTAGCTTAAACCAGATGGTTGGGGGAATAATGACGTGCCCGATCTAGATCTCATGATTTCGTCATCTCGGGCAGTCGCAGTCCCTAGTCTACTTAGTCAAAGGAGGTAGTCGACCCAACCTGACAGAAAGATCCTCATCAGCAACACATGTGTTACGTCGTCCAAGAAATTCTTGTAGACTTGAGGTGATGTGAGACATGCTTAAGTCTACCTTAGCTGACAGAGAGTTGTTTGCCCTATCAAGTATACCGTATGATTCACAACTCAAAGGGCAGAGCCATTGAGGAGCACACGGGCTACGATCATGATAGTAATATAATGGAGCCGGACTGGCCAAACTACCTGATCAGAGGACTCTGATCGTAACTACTTTATCTGTGGAGTCTACTGGCCAAGCAACACAGTCAGAGGACACGGGCCACGTCCTTACTAGTAAGAGATGAATTGAGAGTGAACATAGTAGAACACTTGATTTGACATTGACTCCTTTGTGAGCTAGAGTTTTCTTAATTTGTCACTCCCGACAAATAATTGTGGAAGGTGGATAAATTGAGTTTGATTTAAGTTTTTAATGATAGAATTACGTTTAAGCAGTTTTTAGATTATTACTTACAAAAACTGATTAATTAGAATATGTTTAAGAGTTTTAGATCGTATCAACTCTGTTTAGCTACTAACAGAGGATTAGATCTACTATCACCTGACAGAATTAGTTTCTCAGATATTTCACTGATTTGAAACTCTTATTATAGGTTTTTAAGTTTTGTTAACACGGACCCAATCCTAAGACTAAACCGGGAAACAACATGTGTAGCATCCTCAGACACTTGAATTTAAGCATTCAGTATAGTATCGGGGCCCATGCGGGTGTATAGTAAGTTTAGGTAATATGATGCTTGAATTATGAGATTGATTTTATATTTATATTTTTTTTATTCCAATTTAGCCTGCGCAGCCTTTTTAGACATTAAAATTTGCACTTGAAATCTTTATGTTCGAGCACATACATGTATTTATAGCTTAGCTAATTTCATCTAATTAATGAAATTATTGATCTTAAAAATCATAATTATGATAAAATTTCTTAATTTTTGATTAAAAGATACCCTATGATTTTTGTAGAATTAGATTTAGTATAGCATTCTGTCTGCTTGTACAAAGGGTTGCAGATCCGGTGGCGAAGAAGGCGTTGTAAATTGATCTAATATCTTATTAGTTTTTTCAAATTAATATTTAATATATTTCAATTTAGCGCGCGCAGCCTTTTCAGACATTAAAATTTGCACTTGAAATCTCTATGTCTGAGTATATGCAGAAATTTATAGCTTAGATAATTTCACATAATCAGTGATTTCATTGATTTTAAAATTCATAATTAAAATGAAATTCCTCAATTTTTGATTAAAGAAAGCCCTATGATTTTTATAGAATTTGATTTATTATCATCTTCTGTCTGCTTGTACAAAGAGTTACAGATTCGGTGGCGAAAAAGGCATTTTGGAGTTATATTTTCAAAGGATAATTTAAATTGTTATTTTAAGAAAAAAATTTACTCCTAAAAGTAGTCCCCATTTTACCATTCTTTTATTCAAATTTGTTTTCCCCCTCTTTTATTTAAATTTGATTTTCCTCTCTTTTATTCAAATTTGATTTCTCCCTCTTTTATTCAAATTTGATTTCCCCTCTCTTTTATTCAAATTTGATTTTCTTCTCTTTTATTCAAATTTGATTTCCCCCTCTTTTATTTCAAATTTGATTTTCCACTCTTTTATTTCAAATTTGATTTCTCCCTCTTTTATTCAAATTTGCTCATTCATTACTTCTTTTAGTTTTTATAAATAAGGCCAAGGGGGAGTCTCTTATTTTATTCTATTTGTTTGAAGTAGGTCAATGGAAAGGGGGTGGTTAGGAACTTCAGTAGGCTTTCAATTCTATTTAGATAAATTCTATAAGTGTTTTTTTCACCCATCTTTTATTTTGTTTTAATTTTATATTCGTTGTATGTCATTTTATCTTCCCCCTATTTTTTCTAAGTTAAAAGATTTGACACAATTTCTGGTGTTCTCCTGTCATCCCCATGTAGGGGTATTTTTTGCCTACTCCTGCAACACTGTTGAAGCGTAATGAGTGGTCTCGACAAGAACCGATTTTCATCTCGTCGCGCCCTATTGAGCATGACGAGGTCTTTAAACCTGAAAGAAGACATACAATGCAATATATATTCTTCCTCTCTTTTTTCTAAGTCTTAAAATTAGACAAAATTTCGGCAGCATTTCGTCTAAGGGAGTGACATCTAACAAGTGGTGGCATACTCGGTACGCCCTGTTGAGCATAGCGAGCGATGTCTTGCGACACCACAACCTGCTTTTTCATCTTGTCGCGCCCTGTTGAGTACAACGAGGTCTTCAAACCTGCAAAGCAACACAAACATGTATATATATTCACATTCACAGATCCCATAAGTTCTGATGCATTTTTCGGCACGCTGTGAGGCTAGGCAAAGGAATGGTGAGAATGTAAGGCAAGGAGTGCGACGCCGAAAACTAAAAAAAGAATTCGCCTGTTGATGATATTCTTCCCCAATTTATGGCGTAGCGAAAACGAAACAGCTAAAGTGAAGGAAGCCACGCCGAAAATTGAAGGACGAATTCTCCTGTTGACGATGTTCTTCCCCCATTTACGGCGCAGCAAAAACGGGACGGCTAAAGTGAGGGAAGAGACGCTAAAAATCGAAGGAAGAATTCGCCTATTAACGATGTTCTTCCCCGATTTGCATCACAACGAAAACGGGACGACCAAAGTGAGGGAAGCCACACCAGAAATCGAAGAAAGAATTCTCTGATCTTCCCATTTACTGGCAAATAAAAACAGATGAAAAAAAGAAGTTCGGGTTGTTTCTGGCCGTAGAAAGATGCGTGAAAGGAAATAATGCTGGGTTGGTGGAATTATCAGGATTCACGGGATGACCCGGGTGCATGGTCGGAAAATGCAAGGAATGGCGGAAAATGGGCCGCTTTGGGTTGAAAGGTTTTGTTGGCAAAGCTCGGCAGGGAGTGGGATTGCGAAAGCGGAGTCGAGAATAGCGAGAATGCAGCCGTCGGGTTCTGAATTCCCGATGACGGAAAGGACGCCGACGCGATTTTGTGGTGGGCGAAGCGGTCATGATTTGGTGGCACGGCGATGGATCAGGACGCTGCGGAGTTCAACGGTCAACACGCTGAAGTCAGCAGGATCTACCCAACGTCGCAGGTTGTGGAAGAAGATGGGTCATGGGCCGACGCCGTCCGCAGGCCTGGCCGCGGCCAGGGTCGGAAAAGGGCGACACGGAGGTCACGGGTCGACGGTTGCGCAACCAGAAGCTGGGGGTGGAAGACAGGCTTGCCGCAGATCGCTGAACACGGCAACATAATTGGCCGCGAGATTGGGCGGGAGCGGGTTGGAAGGCAAAATTATGCCAGAGCGGTGGCACCGGTGGGATGGTTTTAAGTGGAATTCCATTGTTCTGAACGCAATGGCGTAGTCCGTTTTGCTATTGGAAGTCATTTGGTTCGAGTCGGCGCCAAATTAGGTCCATTTCAGCTCAAAATGCGCATCGTCACTTTCAATTGCTTGATTTTCATGCAAACTCATCCGAATTGAGTGCAAATAGTCTTATTTGATAGATTTCAGTGTTTCGAAGCCAATAACACAATCAATGTCATGAACGGAGGTTGTTTGACTTGCGTCGGTGCCTACTGATCTCGATATATGTGCAAACATATTGATGACTCGAGCGCTTGATTAGTCTATCATTAAGTCATACAATATGTATATCCTGACCAATTTCAACATTTTGAATGTGATGATGAAGTCCTTTCATCGATTGAAGTTCATTTGAGTTGATTTTGGTGACGTCCTGTGCATTTTAGTCTCGATTTGCGCGTTATCACTTCAAATCACTCGACATTTACACAAACTCGAATGAATTGAGCACAGACAGTCTCATTTGATAGATTTTGATATTTCACAGCTAACGATAGGATCAATTTCATGAACGGAGATCATTTGATCATTGTCACAACTTTATAACTTCGATGTGCACGTCGACAATTTGATAGCTCGAGTGCTTAATCGATTGATCATTAGATTTTAAAATATTTATATTTCAATCAATTTTGACATTCTGGATGTGATGACGAAGTCCGTTCGTCGATCGGAGGTCATTTTGATCATTTTCAGGGACATCTAGTGCATTTTGAGCCTCAATTTAGATCATCTCTCAAGTCTCGAATTCGAGAAGCTTGATTTGATTTATGACACGTATGTGGAGGTCAATAAATGCCCCCCAACAAATATGATACGCGCATGGAGCGAATCACGTTTGTTGAAAACTGGTTGACTTTTTGGTCCTCTTCTTTTTACTTCTTTCTATCTTTCTTCTCTTTTATTCTCTCTTTTTTTATTGTGTCTTGAGAACTAGTGGACATACTTGATTACACTGTTATTTAAAATTTTATATAACATTTCTCTCATTGCTTGGCAGGAGAATGTTCAGCTTGAGGAGATTTGATGACATGTCACCTGATGAGCCTAGCGAGGAGGCTATCTGGTTGGAGATTGACGAACATGATCCTCATGGGGATGTCAATATCAGAGATAGGATTGAGCAGCACACTGATATGCTATGAGGATGTGATCTTTACCGAGGCTTCTTTCCACGCTCTTCCCTACTCCCTAATTGTACTTCAGATTCTTTTGATTTTGAGGATCCTACCGATTGGGTAACTACCCTTAAGCTGAAGTGTGGTAACTACAATCCTTTGGATAGCACAAGAGTGTGTTAGGATATTGTGATATATTACGCCTCTACCGACAAAGATTGAGCCGACGAGATAGTCTAGACTCCCGAGCCACCATCAGCTATAGCTAGGCTCACTAGATCTGCTTCGGGATTCTTCTATTGGCAGGATTCCTACTCTTCCTCATGGATACATCACATGGGCTAGGTATATTCTACAGGCTCACAAAGATACTTTACGGACAGTCGACGTTTATGAGGTAGTATATGCATCTTTGTTTGACTTTGGTGGTATGTCTTCTTCTTGGGCTCATGGAGTAGTAGAGTTATGGGATCATGGTAATAACACTTGTTGGATGGGCCTGGAGGAATTGACAGTCACACTTTTGGATTTACAGGCCGTGTCGGGTCTTCCCGTATTTGGTTATCACTATGAGGAGTGTGTTCCACTTGATGAGGAGTTTTTTCGTAGACAGCCCTCAGATAATTGTAATCGACAAGGTAGGTTAGCTATGCCTTCTGTCTATATTGATCTCCTGGACCACTATCACCAGACCTTCCGGGTCTCAAGGCATTCTATACGATCACGGGCTGCACTACTTGTGAGTACATGGAGAGCTTCTTCGTGATTATGCTCATCGGAGATCAGAAGACCGCATGACCCTTTTTGATTGGGTGTGTCTGAGGGTAGTTACTTATCCGAGGAGACTGCAGAGCCTATTTCACCAGTAGGAGCGACTTCTCCAACACTACCGAGATTGAGGGAGGATCTGTTCTTGGCTAGTTTTATAGTGACATGGCTCTGCATTTTTGTGCTCCCCGTTACAGAGGGCTTAGTTCGCCCAGGTGCTTTATTAGTGGCAAGCAAGGTCTCTCGAGGTGAGCGAGTTTCTCTTGCCCCAACCGTATTAGCCAGACTTTATAGGGTATTGGGGGTGATTTCTGCGGCAGATTCCCTAGAGCGACGAGATATGATGTTACCTTGGCAGTACTTATATGCTTGGGTTTATCTCCATGTACATGGTGCCTTTGCTTATTTTGAGTATCCAACATTCTTTTCAGAGAGATGGTATCCTACAGTCTTATAGTTATATAGAGCATCCTCTACTTTGGAGATGAAGAGGATTCACATGCTCTTTTTTGCTACTCATTTGGTCAAAGATCAATTTTTGTTGGTTCATCAGTCGGATATATCCGGCCTACCCTCTGACGCGATATGGATTGATCTTATTGACAATCTTGATGAGAATGATAGATATTTCTTGCTTCATGGTCATCGAACACTGAGAGTAGTTGAGTACCTTTTCAGTATACTCCCAGGATGGTTATGTTATCGGTTTGGGCAGTTAGTTGTTATAGAGGGCTATCAGCATAATCAAGTTGCATGACAGTTTATTTTCTGCCAATCGATTGCTCACGATGGAAAACCACTCATCCCTGGTCTAGTGGATTTTAGGAGGATCAGAACAATTCCCCTTGAGGCACATTACTTTGCTGCTTCAGCCATTTGGCTACATTTACTGAGGCTTGGTACTGGTGCTCATTTTCGAATTGCTTCTTCACATAGTCGCACAGGGGTTAGTTATACTTACCTTACCTAGGTACGGCTATCTTTTAACCCTTTCCTGGAGCGTGGTTCCCAGAGATATGAACACAGGATGAGGTCCTTGGGCATTCCTCGAGATCGAAGGATCCACCGTCGGTCACCATTAGCAGGAGATTATAACGCTAGAGGTATAATCACTATTTTTCTCTCTTTCAATACTTATATCCCCTTTTTTTTCAAAATATGTTTATTGTGTCTGATATTCTAATTTGATTCTTGATAGATGCAACAGTTGGCGAGTAGGTTAGGGCTGAGGATACCACTTCTCATGGCAGAGTTAGAGCTAGGAATTCTACCCCTGGCTACACTGATGTTTCTTCACCGGTTTGCAGGCGTAGGTGTAGCCAGCCCAAAGGGCCTGTACAGGTTTCAATTGATTATTCCACGAGTCTGCCTACATGACCATTTATGACTTCCGATGAAGTGCCACAGGTGTCAGGCAGCACTAGAGATGTTATTGAGGATTCTGAAGCTGGGTTGTCGTGCGTGTCGACCATTGATACTACCGCCTCTGATTTTGTTATCCCTTCTATGGAGCCACCTTCTCTGCTGAGCTTGACTCTGCCCACTGCCTTGGGGAGACTTCTGAGGTGAGAGACCTCGTGCCTAGCAAGGCTTCTGTTGAGCCATCACATAGCCCTAGAGCTTACCAGATAGTGAGGGTCCCCGATGATTATATCGCTTACGATACTCTAGTTCAGTCAGATTCATCAAGCTCTGGTACTTTCTTCCTCTTTTTATTTATTTATTTTTATCAACTATACTCCTTTACATCTGCTTCGTGTTGATTATTTTCATTTATTTCTTGTAGTGCCTGATGTAGGTTATGAGTCCGAGATCTACCATCGACATCCCTATAGGTCGATTCCATGTGATAGGAGCATGCAGGATTGCAGCTTGGTGTTTTTGAGGGACGTGGTTTCTTGGATTGCCCTGGACTCACCAGAGTCACTGGACAACTTTACATCTTATGCGAGCACTACTTTGGACCTTTTAGCTTGTAATGGTCTGGAGGAACAGGCTCTCAAATATCTGGAGGCTCTTTGTAGAGACATAGAGTTCTTGATCCACCGGATGAGATCGCTCAGCATTGTCCATTCTAGCACTTTACTGATAGAGCCTCGGGAGCAGGTTAGGCATCGTAGGGAGGTGGCTGACCTAGCGCATGATGATTTTGAAGAGAGTGCCAAGGCTCGTCAGAGTTCGATAGATTCTTCTTCTGAGTTAGACAGATTGATTGCCAGGCTCAGAGAGCTGCAAGTTGAGCATGTTAGAAGAGCTCAAGTTATAGAGTAGGAGCAGCAGTGTTATCAGCTACATCACTGTGATATGATAGATGTTGAGTCGCTTTGACAGCTACCGATGCTGCGAGAGTGAGTAGCCATCTTTAGACTTATTTAGCAAAATGGAGTTACAGTTTAGGCTCCCATGATGTACTTTACTTTTCTCTCCCTTTTTTTTATTAGTCATGTATCATCTATCCTTTTATTATACTAGTGGACTTTAGTACTCTCCTTTTACTTCTACACTTTTGTACTTTTGTAGATTTGATGAGAAGATCAGCTTTGATTTGTGATCTAGGCTTGATTTGTAAACTTTGTTCTTTGGGATTGATTTGTGTGCTAGCTATAAAACTTTGATCATTTCAGCTTCGAACCATCTACTCTCTGCTTCAACATCCTTGCTGAAGATCACTTTCTTTCATGTCATTGTAGATTTAAGTTTTCTCTAACCCTCGCTTCATGCTTGGTTGGGTTTGATGGAGGAATTGATCTATTTATTTTGATGAATGATTCTGTTGGGGCATTGATTTATCCGTGCTTAGTAGGATTTGAAATTCCTTCTATCCTAGCTTTGAGCTCGACAGACTTGATGAAGGAGTTACCTGATTTGTCCCTATTGACTTGTTAGGAAGTGTATGTATGCTATGAACCCTATGCTTGCTGCTTTGATGGATTCGTTGAAGGATACATACAGATGACCCAACCTTCTGGCTTATATAAGGTCAATGTTGAGTTATTAGTCTAGCAATGTGTGCTTTAACAGACTGAATAACCATGAAGTTCCTTTAGTTCAGCCATTGACTTTGTTTGAACTATGGAATTACTTCCTCGGTCCCGTGCTTTCTGCTTTGACGGACTTGGTGAGGAGATAGGCTTTGATCTGTGCTTTAAGCTTGATCATATCATTTGAGAATAGATTGAAATATCACCTTACAAGTAATATGAAGATTGATTTGAGGTAGCCCTGAATTGAGCGCTTCCTCACATTGCCTTGATCTATCGATCAAGTAGAGAGATCTCCTGAATCCTGATTGCTTACAATCACTAAGTTGGATCTGGTTTGAGATTGAACAATTATTGTTATTGGACTGATGAGCAAGGGCTCTTTCACTACGGCTTTTTCTTACGGCTTGTTGAGTGAGGAGAGCGTCAACAGCTTGACTATATTTGGGTTTGTTGAGTTCGACCTTTAGAACTTACTCGAGTCTTCGACTTAAGCTACAGTGGGTTGGTGGTTTTATCATCAGACTAACTAACCGGGGCTCTTTCACTGCGGCCTTTTCTTATGGCTTGTTGAGTGAAGAGAGCGTCAGCAACTCAGTCATTTGTGGGCTTGTTGAGTTCGACCTTTAGAACCCATCCGTGTCCTAGACTTCAGGATGTAGATGTTGATGTTTATCCGACTCAGTTGATAGAAGCTTCCAAAATCGGGAGTTCTTTTGACTTGATCTCCAGAATTTGGCTAATATGAAAAATAAATTTCTTGACATTTAGGATTGTCTTTTCATGCGTAGAAATAGATTCTTTTTGTTTCTGTAAGAACATGCAATTTAACAATGATAATTATAGATATATTCAGGGATTTTGGCTTAAATCTCGATGTCAACCTGAATAAGAATATATTTGAGGATCTCGTCTTTTGGCACGATGTCAACTCAAATAAATTTAATATAAACTAAAAAAAACCCCATGTCTTGTAGGGGGAATTCTAAAGTACATTTATGAGAACTTTCAAGATAAAAATATACAAATACATCTATATTTGAATTGATGTACTCTAAATGAGATTTTAACATACAACATTGATTTCATCTGTATATAGAATATATAAAATGCCCCTTGTGTAATAAGAGAATTTTCACAAAAAAGTTTTTCCATCTAGAGTTTATTTATTTAGGGATCTCGGCATGAAACACGATGTCAACATAAATAGATATACTAAAAAAAATGAAATGCCCCTTATCTTGCAGGGAGATTTCTATTGTACCTCGAGAATGTGGTCGTCAAGTATAGTACTTTTTCAAGTATCAGCCATTAATTGGCGGCATTAGTCTTTCACCCTTTAGATTGATGAATTGGTATGCCTCTCCTAAGTATACTTTTTCAATGACAAAGGGTCTTCCCAGTTAGGTTCAAATTTGCCACCAAATTTTTGATTATGAATAATTGGTATTCTCAGCACCATGACCAATTCTCTTTTCTGGAATGTTCGGGGACGCACCGTATGGTCAAAAGCCCTGTACATCTTTGCTCAATAGACTTCTAGATTTTGATGAGCTTGCAATCTAACTTCATCAAGCGCGTCGAGCTCCTCCATTCTTAGACGGACATTTTGATCTTCAGTTAGATTGCATTGGATGGCTACTCGAAGTGAAGACAACTTAACTTCAAGCGGAAGAACTGCTTCAGTTCCAAATACCAATGAATAGGGAGTGGCTTTAGTCGGCATCTTGTAGGTAGTTCGATGCGCCCATGGTGCCTCTACTAGCTTAGTATGTCATTCTCTTTTATTTCTAGTGAGAATCTTCTTGAGCAGTTTGGCTAATGTCTTGTTGAAGGTCTCCGCCAAGCCATTTGCTCTTGGATTGTATATCGAATAATATTGTCAATCAATTTTATGTCGATCGGCAAACCTATAAATTTTTGCACTTTTGAAAGCTGTGCCATCATCAAAAATTATTCGGCGTGGCACTCCAAATCTATAGACTACATTATGCGTGAAGAAATTGATCACCGCCAGTGAACTTCTTTAAATGGAGCGCCCAAATACTTAGAGAAATAGTCAGCAGATGAAGCGATGTCCAGCTGACGATGGTGGATCAATTGGTCCAATCACATCTGTGCCCCAACATTCAAATGGTCAGGATGCTATTGTTGGGTGTAATGGATTTGGAGGTTGATAGATGAGATTCCCATGTACTTGACACTCATGACACTTATTAGTATGATTAATACAGTCTCTCACCATAGATGACCAATAATAACTCATCCTTTTGATCTTTACTGCCATCTTGGGACATGACTTATGTGCACCACAAAGTCCTTCATGAACTTCAACCATCACTTTGCTTGCTTCATCTATATTTAGGCATTGTAGCCACATTTGTTCAAAGAATCTACGATAAAAGTGTTGTTGACGAAAGCATAGCGTAGCATTCTCTTCTCGATTTGAGCTGCTAGTGATTTATCGTTTGGTAATTTGCCTTCTTTAAAGTAGTCAATGAAGGGTTGCCTCCAATCATGTGACTCTTCTACAACAAAGGCTTCACACTGCTTTTCTGAGGCAATATCATTCTTAGCTCTTCTTGGTATAACTTTTTGTTAATTTTGGAGAGTATGAGGAGCAACCTAAGTCGCATCCTGTTGGATCAAATTTGGTAACCCCTCTACCTGCGGGGATTGATACTTTATCAGTTCTAGAACTCGTCGAGTAAATATGTCAATCAAGACATAATCACTATTTATACTTGTCATTTCCTTAGCTAATTTTGCCAAACAATCGACTTTATTATTCTCGGATCGAGAGACTCGAATTAGTGTGATATTTGGTATCTGCTTCATTAGCTCAAAAACTCACTTGTGATAAAAAGCTAACTCAAGCTTGTTGATTCTATAGATGTTAAGTACTTGATTTATGATAAGTTGAGAATCTCCAAAAATGTGATGGTTTTGAATGCCTATGCAAATAGCTTCTTCAAGACCTGTCACTAATGCTTCATATTCAACTTCATTATTAGTTCTTTGCTCGGTTAATCCATATGATAGTCTCATTATCCCTCCTTCTGATGTTATGAAGATGATGTCGATTCCTGCTCTTGCTCTTGGGAAATTTAGATGTTGGACTTATTTGATCGACGAGGCTCTATTAAAGTACATTTCTCAAATTTGTGATTTTTCTCTTTCATGAATGAGCATAATTTGCTCGTCGGGCAAATCATCATTAAGAGAAGAGTCCGCATGGATAGGATGTGCAGCCAGAAAATCTGCTGAGACTTGTCCCTTCATAGCTTTTTGTGGAACGTATGTGATATCAAATTGCAAAACCAATACTGCTCATCTCGCCAAGCGACCTGTCAACGCTGGTCTTGTCATCAAGTACTTCAGGAGTCAACCAGGCTCTAAAATTGCAAACCGCTCTCTTCGATGAAAAGAGTGTTTTAAAGTGTTTGTAATTTTCGAAGTGATGGAATAGTAGATAAGACACTACCTCGAGATTTCATCCTCATTTGGTGAGAACTTTAGATGGTTCCAGTTTCCTATAAAGCAAGCCCTATTAATTACCTCCCAATATATGAGAGAGAACTTTCGATTAAGGCTAGTCATTAGGTCACTGAATGCGTAGCGATAGTAACAACATGTAGAGTTTAGGGGTGTGCATTTTTTAATTAAAACCGAAAATCCGAACCGATCCAAACCGAATTTTTGAATTCGGATCGGTTTTATAAATTTTTTTTGGATTTCGGTTTTGGATTTGGTAAAATTTGGTTTTCGATTTTCGGTGCGGTTTTATATTATCTTAATCCGATTAAACCGAAAATAGCTAAAAAATTTAATTTTTTTCATTTTTTTTAGAAAATTCCTCTCAAAAAAGTAATTTCAATGATAAATTTATATATTATTAGTTTCATTTGTTAAAGAGTTATTTAATTTTGTATGAAATGATTTGATAAAATGATGTAATTCTTTGATTAATAATTATTATAGTAATTATATTTTTAATTTTTTTTCTAAACCAACCAAAAAATCAAAAAAATTGATTTGGATCGTCGTTTTGTTATTGATTAAACAAATCGGTTTGTTCGGATTCTGGATTTAAAAATGAACGGTTTAACAAATTTTAAAATCAATCCGTCCAAACCGACCGATTGCACACCCCTAGTAGAGTTTCAAAATTTAGATTATAAAATTTATCATTTCAGCTTAAACCGAATGGTTGGGGAATGATGACATGCCCGATCTAGATCCCATGGTTCTTTCATCCCGGGTAGTCACAATCCCTAGTCTACTTAGTCAGAGGAGGTAGTCGACCCAACCTGATAGAAGGATCCTTATCAGCAACACATGGGTTACGTGGTCTAAGAAATTCTTGTAGACCTGGGGTGGTGTTTGTCTGAGAAGACATACTTAAGTCTACCTTAGCTGACAGAGGGTTGTTTGCCCTATCAAGGATACCCTATGATTCATAACTCAAAGGGCAGAGTCATTGGTGAGCATACCACCGACAAGTAATATAATGGAGCTAATTATCAAACCACCCATCGAGGACTCGTCAGAATCGCTTATCTGGAGCTCTTGGCCAAGCCACACAATGAGAGGACATGGGCCACGTCCTTACTGGCAAGAGATTGATTGAGAGTGAACATAGTAGAACACTTGATTTGACATTGACTATTTTGTGAGCTAGAGTTTTCTTAATTTGTCACCCCCGAAAAATAATTGCGGAAGGTGGATAAATTAAGTTTGATTTAAGTTTTTAATGCTAGAATTCCGTTTAAGTAGTTTTTAGATTGCTACTTAAAAAAATTGATTAATTAGAATATGTTTAAGAGTTTTAGATCATGTCAACTTTATTTAGCTACTAATAAATGATTAGATTTACTATCACTGACAGAATTAGTTTCTCAAATATTTCACTGATTTGAAACTCTTATTATAAGTTTTTAGGTCTTGTTAACCTGGAGCCAATCCTTAGACTAAACTGGGAAATAGTCACAGAAGATCCTCTAACACGAATTTAAGCATTCAAAGATAGTCGAGGCCCATGCGGGTGTATTGTAATTTTAGGTAATCTTATGTTTGAATTATGAGATTAATTTTGTATTTTTATTTTTATTTTATTCCAATTTAGTCTGCAGAGCCTTTTCTGATATTAAAATTTGCACTTTAAATCTCTATGTCCGAGCACATGCAGGTATTTATAGCTTAGCTAATTTCATCTAATTAATGAAATTATTGATCTTGAAAATCATAATTATGATGAAATTTCTTAATTTTTTATTAAAGGAGACCCAATAATTTTTGTAGAATTGGATTTAGATCGCTTCTCGCCTTCTGTACAAGGTCAGATCCGATGGAAGACATTGTAAATTGATCCAATATCTTATTAGATTTTTCAGATTAATATTTAATATATTTCAATTTAGCTTGCGCATCCTTTTCAGACCTTAAAATTTACACTTGAAATCTCTATGTCCAGAATACGTAATAATTTATACAGATAATTTCACCTAATTAGTGATTTTATTGAAAAATTCATAATTATAATGAAATCTCTCAATTTTTATTAAAGGAAGCTATGATTTTATAGAATTTGATTTATCGTCCTTTCGCTTGCATAAAGAGTTGATCCGCGACTAAGAATGCATTTTGGAGCTATATGTTCAAAGGATAATTTAATTTGTTATTTTAAGAAGAAAATTTACTCCTAAAAGTAGTCCCCATTTTACCATTCTTTTATTCAAATTTATTTTCCTCCTCTTTTATTCAAATTTGATTTCCCTTTCTTCTATTCAAATTTAATTTCCCCCTCTTTTATTCAAATTTGATGATTTCCCTCTCTTTTATTCAAGTTTGATTTTCCCTCTCTTTTATTCAAATTTGATTTTTCTCCTCTTTTATTCAAATTTGATTTTTTCCTCTTTATTCAAATTTGATTTTCCTCTCTTTTATTCAAATTTGATTTTCCCCTCTTTTATTTCAAATTTGATTACCCACTCTTTTATTTCAAATTTGATTTCCCCCTCTTTTATTCAAATTTGCTCATTCATTATTTCTTTTAGTTTCTATAAATAAAACTAAAGGGGAGTCTCTTATTTTATTCTATTTATTTGAACGATTGGCATTAGGACATTGGAAAGGGGGTGGTTAGGAACTTTAATGGGCTTTCAATTCTACTCAGATAAATTTTGTAAGTTTTTTTCACCCTTCTTTTATTTTGTTTTATTTTTATATTTGTTGTAGGTCATTTTATCTTCCCCATATTTTTTTCTAAGTTAAAAGATTTGACATAATTCCTGAGTCATCCCCGCAGTGGGTCAGATCGGTGTTTTGGCCTACTCGATATACTGCTTGAGCGAACGAGTGGTGTCATGAAGCATTTTTCATCTCATCGTGCCCTGTTGAGCACGATGAGATCGTTAAACTTAAAAGAAGACACACAATACAATATATATTCCTCCCCTTTTTTTTTTTAAGTCTGGAAATTAGACAAAATTTCTGAGATTGCCTGGGGAGTGACAGGAGCTTACTCAGACGCCGTGGTTTGAAGCGAATGAAGATTTCTGACACCATAACCGCTTTTTTATCTCGGGCCATTGAGCACATATTCTTCAAACCTGAAGAAATATAAAAGATATATATATATATATATATATATATATATATATATATATATATATATATATATATATATATATATATATATATATATACGATTCACGATCCCACGAGTTCGACGCATTTTTTGAGCTAGCAAAGGAAGTTAGGTATGTAATTGGGAATGTACAATGGCGACGCAAAACCAAAAAAGAAGAATTCTGACGATATTCTTCCTCTGCGCATGAAAAAAGGACCGTGGGGAAGTAAAAATCAAGAATGAATTCCATTTACGATGTTCTTTCCCGATTTACGACGCATCGAAAACGGGGCAACTAAAGTGAGGGAAGCGACGCCATAAATCGAAGGAAGAATTTGCCTATTGTCGATGTTCTTCCCGATTTAGACAAATAAAACGGACAAAGTGAGGAAGACGCCGAAATTCGAAGAATACTGTTTATGTTCTTCCTGACACGACGTAGCAAAAATGGGATGGCTAAAGTGAGGGAAGCGACACCGAATATCGCAGGAAGAATTCGCCTGTTGACGATGTTCTTCCCCGATTTACGGCGCAACAAAAACACGATGAAAAAAAGAAGTTGCGGGCTGTAGGAAGATGCAGACTGCGGTTTGAAGGAAATGGGCTGCGGGTTGGTGGAATTGGGTTTCAGTGGACGGATTTTCGCCGGGACGGCGCGGGTGCAGGGTTGGAAAATGCGCGGAACGGCGGGAAACGGTCCGATTTTTGCGGTTGAAATGGCTGTTCGGTTGGCGCAAAGCGGGCCGGCGGCAATGATACGGCGGCGGGTGCTCGAGCGCCGACGACGAGGTTCCGCGGAACAGGTCGGCGACGATCAGGACAAGGCGCGTGCCGCGTGATTTTGCGGTGGGTGGAATCGGCGAGTCGCGGATTTGGCAGCACAGTGGAACGACGGACGCGGGTCGGCGGCGGGATCGGCGAACGCGCGGGTTAAGCGGGTCAGCGCGCATGTCGGCGGGATCGGGCCAGCGGGTCGCGTGGGGCGGGCACACGGAAGAGGAGCGAGCCGCGGGCTGGAAGCGTGTCTGCGGTGGGTCGGGGCGCGCGGCAGCGGGCTTGCGGTCGTGGGTCAGAACAAGGGGTGCGGACGGCATGAGTGGGTCGCGGAAAGGTGGGTCGTGCGGTTCGGTCGGAGACGGGACGAGGAAGCGGGTCGCGGGTCGCGCGGGTTGCGTTGCGCATCGGCGGGCTCGGGTTTAGCGGGATCGGCAGACTCGGGTTGGCGGAAGACGGGCCAGCTGTTGGAGCAGATCGCGTGGAACGGCGGCGGCGGCGTAATTTGGCTGGCGCGATTGGGCTGGAGCGGGTTGGAAGGCGGAATTCCGCCGGAGCGGCGGCGTGAGCGCGTGGTTTTACGCGGAACGGAAGAAAATGGCAGAAACCGAGAGAAAAAAAATTTAGAAAAAGTGGAGGAAATTTACCTTTTCTTGAACTTGAGAGGAAAAATCAGGAGAGAGAAAAGAGTAGGTGAGAATTAGAGAGAATTGCTAGAAATGGAAATAAAATGGAGAGAATCATTTTTTTTTTATTTTAATCAGAAAAAAACTGAAAAAACAGAAATGAGAGGAACGGTTGCTGCATTAGGAATAATTTAGAAATTTTTTAATTAACTTTAAATTTATTAAATAATTTTAATATGAATTTTACACCGATAAATGCATCAAACTTTAATCATTAACAATTTTAAATTCTTCTAAATATATTCATTAAAATATAATCATTTGATCATTAACAATTTTTCTGCCACCAAACTTTAATTTAACTTAGAGAGATTTATATTCATAACACATAATTTTTATTAATTTACATATTTAACAATTAAAATTTAATATTTATAAATATAATACATTTTATATATATCCAAAAATACATTTCACTTTAAAAATTGAATCTTAAATATATAAGAATTGACATTTTAATTTAATAAAATAAAAAAATTCACATTAGTTAATTTTTTAATCTTGAAAAGGCAAATAATAAAGCTTCACAAAAATTAATCATAAACTCCATGAATTACTTGATCTTAAATAAACAAAAGCATAATAAAACTTACCAAAAAATAATCATAAATAAACCAATGGGAATTAAGCAAAATAAACTGATTATTAAACCCATTTTTAACCCAAAAATTTAAGTTCATAAATGAATTTATATTGCTTGCTAAATTATATTTTTCAATTATCTGACATAGGACTAAACCTAAGGCTTTCACACACCTTCGCAGCCACAATTATTGTATATTAAATATATAAATACATAAAATTTATATGATATATATGTAAATCCCCAAAATGAATATAAACTGTTCAAAATATTATACGATTAAAAAACTAAGACAACACTCATAAGAAATGAATGAAAAATGAGCATTCATAAATCAAACCCCAAACAGATTTAGAAAACAAAAGAAAAAACATATATTGTGATGAAGAAGACAATATAATTTCAAAATAAGTTATGCTCAAACCTTGATCATGCAACATCAATATTCGAACAAAATCCAATTATTTCAACCACTACAACTAGGAGCAGAACGAGACACAACTAAGAGGTAATTATCCCATCTTAAATTTTATAATTTCTCTTACATGAGGCATCATTAAAGTTTTTTTTGCCCATAAAAATTTGTCCCTCCTGAGAACTGAAGTCGCACCTGCTTGCAACACTGCTAAACATAAGAAACAAGCCGCCAAACACTAAGGGTTTGAGAGATTAAATGCAGATATCGATTTCAAATACACGCTAACATTTCAAACGCTTTGGTAAAGAAAAATTTGCATTTCAAATACACCAAAGTACAGATTAAGCCCAACTGAGCACCAAATACAGCAATATAAAGGATGCATGTGGGTCACGCCGCCGCAGTACCCGGCCACAGATCTTGCCCGCGCCGGCCAAACGCCACCGCCGACGCCACAGACCCCCCACCACCACTATGACCAAAACACCATTCACAATAAAGAAATTATCTTAAACCACAACCATAATTTAAATGAATGCTAACATAACGCAACTATTTTGGTGAAATAGATGAAGATGTTATTAGTAGAATTCAAGTTGGATGGTTGAAGTGGAGAAATGCATCTAGCCTATTATGTGATAGAAAAATTTAAACTTGGGGAAAATTTTATAAGATGGTGGTAAGACCGAATGACTTATGCGAATGTTGGCCAATAAAAGAGAAGCATAAGACTAAGTTAAGTGTACAGATGAGGATACTTGGGTGGATGAGTGGCTTTACTCTTAGAGATAGAATGCAAAATGAGTATATTCGAGAAAAAAGTTGTAGATAAAATTAGAAATGCCTTTCCACATAAAGTAGTCAATTAGGAGAGAGAAATGCATTAGATTTGCTTATGTTAAGAAAGGTCAAGGTAGACCTAAAAAGGCTTAGTTAAGATGTATAAAAAATGATCTTAGTATACTTGATTTAAATTAGAATTTGACACATAATAGGACACAATGGAGACGAAGGATTCATGTAGCCGACCCCACCTAGTGGGATTAAGGCTTGTTGTTGTTGTTGTTGTTGCTAACATAACGCAACTAGAAGAAAGCGAATGCATGGGAAGGTCCACATTGCCAACCCAAGTACTCATCAAAGTTGAATTACTATCTACTGAGGTATTATGGAAGAGAACAAAAAAAAAAGAAAAAAAAAAATCTTGTGAGAATATTGATGGCATAGATCCTTTCGATAACAACAATAAGCATTCAGCTCACATAAAGCAGAAGAATTTACCATTAAGAATGCCGATATGGCACAGCTGCATTCCAAACCATAACAATCATAAAGCACCATTGTTTGCTTACATGTAAAACCATCAAGCAGTTTCATCCAAAGAGGTTGTAGCCATCAAACTGGAAGTCAATATCACATAATTTTAAAAAAAATAAAAATAAGAACAAATCATCTGCTCGGATGCCATAGAAATGAGAACTCAAAAGAAAACATGAGAGAATATAATGTGGATATAGCTAAAGCATCTGCAACAAGCCAATTTGTTGTTATGGTTGATAGACACCACCATACCATGAACTATAAACATTTTCATTTCAGAGATCTGACTGCAGAGAAGAGTATAGAAGACGATCAGTTAGCACGACCTTTGATGACATCCAGATCCATCTCCGACGGATCGGTCGCCTGCAGCTCTACCTGTATTCCATCCAGCTCCCTCTTGAAGCTTTCCTTGGTGCTAGCATAAAGCATCTTATTCCTCACTTTCGAAGTGTCAGGAGACCTTAACAACAAGATATAGAGTAGAAGCTTGATAATGAAAGATTTCATAAACAATAATACAGACAGCAGAAATAAGAGCAAATAAACACGCGTACTAATTACCATGCTATGAAAAATATCTTGCTTTTAGGGACGTTCTCCTCAGTAAAAAATTCAAAATCATAGACAGCATATCTACATTCACTTGCAGTAAGGTTGGCAGTAAAATCCTCATAGTTGAGGGTAGGTTCACCAACTTTGTCCACCACAACCTGCTTCAGTTTCTCATCTATCTTGTAAATTATGAAACGGTAGGTTCGCTTTGCCTTCAATTCAAGGAACTTCAACTTACAATCATCATTAACGGCCATCCCTGAAGCTGAATTAGCCTGCAAGTTTTTGTGCACAATACCAAAAACAAAAAAAAAAATTGATAGTTCTTCTTTGAAAGAGAAGAATTCAAAGGGACACTAATAAAAAGGTCAGACCTTTTGATGAAATGCATCACGGACTAATTCAATCTAACCTGTAATACGATGAAATAGCAGATGCATGGAAGAACATGCAAGAGAATTCACAGAAAAAGGATTCAGATATTGGATCTCATGATGATCTTTTAACACTCAAAAAACACGCATACAGACCAACGCTTTCCTGAATTGAAAAAAAGAAATCTACTGGCTATATACACAAATTTACCTGAACCGAGCAAATCGAACCTTTTTTACAAAAGATCCATAATTCATTTCCACTAAATCATATAGAATAATAAATAATAAACTATGGATAAACATAAATCAACCAAAAATCCATACCGACGACAAAATCTAAAGATAAATCAAACCAAAACAGATACATGCAGAACAAGACTAGAAGTCTAGATCTAAACAACAACCCTAAATCCCCGTAATAAGGATACAAACTAAAGCGACAGTGCATGACTCACCAATGAATACACGAAAAATTTGCGATGGATAAAAAAGTCACACAAAGCAAGATTAGATGGGACTAAAAATAGATAATATATAATATGCAAAAAAAAAAAATACAAAGAGCGAAAAGGGCTTAAAGTTTAGAATCCTTAAATATCGAGAGTTAAAAATGAGAAAAATACCATTTTTGCGAGTTGATCGGAGGAGAACAAGAGATAATCTAGGGTTTCCTTCGGCAAGAAAGGAAAGCGTTCTCCGGAATTGGAGAATCGAGAAGACTTTAGTGGGAAGGGGAGAAAGAGAGAAAGAGAGAAAGAGAGAGAGGGGAGGGGAGGTAGCCGTGGCCCGCGTGATGTGGGGGCCAGGCGGTGGGTTTTCAATACATTTTACCGCCCACTGCCGTGGATCCCACGCTGAAGTGACGACTTGCAATTATAGGCCGCCAAGTGGTTTGGGTCGCTATAAACCCGCAAATTAGATGACTTGATTTGGGCGGGTCCCCGGACCATTGGTCCGGCCCCCGTCAAAAAAGATTTGGCTTGGGCGGCGTGAGACCCAATTTCTCCAACCAAAGCACAAAATAAAAGTCTAAATTTAATTTTAAGCTAACTGAATTCAATTTCAATTCAACTTTGAATCAGTTTAGAGTAATGTTTTCACTATTTTATTTTTTAATTATTATCATATATATATATTTTACTACTATTTTAAGTTATTTAAAAAAAAACTTTGATAGAAATTTACTTTTAGAAATAAATCTATTAAAATATGATTGTTATAAACAAATTATTATTATTATTATTTTAAATATTTATATGTGTTTATAAACAAATTATATGTGTTTATATATATAATATAAATAATCTTATTTATATATAAATCAGAGGATATTTTTGACAATTTTGTTTCAAAATCATATCCCTCTAACTCAGTTTGAGCTGTAATTTTTAAGAAATAATTAAAAGTTTGACCAAATCAAATGAAGAATGGGACTAAACTGTTCAAGTTGTTGTGGCCGTAAATCGCATTAAAGCTAATTTGTTTTATTTTTCTTGTTATGGTGATTTCACAGTGTTACAATATTTTTTTATCTGATTTATTTACTTTGGAGATAAATAATCAGAAGTGATTCAAACTTAATTTAAAACTCACTTCCAATGCTGATTTAAAGAAAATTGAATTGAAACTCACTTCATAATTGAAAGAAATAATGTTCAATAATGAGGGTTTCATGTCTACTTCAATTTTTTTTGTGTATGATAATATTAGAGTGAGATAAACTCAATAAAATGACCATAGATTAGATTATACTTTTTATTTGTGAAAATAAAATAATTGAAATGTGAGGGGAGAATTTATATATATATATATATATATATATATATATATATATATTTATAAATCATAGATTTCAAGTATATATATATATTCTATCAATCAATCCACTCATGTGAGAGTTCAATAATACTAATCCAAATCGACAAATGATTGAAATCGCTCGAAAGTTACATACGAAATTTCGAGACCGACCGTGATGATCAAATGATTTTCAAATTTGATGTGCTTATAGTCGAATCGAACGGCTCTACGAGACGAATCCAACGAGCCTAAGATCACTCAAATTGAAGATCGTTTGGATAGTGAAATCACCAAAAAAACTATGTATGATAAAATGAACCAATATACACCGTTCGATTGAGTATTTTGAGATTTTGGTTATAATGATCAAAATGCCCCTCTCAGAATCCTATAAATAGGACCTCATTCCTGTCATGAAAAGGGGGAATGAGCTAGAAGTAAACTTGGGAGAGAGCTAGAAGTTCGAAGTTTGTTATTACCACCATTATCGTCGATCGTCGTCTATTGCCATCACCGACTGTCATCAACAACCGTTACACCCCAACTACCACTGCATAGTTACTGTAACCTGATTCTGGAATTCCCATTATCAGGATTTTTCACATATAATCTTGTAATCATTGGAAGAATTTAAACTATGTACTAAAAGAAAATATATAAAGCATTTTTTTGCCAGTCCCGTGGTCTATTTCGGATTTTTCCAGAAAAATTTTTAGAGTTTATTATTCTCTTTTCAACTATCTGTGTGCGTGTTGGATTTTCATATAAAGCTAAGGCGTGAAGGTTTATTCAATTGCTACAAGTTTTCTAGCACGCAACAGGCGCCGTATGTGGGAAAGAGATTCTCATTACTTTATCATGTGAGACAACCAAGTTTCTCAACAAGATCGAAACCACCAGCCAGGTGGAGCACTTTATACTTTTGAGGAGCACATGCGAAGAATGCAGGAACATCAAGCTTAGATCCTTCAGCTCTTACTGGGAGCTAAATAATCGAGAATGCCACCACAAATTGAAGGAAATCAACCCTATCAACAACATGATAGAGTTAATGAAGAACCCTCTCATGATCATGTGAAAATTTCTCTCGTACATCATCCTGATATGGATTATGACTATAATGTCAGCTCAATTCATCCTACTTGTATTGCCCGACCAACTTTGAATCCCCCTACCTCTTTGATGGGATTAAATCACCCCCATTTCATGAAAATTACTCGTGAAGTTATTCGAGATGAAATACAACATTTTGTTCGAGATGAAGTTTTGTTAAGAGATAAACAGTTCATCCCTTATCAGAGTATTCAAGAATCTTCTCCTTTGCATGATATGGTTTATTAACAATCGATTCTAGTGGGATTTAAACTACCTAACATTGAACCTTATGATGAAACCTCTGATCCTTATGAGCACATCGATCATTACAGAGCTATTATGCATATTCAACAAGCCCCCGATGCTTTGCTCTGCCAACTTTTTCCTATCACTCTTAAATGGCAAGCTTGTACATTATTTTATTCCCTCCCCTAAGGGATTATTCTCAACTTTGCTCATTTGGCTAAACTCTTTGTCGAACAATTTATCTCAAATCGAAGAATCATCAAAGACTCTTCTCATCTTTCTGGAATTCGCCAAAATGAAGGAGAAACCCTCAAAGAATATTTTCGAAGATTCTCTTCAGAAGCTTGTCAAATTCCAGGAGTAAATCCAGAGTTACTCCGAGGCATCTTCCTTGGATGTCTTCGACCCAGGCCTTTCTACTCTTCATTAATGCGAGATATAGTGCGATCTTACACTAATCTTATTCATCGATTAGAGACACAAATTACTGCTGATGAAGCAATTACTGCTCATAAAAAATAATTTGAGAATAACTCTAAGCGTAAGTATGCATCAGAAGATCTTACAACAATATCTCAAAACAAAAAAGAAAAATATTCAAAAGATCGCCAACATTACGACACTTCTAGATATACTCCACTAAATACGTCTAAGACTGATATCAAAATGGAGATTCAGAATTCTGAATATCTCAAATAGCCAAACCCATTGAGAAATCTAAATGAGAAAAATCAATCACAATCACTTTCATCATTCAAAAGAGCATTCAACTGAAAGTTGTGTTCATCTGAAAGGAAGAAATTGAACGTTTAATACGACAAGGACATCTAGGACTCTACTTATTGGAACAACGAATAGATCATCAAAAAAGAGATCAGAGGAATCATGGTAAAGAAATTGTTGGATTGAGTAAGAAATATCACCAATACTTATTTAAGGAAAGATCTCACTAAGGCAAGTGATTAAAGAAAGTTAAGTTTCTTCTTTACTCTATTGAAAAGTTTATAAGATTTTATTTTCTAAAACAAGTTTTTATTGTCGATGAAATCTTCCTTTATTGCATTCAATAAAACCCCTTAAAAGGCATACCCATAAGGAGGCATATATGGGAAGCTGATACTGGATAAGATACTCACTATAAAGACTCCAAGAGAGCAAGTGGTTGATAGTTTTGACTCATCAAAAATCTCAGAAGGCAAAAGCCTTAGAAGGTATATGTATATCAAAAATCTCAGAAAGCAAAAGCCTCAGAAGGTACATGTAAATTAAAATCCTCAGAAGGCAAAATCCTCAGAAGATACAAGTAAATTAAAAATCTCAGAAGATAAAAGCCTTATAAGGTACAAGTACATCAAAATCTCGGTAGTCAAAAGCCTCAGAAGGTACAGGTACATCAAAAATCTCGAAGATAAAAGCCTCAAAAGTACAGTACATCAAAATCTCAAGACAAAAGCCTGAAGACAGTACATCAAAACCTCAAGACAAAAGCCCCGAAGATACGTATATCACAATCTCGGACAAAAGCTTCAGAAGATATAGGAGCAACAACGGAGGAGGATAAGCTTGTTATGATCTTTTATGAGGAATAGCCACCAAATCATTTGGAAAATGAAATTTCTTCTAGAAGATTATCAAAGTATCACTATTGATAGTTGGCATCACATCATTGGATCTCATAGTCTCCTGTTGTCAACTGTTGAACCATCTATTGGAGTTTCAAAAAAATTAATTTTCTACAAACTGTGGGCCTTGATCGCCTCCAAATTCGGTTGGTCCGGCGAGGACATTTGACGCCTCTCGAGAGAGAAAATTAGAGCCTCGTTGTATGAACTATGTGCCTTGATCGCCTCCAAACCCGATCGGTCCGATGAGGATAGTTAACGTCTCTCTCGAGAGAAAACTGGAGTCTCACCGTATGAACTACAGACCTTGATCGCCACCAAACCCGGCCCCGACAAGACGTAACGCTATTTCAAGAGAAAACCGAGGCTCGCCGATGAACATGGACCTTGATGCCTCAACCCGAAGGAAGTTGACGCCTCTCTCGAGGAAAAACTAAAGCCTCGCATATAAACTATGGGTCTTGATCGCCTTCAAAGTCGGTCGGTCCGAAGAGGACAGTTGACGTCTCTCTCGAGGGAAAATCGGAGCCTTACCGTTTGAACTATGGGTCTTGATCGCCTTTAAACTTGACCGACGAGGATTTGATGTCTCTCTCGAGGGAAAATGAGTCATATGAACTACAGAATCTGATCTGACTCTCCTTCCGACAGACAAATGACATCTCTTTCGAGGGAAAAATAGAGCCTCGTCGTGTGAACTATGGGCCTTGATCGCCTCCAAATTCGATTGGTCCGATTAGGAAGGTGCGAGTTTTCCTTTACCTTTTTGAGAGTATTTATACTAGAAAAAATGACTCTTCAAATTCTTTTAAAAAATAAAATAAAGAAAACTCTTCATATACCTTATTAAAAAAACTTTTCAACTTCCTAAAAAAAAGAGAAGAGAAAATTATTCATATTTTAAATAAAATTAACTCTTAACATTCCTTATTAAAAATTAAAAAAAAAAAAACTTTTCATCTCCTTAAAGAGAGAGAGAGAAAAGAAAATTATTAATATTTTAAATTAAAAAAACTCTTTGTATTCCCCACTTAAAAAAAATCTCTTCACATTTCTCATTGAAAAAAAAAACTCTTTATATTCTTCATAAATAAAAAGTCTTTACTTATTCTCTCTCTCTCTCTCTCTCTCTCTCTCTCTCTCTCTCTCTCTCTCTCTCTCTCTTAGTTACTCACGTCAAAAGAAAGAAAAAAAAAAGAAAAAAATTAGGGGGCTCATAGTCCACTCTCTTTGAAATCAAATAGCCACCCAAAAATATATATATAATAATATAAAATGATAAAATAATTTATATATTATTACTTTATACATATAAAATAAAATAAATAAATATTAATAATTAATTAGTAAATAAATAAATAAATTTGCTACATATAATATATATTATATATCCTAATAATTTTTACTTAAAGTGATTTTATATATTTTTGAATGAAATGAGTTTTTTCATCCAACAATAGTAGGCAAATGATATATCCCTATAAAATTTATAAATCAAGCATAGATTTTAAGTTAAAGCATATATTCAATCAAATTCAATAAAATGAGTCCAATATCTTAGGATCAATGGATCAAATGAGCGTAAATCAAGCTCAAAAGTCACATATAAAATTTTCAGACACTGATTGGATGATCAAATGATCTCCAAATTTGACGTGCTTATAGTCGAATCGAGCGGCTCGACGAGATAAATCCAACGAGCCTAAGATCACTCAAATCAAAGATCATTTGAATAGTGAAATCTTCAAAAAATCATCTATGATCAAATGAATCAATATACACCGTCCGATGGTGTGTTTTGAGATTTTGGCTATAATGACAAAAATACCCCTCTCAGAATCCTATAAATAGGACCCCATTCTTATCATAAAAGAGGGTAATGAGCTAGAAGTGAACTTGAAAGAAAGTTAGGAGAGAGCTAGAAGTTCGAAGTTTGTCATCACCACTATTATCGTTGATCGCCGCCTATCATTGCCGCTACGCCAACACCCCAACTAGCAGATACCATCGTAACACTCGAATTCTCATTATCAGGATTTCTCACATATAACCTTGTAATCCCACTGTTGGGAAGAAGTTAAATTATATACTCCAAAGTAAATATATAGTGAAGCATTTTTACTGGGCTGGCCCCGTGATTTTTTCCCCCTATTTTTGGAATTATTTCACATAAAAAATTCTGGAGTTTGTTATTCACTTTTCAACTATTTGTGAGCATGTTGGATTTCCATACAGAGCTAAGGGGTGAAGATTTATTCTACCTCTACAAGTTTTCTAGCACGCAACTTATATACTCACTGCAAATTAAAAAAAAAGGATAGTTAAGTTCATTGAGAAATGAGCTTTAATAAATTATAGAAAAAATTTTAAGGTTTTGTTAGAGACAACTGTAGTTATATGAAAAAGCAATGAAAGAACTGCTTTAGAAAAAGTTATTTGAAAAAGTTGGGGTGAGTATATAATTTTTTTATTTATTTTATAAAAGTCAAATCATCACATTCTCACCATTATAATAGGTAGTCAGGTTAAATTGAAAAAAAAATATAATATTCCCATCACATATTCTTCAAAATGCAACTAGAACATAGTGCCACAAATGATATTGCTGTGCGATGTAAACTGCACCGCACCACACGACCATCGTTACTCAAAACGGAGCATAAAACTCATTTCAATCAAGGCGTGATGCAAGATAATCCCCATTTCAATCAAGACAAGATGCAAGATAATCCCCTTAACTAACAAACAGTTTCTTTGTTTGCCAAATTAATTAATCGAGGTGTCATCTTTACATTGTGTGCTAACTACCATTAGGATGCACATCCACATGAATATTTGTGGGTGAAAAATTATTCATTTATAAGTAATTAATACAACTTTTAAAAATAAGTCTCTATTATCATTAACTCTTTGATTGTTCATAATTTCTGCTTGTGTGAGTTTTTTGTTCAAGAAATTTTGGATAAAATTATTAATCTTCTATTCTTTAAAGTTTTCATTTTACTCAAGGTCAGTATCTACCAATTTATTTATCTTGTTGAAATAAATTGAGGCTCTATTTTGAGAGACAGTGTAGAATCAAAATATATCATAGTTATCATTTTCTATTACCTATTGATTTTCAAGCTTCTACCTTGCTTGAGATGATTTTTCATGGATGAAATTACATTTGCTATGCTTCTTTCACATGATAAAATGAAATCTGAAATCTGAAATAGGGTTTAAGATGGTGTATGGCTCAAACCCTAAGTTATATGCAAGTTTCGTTCTCTTTTTATGCTTCAGTTTTGCTGTTTGGATGGGATGGTATTTGTTAAGTCTCTGTTACATGTTCAAAATGAAATAAGAAGTGTGAAAGTAGGGTTTGAGGTGAAGTATGGCTAAAATCCAGAGCTATTTGCAAATTTTCTTCTCTATTCATGTTCCAATTTATTTTTTGAATGAAATGATTCATGCTAAGCCTCTTTCATATGCTTGAAATGGAATTAGAAATGCGAAAATGAGGTTAGAGATAATGTGTGGTTTAAGCCTTAAGTCATATGTGGGTGTCTCCCTTTCATTATTGCAGATTTGTTTCTCATTTTGTTTCCCTTCAATTGTATTTATTACAAAATACATAAAAAAAAAAGAAACTATAAGAGCAACTGTGGAAGTTTGTCTTATTATTTGAGGTTAAAAAAAGAGAGAAAGCCATTACTTGCTAAGAAAATTGAATATGTGTTTATGTCTCATTGCTCCAATTGTTGAATTTGAGAGAGTCTTCAAATGAGATTCAAGATTTCAGTTTTTTTTAGTTCATATTGTTGGAATCATACTAAAGATGACTAAGTTCTACCTTACTCCTTAATCCTTTTCCTTTTAATGGGAATTCCAAGATTATGTGCAATGTTCAATCTCCATATGAGTTGTTCGGTTTCTATCATTTGACAATTCATTACCATGCAAGTGACCATCTAATTAATTCTGAAAATTTTAGAATAATGCATATTAAATGTAGTATGGTTGTTTACCATTGGTGGATTAAAGTTATTTAACCTTATGAATAGCTATCTAGTTGAAGTAAAATTTTCATATTTCTATAAGAGTTGAGCTTAACATGATTACTTACTCTCTCTCTCTCTCTCTTACATCACTTGTTCATACTTATTCATGTTGGACTTAGATTTCATTTGGGTCTTAATTAATATGCAAGTCTCTCTTTAAATCTAAAAGTTTAGACATATACTTTGTTGGATTGGAGTTACTATATACTTCATATATTGAAACTTGAATCCAAATGCAAAGCTTTCTTTCTTAAATGCAAATTCTTCTTCCTCTTATATACGTTGAAGGTGGATGTCTTTGAAATAGATTTATTTTGTTGTCTATAATCCAACTTGTGTTGAAATTTATCATGCAAATAGTCATTTGGTTAAAATTGAAAGTTTCAAATATATGGTGAGGAGTTTAGTGTGATTGCTTGCCTTGCCTTGTCATTATCTTTTCCTACCATTTGGTTATCTATGATTACAAATGAGTATTTAGCCAAGTTTCATAGCATGCTTATGATGTATTTATTTGAGTCACTAAACAAATGAGAAAAGGGTTATGATATTTCATGGGAGTTATCTTGCTCTTGCTTTATCCATTTCCCTTCTTTCTATTACCTGCCAAGCTTGAAGTTGATTATCTTATTTAAGACAAAAAATTTAGAATTTTGTTTATGGATTGAGCAAATTTGATGGAATTATTTATATAAGTATTATATCAAAGAAAGAGGGATGAAGGAGGAAATAACTAGCTTTGTTAACATTGTGCTTGTTTACCTCTCTTCTTGTAATCCCAAATTAAGTCCCTTTGAAATGCAATCTGAAATTTGACTTTATGCAAATTTAAAACTTTCATTTCTACTGTTTATCTTCATTAAGGCTACATTTTATATAATGTTTGTCTATATTCAAAGTAAAGATGATTGAAAGATGTCTACATATGATTGAATATTCATGTTATAGCTTGTTGATTGAATTTTTTTAAAGTAAAATGCAATTGAAGTAATGATGAAACTAGTGGCATTACAAAGAAGCTTAAGTAGCAGTTAATTCTATACATTTGCAAATGCAAATTTCTAAATATGCTTTGTGATAAGTACTTGTTCACATTGTTCCAATGCGATAGGGAAATTTATTATAAGTACCTGTTCACGTTGTTCCAACGTGGCAGAGAAATTATTTGTGATAAGTATCCATTCACATTGTTCCAATGCGACGGAAAAAATTGTTATAAGTCCCTGCTCACGTTGTTCCAACGTGGCAAGAAAATACTTTGTTAAGCTGTGTTAACCCATGCATGCCTTTCTTGGCGTGATGGGCAAATAAATTTTTAGCTGCGGTGTCTTGTGACACCTACCATGCACAACTTTCTTGGCATGGTGGGAAGGCCTAGTCTCCTGAAGCAGCCCCTATATGAGGGGATGATACCGGGAGGCTGTCAAAAATTTTGGTAAACAAAAAAAAAAGTGTGTGTAAATGCCTAAGTTCTTAAGAAGGAAATCATGTGTATGTGTTCATTCATGCTTAGTTCAATTATTATTTTAACCGTCATATCATGTGACAATTACAATATGTTCATTCATGCTTAGTTAAATTGTTATTTGAATCTTCATATATGTGGCAACTACTTGCTTAAAATTCAAATTTGTTTTGTCTAAATGGTGATTATGTTTCATGAACGGGTGAGAGATAGAAATGTGAGACCCAATGCATTGTATGATTTAAATTTTACTTTATTATCAAGTACATCTTTATATACTATACGAGTGGGTTATATGAAAATAAGACATCTTATGTGTCATATGGTATAAGTCTTGTCTTATTATCAAACATATGTTTATGACATGATTGCATCCCTTTTGCCTAAGTCATAAAATAGGGTTAAGATAAAAAAAATCAACATGGATGATTGTTTAATCAAGTTTAAAATTTCAGATTTGTGATTACAAATGTAGTATGGAAATTTGTCCATGTTTCATTTACTTATCTTGCAACAATCTTTATATGCTTATGAATAGTTAAAAATGGAAAGAAAAGTATCTTATGGTTGTATGACTTAAGTCTTATTTTGTTATCAAATAAATATTCATATGAGGTGATGATGGATAAATTTAAAACATCAAGTTAGATATAACTTACAAATTGATGTGATATGAATTGAAAACAAGCTCAATTGTTGGGGATCTCTTCCTTTGAAAGATGGGTGAATTCTCTTAGAAGACTTAGACTTGCAATATATTTTGTGAGGAGAATAGGAGAAATGAGACAGTAATGCTTTCATGAGCGAAGAATTCTCTCTTATTTGTAATGAAAGTTAGCCCTTAGCATGAGGCCAAAAATAGAAATAGAATTTTTGTCATCCCATTAATTTCTATAGTTTTTCTACATGCCATTAAAATGGAGAGGAAGTTTTCATTTTCTTTGTCATTCTCTTCTTAATGACTCATAAAATGTGCATGAATCTAAGGAAGTTTTAATTTCCTTTGTCATTCACTTCCTAATGACTCATAAAATGAGCATGGATCTAAGGAAAAGCTTTCATTTTCTTTGTCATTCTTTTCCTAATGACTCATAAAATATGCATGAATCTAAGGAAAAGCTTTCATTTCCTTTGTCATTCTCCTTTTAATGACTCATAAAATGAACATGAATCTAAGGAAGAAATAAATAAAAAGAGGAGTGGAGAGGAAGGAAGTCCTCTTTTTCAACCAAAGTGCGTGATGCAAAAAAAAAGGGGGAAGAAAAGTCTTCCTTTCATTTATAAATGTATGTCATGATAAAAGGGGGATAAGAAAAATAAGTAAATAATAATAATAATAATAATGATAATAAATGATATTATGAATGGATCATAATTTCATGGGCTTTCATCTTCATACTTGGGCTATCCTAAAAATTTCTTAAATGGGCTTATAAAGACGCAATTAGCCCATTTAGAATCAGTGAACTATATATATATATATATATATATATATATATATATATATATATATATATATATATATATATATATATATATATATATATATATATATATATATTTAAAAGGGAAGGCCCATTAGGCTTAGTCTTATAAATGAGCTTATGTAAAACATGATAAAGAGAAGGTATAATGGAGATGAACATATAAACTTTAAGGATTGTCATGTTACTATGAATTAAATGTTGCTAGACTTAAGATTATCTAGTTTATTTTGCCTCCTCCTATGGCTTGATCATTTGCAATCATAAGAATCAATATTCATTTAAGTAAAATTTTCAGATTTCCTTAACTTTGTGTAAAGAAGATTTCAAATTTTCTCGATCATGAAAATTATTATTTTAGATTTTCTTAATCTTGTGTAAGGAAAATTTCAGATTTTCTAAGTTTATCAAACTTAGTATAATTATTTAGCTTATGAAACTTATGCTTTATGAAATTGTCATGATCCAAGGAAGAGGATGAAAAGAAAAGTGAATGGATTCATACTTGAGTTAATGGGCTTTTAAAATGTCATTTGAAATGAAGTTTAGTGTGATTTTAAACCCTTTTATTCTGTTGATTGATAATGTTAAAGTGATATTTTATCTAATAAATGTTCATATTACACCCATAAGCAAATGTCAAATCTATATCTTGCATTAGTATGAAGGTAATACATGATCCTCCAAAATTATTTGCTTTATACGAAGCCCAAATTCTAGTTGATTATCTTTTAAAAGAAAGAAAGAATGAAAAATGGGAAGTAAGTGGATAGCTTCAGTAGCATTAGTATCATTCTTCCCTCTCTATGAATATGTGAAGGGTGTCTTGAAATAAGATTTCATTAGCATAAAATCTGAAATTCCTTGACCTTCATTGATTAAGTTTAGAATGGCTATTCCCTAAGCTTATAGCTCTCTTTCAAATTCAAAGGAGTATATAATTCAAACTCATATACGGAATTCAAACTCATATACGAGTTTACATTTGAATTAATCTTTATCCATCTAAATTCTAATAAACATAAAATAATTTGGATGTGGCACACAAACCTAAGCATGGTTCATAACCTCTCTTCAAATCTCCCTTAAGATAGATACTGCACTCGATGCTCAACAAATGTCTTAAAAGGTTTAATGTATATCCTATAAAGATGTACATGTTTGATTCAAGATAAATCGAGAAGGGTTTAAATTTATATCATTAAGAACAAATGATCATTTGATGTGTAAGTAGATATCTTATCTCTTTTAATACAAATACATGCTTGATCATCTAGAACATATATTCATTTAGTTTGCCTTTGGGAATGTTGAATTCAAGAACAAATACATGCTTGATTTAGAACGGATCTTTACTTATTTTATAATAGGTATTAAAATGACATGTCATACTAGATATAATCACTTCAATTTAGACATTTAAATGTCCATACAATATTTTAAAAAGAACATATACTTGTATGTATGTTGAAATATCTACTAGATCAAATATATAAGAAGTATGCAAGCCAAATGCAAAGTGAAAGAATAGATATCTACATTTTCCAATTTGGTCTTAGGACTGAGGTCGGGTTAACAAAACCTAAAAATCTATTTATGCTATTATAATATTTTAATTTAATATAATATGAGATGCTAATTCTATCATTGAATGACACAAGATAAATCTATCAACATCATTGTTAATGTATCTTTTCAAGTTCAAGATTGTAAGAAGAAAGTCCTAAACTCAATCCTCTATGTTCAATCTAGAGTTGACAAGGTTTGAAGAATGATAGATCTTGAAATAATTAATCTAGATCTGATCCTCTACAAGAAGATTATCAGAGTTGACAAGGTCTATATCCTGATTTAGTCTTAGGACCGGGTCCAGGTTAACAAAACCCAAAAATATCATACCAAAATCAAAACTTGTAATTTAACATCTATAATTCAACTTAGATATCTTAATATCCATACAATATTTTAAAAGAACATATACTTGTATGTATGTTGAAGTGTTCATAATGTTAGATACTTAGAAAAATATGCAAATTATATATAAAATAGAATAGATAACTACATATCCCAGTTTAGTCTTAGGACCGAGTTCGGGTTAACAAAACCCAAAAACCCATATCAAAACTTATGCTTACAATCTGACACATATGTCATGCCAAACATAATTACTTCAACTTAGACATCTAAATGTCCATACAACATTTTAAAAGAATAGGTACTTGTGTGTATGTTGAAGTATTCATTAAATCAAGCATCTGAATAAGATATGCAAGTCATGTACAAAATGAAAGAATAGATATCTACACCCTAATTTGGTCTTAGGATCGGGTCCGGGTTAACAAAACCTAAAAATCTAATGATGTTATTATAATAATTTCAATTTAATAAAATCTGAGAAGTTAATTCTGACATAAAATGACAAATGATAAATCTATCGACACTTCTCAAGTTCAAACTTTCGAGAAAAAAAGTCTCAAACTCGATCTTCTATGCTCAAGTTAGAGTTGACAATGTTTGGAGGACTATAATTCTTGAAGCAATGAATTTAGACCCGATCCTTTACAAAAAAACATGTAGAGTTAACAATGTCTACTACATTTAAAAGATTATCATTAGTGTGTTTTAAATGATCAATAATCACATGTTTAAATCTAAATCAATTATAAAATGATAAAATATTTAAATAAAAATAATAATAAATATATAAATCAACTAAAATTAATTATTTAAATTTAAAGTTAAAATCAATCCACCCCTCCACAACTGTTTATCTAGGGGTGACAAACAAAAGAAGACTTTAACTCACAAAGAGCCAATGTCAAATCAAATACATAACTATTTTAATGCTCAAATAATCTTAAGCCCATAAGGACGTGACCCGTGTCCTCTATCCATGTGATTTTGCCATAAAATGGTACCACATAAATGACGATTATGACCAGAGCCCTCTGACCGGGTGGTTTGTTAAAAAATGACACCACTAAATTACGGTCACGGTCGTAGCCCATATGTTCCCCAACGGCTTTTCTTTTTGAGCTGTGAATTATAGAACCCATTTGGTTGGGAAAAAAACCCTATGTTAACTAAGGTTGACTTATATCTGTCTCCTTAGATAAACTCCACACTGAGGATACCTTGGGCGACATAACCTCTTGGCGACAAGGATCCTTCTACCGGTGGGTTAGGTCAACTACCTCCTCCTCCGACCGGACCCGATAACGGGATGACGGAACCGTGGGATCTAGATCGGGCGCGTCATCATTCCCCCCAACAAAATTTTTAAATAAAAATGATAAATTTCATAATTTTCAAACTCCACATATTGTTATTATACAATCACTACTTAACGATTCATCGACTAGCCTTAATCAAAAGTGCTCTCTCAGTATTGAGAGGGGCAATTAACTATAGGGGCTTGCGCCTATAGGAAACTTGGAACCAGATCTAAAGTCCTCATAAAATGAGGACGAAATCTCTAAGTAGTGTCTTATCTACCATTCATCTACCTTATGAAATTTTTACCGACACTTAAAACACTCTCTTTTCAACGAAGAGGTCGGTGGTGAATTTTTGGATCCCACAGATTTTTGTCAACTCCACTGGGGATAGGTTTCTCTTTCCATATTTGGCTAGTCAAATCTAAGTTACAATTGTAGTGAAGTATAAAAAAAATGAAATGATAAACGAAAATGAAATTGAAAATGAGAAGTTAAAAATGCTAACTTAAAAGCTTTCTAGATAGAGTCTTAAGTTATTTAAGATTTTATTTAGAGCCCGTGCTTTAGTATGTTTTATTTTATTGTATTCATATTTCTGGAAGAAAAGGAATAGTATAGCTATTTTTAATTGCTAATCTTTACCTTTAAAACTCAAGAATGTCTCTACAGAATACTTCCGTCACTATTACTCTTGGAGATGGTGCCAACATCCTCTTGGCCAACGCAATCATCAATACTGGAAACATCGGGGCTACCATCTAGTTTGGTAGCATTGACTTTCCAACCATCGTGGTCCAAGGTTACACTATCAGACCTCAATCTGCTAAAGCTTGTGCACATCCTGCACGTCATGTGCATCAATATCTGAAGAGCCCTGTTGAGGTCGTAACCCCTACTGTTGCTGGTGTGCTGTGGAGAAAAATTCCTATATATGGGGAGTCACCTTCCGAATCTGTTGGTGAGAAATGAAAGAGGCAATAACCTATATAGAAATTTGTCTTAGTAAGATGCCATGCAGATCCACAAATATACTTATTCAGGTGATCACTACCATTTAATGGAACCAATCACCTCAATAAGGACTCTTAAAGACGATGAGTGCATATATGTACCGATTCTTTTACATGAAAAAGTAAAGTAGGATTTATTTTAAACCGTGTTTGTTAAGTTCCCTGGCAAGCCCCATAGTTAGTACATCCCATGTGATGGGATCCCTTAGGAAAACTCTCGATTAAGGTAAATGATTATTGTCTCTGAAGATTTTAATAGGAAGGACTATCAATTGATTGATTTAGGTATTTGAAGATCAAATGTGGTTGATCAAAAGAGGGAGTTATTATCGAAGCTGAAATGTGAATAAGTAGGAGATGGTCATGATGCTAGGAAACCTAGCGAGCATCTCAAACTATCCTAAAATTGGGTTTTACATTTTAGAAATTGATTTAGTTTGTTTGAGATATATTTTTCATCAGAATTTTGGAACTTAAGATTTCTTAATAAAGATTAAGGAAATGCCTAAGAGGTGAGGAATTATGCTTATGACCCATAAATGGGAGAAGCAACCTCAAAACCTAAATCTAAGGAGCTTCGGTGAGGGCCAGAAGCACAACTTAAATCTAAGGAGAAAATGGGTAATTAGTTTGCCTCCACAAGAGAGGACAAATCACACTTGGACTTACTTACCTGGGGTGGCACTCCTCCTACGATTTTAAATATATGTAGGAAAGTTTTTATGCTTATGCAAGATAGCTAGGCTATTTTTATTTAGAAAGAGACTAAGTCCTTAAACTCACTCCCTAAAGAGACTAGATCATGTAAAGGGTATGCTTCAAATGACCTAAATCTAATGTAATTTAAATTTCATTTTATTTTTATTTTTGTACAATCATTTTGACTTAGGCTAATAGGATTTTTATAACTAATGCATGAGAAATCAAATTATTGGCCAAAATCAGCGAGAAGGTAGGAGGTGAGTTTCCACCACGGTCCTCAAAGGTCAAGACGGGTTCTCTAGCAAAGGTGGAAGCCCTCCAATCAAGAGTGAAATAAGATGTATTTGTGCATGATATTATAAAGAGATGCTCATCCAGCTAAGGGGTTAATTATTCTTTTATCTTGATTTTAATCCTAAGCTTTAGGTGAGGTTATGAGTTATTTAATTTTTAATTTGAATTGTTAAGTTGGATAAAATATTTTTTTTTCTAAAGAGCCTAATCCACATCCAGGCCATACATAAAGTAAGGAAGAAACTATAAAAGACATGCCACTTAATGCAAAAGCTAAACAAATCATCAAATAATTTATAAAGCTAATCACAAAAAGAATAAATGTCCATTTATGATCGGGCACCACCGCACAAGCCCGAAAATATCAAATGTGGGTAGCCGAGCTCTACCCTTATACAACCCGGATTACAAATGAATTGAATTACAATTTAAGCAAAAGAATTCATTGTTATTAGGGTCTTCAAGCTTTGTTCTTCTTCTTTCTTTCTTCTTTCTTTCTTTCTTTCTTTTTTGGATCTTCCTTTAGATGGTTGGAAGGTGGATGCTCCAAGGCTTTACATGGTGCATAAGATGGGATCTTATGACCAATGCTCATCCTAATCCCCCATAATAAATCATTCTAAAGTCCTATTTATATAAATTTTTACATGAAAAGAAAAAGGAAAATCTAGCTAACACCTACAAAATAAAGGTTAGCTAAATCACACCACATAAATTCCAAGCATGTATATTGGACTTATCACCCCACACATGGGTGACTTCCACCTGGCATATGGATTATGCAAAGGGGTATAAGCACCTGCAAGCAAGAAGCATTTATATTTTTATTTATGATAGCACCCCTTTAGCATAATCCCCTACAAAAAAGAATAGTTAGACTAAGCACGTCTTATCATTCATTCTACGAGCATACACCCTAACATCTAGTCTAAAACATATATCATAAAATAAAACATAGCATCAAACCATGCACTGACCTAACCTAAAGCTAGAAGTAGTGACTTAGGCTAATGTGTGTGCTTTGGAGGTCTGTGTGGTATGCTTAGCTTAAGACTTTGGGTTTGAATTTTCTAAGTGTGAAGAACATGTTTAACTTAGATGATAGTTTTATTTAAGTTGTTTAAGTATTTTGGGTTATTTTTATTTCATATTTTAGTTTGATTTAAGTGAAACCTATAATTAATTACTAAGTTATGAAGAGAGAGAAAGAGAAGAGAACTTCTCTTTCCTTCCATAATCTTTAAGTAATTTCTAAGATAAATTCACATTTTAATTTCATTTAGGTGAATGTTTTGATTATATTTTTTAATTAATCATAAGTTTATACAAACTCTAAATAAACCTATTCAAAAAGAAAGATATTTTAAGATTAAATAAAATGAATCAAAATTCACATAATACACATTACTTCATTTCTTTCCCAACATATATAACATGAATATGGATGGATCCTAAGCATATCTATATATGCAAGATTATAATTAAAGTATAAGAATAGCATACTTTAAGATTTTATATTTCATTTATAGGTTTTGAAAATATTTTGGATTTAGTAGTGATAATAACCACTCATATTTTACTTTAGCCAACACATGCATATTTGACATAAAGTAAATAATTTCATTTTTAAAATTTTAAAACATGAAATTATGAATGCATGAATCATATGGCATACAATTTAGCATGTTGGGAAAGATCCAAGGCAATGTATCATGTAAACGAACTCACTTTACTTAAATCCTAAAGACATTCTTAAAGAATAAGAAAATTTAGAATAAATCAAAGTGAATTTCAAAATAATTTTTGTTTGGTTTAAAGTTTGATTTAATTTTGAAAAGGTGAGATGAGTTTTCTATTCCTAACCCATTCCCACATATGTTTTGTACTTTTATTTAATTTTTATATAATTAAATCTATTTGTAAGCATTGATTAGGTTAAGATAAGAATTAAGTGGCTTGATTAACCTTTACCTACACCACCTTAGAAAAATTAACTAAGTAATTATGAGCCAATGAGATGACATAAAATCTACAAGGTATTTAAATTTGTAATGCACCTAATAATGAAAAGGCCTAATGCAAATTGGCTCACAATTAAAAGTTAATTAAGCTAAGGGGTTTTAGCATAAGTACTTTTAAAACATCCTTTCATACTTATGAAAGGGGTCTTAATTTCTTTAATTAGACTTAGACTATTAAACACCTAAGTATCTACCCAAGGTAGATTAATTAAGTTCTAAAAATTTTTAGAATTTTTGAAAATTGTTTAAAGGTGTAATTAATGAATTAACCCTTAATTAAGAAGGGGTTAAGGAAAGAACAGGGGGTTTAGGGAATAGCTTAGGGAAATGCTCCAAAATTATTCCATAAAACCCCTACTCACTAGATCTCACCTTAATCAAACTCAATTATAGGGTAAATCTAGTAATCATACCTTAATCACCCTTAATTACATGAAAGGGGTAATTAGGGAATGAAATACTAAGTTTTCTAATTAAGGCCTCAATAAATCTCAAGAAAATTAGGGGAGGTAGAGGTCATCCCCTAAAATAAACCCTAGAAATTTGAGATCAATTGATGACTTGATTAAGGAATAATTAACTAATTAATATTCCCAAAGAAATCTAAATTCAGAGAAAAGGGGAATTAAAAATCCATTGGAAATATTTTTAAAATATTCTAGATGAAAATATCTATCCATGGAATTTTTTCTTATATTTTTCTAATTTTTCTTGAAGAAGTTATGATTTTTTGAAGATTTTTGAATTAATTAGGAATTAATAATAATCCCTAACTAATCCCTACCTAATACTAGCTCACGACGTGACGCATGGCGGCAGCGGTCAATGCACTTTACACGTGTTGCACCATGAGCCACCCACTTAAACATCAAATTAAGGGGGCGACTGGCGGCACACACGTTTATATCCTCGGCCATCCGATCAAAGATCGGATGGCTAAGGATTAACCCGTAGCTTAAAATAGATAAGGGATTTATAAAATGTGCCTAAAAATCTCAGTTGTCCATCTAAAATGCGTGGATGGATGACTGAGATGGGCCAAGTTCTTCCCTAAGGATCACTGTGAACTGTCCATGATCCAAGGGGAGATCCAACCCCGATCTAGCATAGATTTATTCAACACTCTACCCACACCATCTAAAGGACTAGAAGGCCAATCCAACGGTGGATTTCACATGCAATGAAAATTCCTTTCATAGAGGACCAACACCTATCAATCTAAGTGATCGAAAAATCACTAATCTCACCGGAGGCGATCACTGGCACTTGGGATCGATAAGGTAGCTTCATTTAGTGGAGACAAAGCCCGTTGAAGTTCCTAGGTCTTGAGGTTGAGTGGATGAATGGGTGGACCAACTTCTCTTGATCTTCCTTGCGACTTTGATTGAATTGAGTTCTTCCTTATTGTGGGAACTCAAGTGGATGCTTGGGCAGGCTCGACTTGGTCCTTAGATCAAGTGTGCAAGAGGAATTTGGATGAGATCAAGTATAGAAGAAGTTGGGAATTGGATCAAACTCCCTTGTTTTGCAATGTGCAAAATCAAGAAATGCAAGATTCAAATCCTCCCTAGAAGCCTTGGGAAAGCTCTCTAATGTTTGCTAACTCTCTCCAGGCCTCAATCGATCAAGAGTGAAATCAAATTTCAGTGGATTATGGGGAGTATATCTCCCCCTATGGCAATCAGACGACTGATAATGAGCTTGACATTTTGATCCAACTGACACTATGGAGTGCACTGTTTAGGTTGTTTGAAGTGTGCACATGGTCGGTTTGGCCAGAGGAATGGAATGCTAACTCCCATGTGCTTCAAATTGAGGGGAGTTTGAAAATTGAATTTTGTCATAGGTGGTCGGGTTTGGTCCATGGGACAAATGGGTTGATCCAAACCCATTGGGTTGGATGCACCACTCATCACTAGGCCCCCTTGAGCTTTTGGAAAGCCTCAAGTGATTATGATGAGTGTATGACCAAAATACTCATGGGCTAGGCCAAAATTTGTTCTATGGCATAGGGTTAAAATTGTCATTTCATTGTTTTTTTCAATTTGGTATGTTTGATATGTTGAGAAAATAGGTTGGGCCAAGTTTCAATGGATTTGGAATCCATTTGTAGGGTTTGGCCATGTTGACCCATTTAGGTCAAAATGGGTCAACTTGGGTGAAGTTGACCAATTGGTCAAATTGGGTCAAACCAAAGGTTGGGTTAAGTTCATATGACCATTTGAAATATTTTGGTGCCTTTGGTTTAGTTCAATTTGGTATAGATTTAGTTTTGGCTCATACGACTCATTTACGTCAAATGGGTCAAGTTGACCTATTTGACCCATTTGACCTATTTGGGCTAGGTCAAGGGTAGATTTAGGTTTGGTTAGTCATATGGAGTGGATTGGTATCTTTGTTTACAATCAATTTGGGTTAGGTTCAATTTTGGCTCAACATGACCCCTTTAGGTCATGTTGGGTCTAAGGTCAATTGGGCTAGGTTGGGTCTAGTTGGCCAATTGAGGCTTTGGTCAAGTTTCACAAGTGATTTGGGATGGACTTGACTAATTGGTTCCAATCAATTTGGCTTAGATCAAGTTTTGACACATTTTGGCCCTTTAGGTTAAAATGGGTCAACTTGGGTCAAGTGGGCCAATTGGGCTAGGTTAGGCTCAAATATTGGGTTGGTCAAGTTCAAACATAGGTCATGAGTGAAGTTAGATCAACGGTTTCAATCAATTTGGCCTATGATGGAATTTGGTCATATAAGGTTTCATTTTAGGTTATGTGTTGACTTGGTCAACCCTTAGGTTTGACTTGGTTTGACCCAATTTTATTGATTGATCATCCCATGATGATTGTTGATCATGATGAGAGGGATATATGAGTTTGGTTCATTCCAATTTGGTTAGGATCAAAAGTTAGCTCATAAGGGTACTTTAGGTCACTTTGGGTCAAGTAAACCTAAGTGGGTCAAATGGCTTGGTCAAGGCTTGATTTGAAGTTTATTGATCTTGTATATGGACTTATGATTGAAATATAAATCCATTTACAAGAAGTTTGAAGTCAAATGGATTTTGATCCGTTTGAAAATTTCATATTCAAAGGAAGAATATGAAGGGGTCTTGGGTTGGATTTTTTATTTGAGTTTTGATTGAATGATTGAAGTTTGGAATCATATATGAGCTCATGATTGTAGGTTTGATTGAACCATAAGAGAAAATTAAGGATTTGGCTTGATTTGGAAGTGATTTGGCTAACTTCAAGATTTTGACTTGAAAGACTTAGATTTGATTTTGAGTTGATTTGAGTTTGATTTTTGGAGATGATTTTGATTGTTTGAATTTATATTGTATTTATATATGTGAATATAAATGAGAATATAAATTTATCATGAGAAAATTTAAAGAATTTGAAAGAGTTTAGTCATGATTTGGGGTTAAATCCATTAAAGGGAATTTAAGGAATTTAAGGGAATTTTTAATTAGAAATTTAATTTTTTTGAATTGGATTTGATTGATTTATATTTATATTTCATCTATATGGGTAGATAAATGAGAATACAAATAAGTTTTGAGAAAATCCCATGAGTTTGAAGAGATTTGATGAAAGTTTAGGTTAAATCCATTAATGAAAAATTAAGGGATTTAAGAGAATTTCAAGCATTTTAAATTTGGAATTTAATTTTTGGGTTTGATTTGATTGATTTATATTTATATTTCATTTATATATGAGAATATAAATGAGAATACAAATAAGTTTTAAGAAAATCCCATGAGTTTGAAGAGGTTTGATTAAAGTTTAGGTTAAATCCATTAATGAAAAATTAAGGAATTTAAGGGAATTTCAAGCATTTTAAATTTAGAATTTAAATTTTTTGATTTGATTTGATTGATTTATATTTATATTTCATTTACATATGAGAATATAAATGAGAATATAAATAAGTTTTGAGAAAATCTCAAAGATTTGAGTTGACTTGATTAAGGTTTAGAGTTGATTTTGGCTAAGTAATTTAGATATGTTGGGTATGTGGAGAAACTAGGTTTGGCCAAATTTTATGAGATTTAGAATTCATTTGATAGGGTTTGGCTCATATTGACCCATTTAGGTAAAAATGGGTCAACTTGAGTCAAGTTGACCAATTGGTCAAATTGGGTCAAACCAAGGGTTGGGTCAAGTTCATATGACCATTCAAAATATTTTGGTGGCTTTGGTTTGGTTAAATTTAGATTAGTTTTGAATTTGGTTCATATGACTTCATTTAGGTCAAATGGGTCAAGTTGACCTATTTGACCCATTTGACCTATTTGACCCATTTGACCTATTTGGGGTAGGTCAGAGGTAGGTTTAGGTTAAGTTAGTCATATGAAGTAAATTGGTATCTTTGTTTTCAATCAATTTTGGTTATGTTCAAATTTGGCTCAAGATGACCCCTTTAGGTCAAGTTGGGTATGATGCCAAGTGGGCTAGGTTAAGTCTAGTTAGCCAATTAAGGCTTTGGTCAAGTTCCACAAGTGATTTGTAATGAACTTGACCCATTGGTTTCAATCAATTTAGCTTAGATCAAGTTTTGACACATTTTAATTTTTTAGGTCAAGTTTGGTCAACTTGGGTCAAGTGGCCAATTGGGCTAGGTTAGGCTCAAATGTTGGCTTGGTTAAGTTCAAACATAAGTCATGAGTGAACTTAGATCAATGGTTTCAATCAATTTGGCCTATGGTGGAATTTGGCTAAGTTAGGTTTCATTTTGGGCTAAATTTTGACTTGGTCAACCCTTAGGTTTGACTTGGTTTGACCCAATTTGATTGATTGATCATCCCATGATGATTGTTGATCATGATGAGAGGGGTATATAAGTTTAGTTCAATCCAATTTGGTTAGGATTAGAATTTGGCTCATAAGGATACTTTATGTCACTTTGGGTCAAGTGAGCCTAAGTAGGTCAAATGGCTTGGTTAAAGCTTGATTTGAGTTTGATTGATCTTGTATATGGACTTATGATTGAAATATAAATCCATTTGCAAGTGGTTTGAATTCAAATGGGTTTTGATTTATTTGACAATTTCATATTTAATGGAAGAATATGAAAGACTTTGGGGTTTGATTTTTTGACTTGGGTTTTTATTGAGTGATTGTAGTTTGTATTTATATATGGACTCATGATAGTAGGTTTGATTGAATCATGATAGAAAATCAAGAGTTTGGTTTCATTTGAAGTTGATTTGTTTAAGTTCAAGATTTGACTTAAAAGGCTTAGGTTAGATTTTGAGTAGATTTAAGTTTGATTTTTAGGATAGGATTTGATTGTTTAAATTTATATTTCATTTATATATGTGAATATAAATGAGAATATAAATGGATCATGAGAAAATTTCAATGATTTGTAGTGGTTTAATCATGATTTGGGCTAAGTCCATTAAGAAGGATTTAAAGGACTTAGGAAAATTTTGGAGTTTGGAGTTTGAATTTTTGAATTTGGTTTGATTGATTTATATTTATATTTCATTTATATATGTGAATATAAATGAGGATATAAATGAGTCATGAGAAAATCACATGAGTTTGAATATGTTTAATCATGATTTGGGCTAAGTCCTTTAAGAAAAATTCAAAGGACTTAGAAAAATTTTAGATTGGGAATTTGATTTGAGGGTTTGATTTGATTGATTTGTATTTATATTTAATTTATATACGTGAATATAAATGAGAATATAAATGGTTTTTGAGAAAATTCCATGAGTTTGAATTGATTTAGATTTTAGAGTTGATTTTGGCTAAGTCCTATTAATGGAAAATTAAGGGTCTTAGGAAATTTTTATGAATTGATTTAGAATTTTGAGTTTTGTTTGATTGATTTGAATTCATATTTCATTTGTATATGTGAATATAAATGAGAATATAAATCAATTATGAGAAAATCTTAAAGATTTTATTTGGTTTAGATTATGATTTTGGGTAAGTCCTTAAGAGAAGATTAAAGACTTAGGCAAAATTTGGACTTAGAAATTTTGATGGATTTTGATCATGGGTTTTAATAATAGTTTTCAATCATAGATTTTGATCATATGGAATTAATTTGATTTTAGAGACAATCAATAAGATTGACTTGGAGTTTGACTTGGAAGAAGGAAAGTGAGGAATGGTTTAAGATATGGGTAGGCAATTTTCCTAACACTCCTATGACATGACATATTCCTATGGCTAACTCTTCTAAGTCTCTAGGATTAGGTTGAGTGTCCACCTAATCACTAGATGTGTCTCAAGACTAAGGAACTCTTAAAGTCTAAGAGAAGTCATATGTCTAACATGGAGAGGTTGAGAGCTCATTCTAAAAATGAGGTCAACACCATCTATGGTAAAAGATTGTATCAATCATGCCAAGAGATGCCAAGAGTGTCAGGTCCACAGTAACATAATTTATTAACCTCCAAATCTGTTGCATCCAATGATATCATCTTGGTCGTTTGAGTATTGGGGGATGGATATAATTTGATCGATTGATCTACCATCATCAGCTGGTCACCGCTTCATCTTAGCAGCTACTGATTATTTCTCCAAGTGGGCTGAAGCCTCTCCATTCAAGGAAGTCACAGCTGAACAGGTGACTAACTTCTTCACCCATAATATTATCTATAGATTTGGTGTGCGACGCTGAATTATTTCAGATAATGGGTTAACATTCAAAAGCACTAAAGTCTATAGATTTGCTTATCGATATAAGATTGATTGGCGATATTCATCAATTTATAATCCGAGGGCAAATGGCTTGGTTGAGGGTTTCAATAAAACACTAGTCAAATTACTTAGAAAAATCCTCACAAGAAATAAAAGACAGTGTCATACCATGCTTCTAGAAGCGTTATGGGCTTACTGCACCACTTACAAGACTCCTACAAAATCTACCCCCTATGCACTAGTGTTTGGGGCTGAAGTAGTTCTACCACTCGAAGTTGAATTACTTTCGCTCCAAGTAGCCATTCAATAAAATATTACATAAGATGAGAATGCTTGTCTACGAATGGAAGAGCTTGATGTGCTTGACGAGATTAGGCTCCAAGCTTAGCAAAATCTAAAAGTCTATCGGCAAAGATGTTGAAAGCATTCGATCATACAGTACGTCCTCGAGCTTTTCAAGAAGTGGAATTGGTCATGATGCTGAGAAGACCAATGGTCCCTCATCGTAAAATTAGTAGTAAATTTGAGCCTAATTGGGAAGGACCCTTCGTCATTGAAAAAGTATATCAAGGGGGAGTCTACCAACTCATTGACTTCAAAGGTGAAAGACTAATGCCGCCAATCAATGGTTGGTATTTAAAGAAATATTACACATAAAAGTGTAATCAGACAAATTCTGCACTTAAAGTTTTCATTGCTAATTACATGTGTAAGTTTTACTTAGAAATTCTCTTGAAACATAAGAATGCATTTCCAAAATAAAATAAAATTCTCCATGTCAGATAAAGGGGCATTTTTTAAAATTTTATAGTAAAATGTTAGGCTTTCCTTGTATGACACGAGGCCCTTCTTGTAATTGGGTTAACATCGTGCCTACGGCCGAGATCCCAATGTATACATGCAAAATTATGTACTCAAATTCTCAAGTTTAAAAGTCTTACTAACCAAAAAAAATATATTTTCAAGTCTGCAAATTTTAACAAAATAAGTTGAAAACATATCTTCCATCCATACATCAAATCTAAAGGTTCGAGTTGGTGTATAAGGTCGGATTCAACACCAAATATGAGTGCCAAGATCTTACTCAACACGCCACAAAGACCGTAGTAAGAGATCTCCATCTCGTTAGCCCGATAATAAAATCATCCATTAATTGCTCAAGTCTAATACTCAAGTGGGTGTATAAGGTTGGACTCAACATGCCCAAATACGGCCGAGTTGCTAACAGATCTGCTTACTCAACATGCTACAAAGACCATAGTAAGGGATCCTCCTACTTCTTTAGTTCAAAGACAAGAGCATCCAAATCCCTAAATCTCTCCAACTTGGTGAGTTTAAGTGGCACAGACTGGGAGATCATCCCTATTGGTCGTAAGATCATTGCTCAAAATTCTATAAAATAAAAATATCCTTACTCAAGAAGGCACTAAGCCGAGTTTGGTATCAATGTCAAATGTAAAATTCTAACTCTTTCAACAAGTCTGTTAAAGCAAAAAGCAAAGACCGAAGAAAGCTCTTCTTCAGTAAGTACAATCAAGCAGAAAGCAAAGGACCGAAGAAGTCATCCCAATGTTCATACAAATCTAATGGCTGAACTGAGGGAGTTATGTCATCAACATGTCTGTTATGCGCAAAGGACGGGACTGATGACTCTTCACCATTGACCCAACACAAGCTCTGAGGGTTAGGTTATCGACAGACATTCTTCTATAAGCCCGCAAAACTAGAAAGTTAGGGAAAAAAGGTAATTTCGTATCGCCTGACAAGTCTTCAAGTCAATTCAAGATTTTCCTTCATCAAATCCATCAGGGCATGAAGCCAGGATAAAAGGAAATGTAAGATATGAATTCTCGAGATGAAATCGTCAACAAGCCTGTCAAAGCACAAAGCATAAGACCGTAGATGTTCTCATCTTAGTAATAAATCACTAACTCCATCAAGTCTACTAAGGCACAATGCCAGGACAGGAGGAAAATACAAATTCTAAATTTCGAGATGAAATCTTCAACAAGTCTGTCAAAGCATAGAGCATAGGACCGAAGATGTTTTCATCTTAGCAACAAAAAATCAACTCCATCAACTTCACTAAGGCACAAAGTCAAGACAGGAGAAAATTACAAATTCAAAATTCAGAGATGAAATTTTCAACAAGTCCATCAAAGCACAAAGCATAAGGCCAAAGACATTCTCATCTCAGCAACAAATCATCAACTCCATCAAGTCCACTGAGGCATGAAGCCAGGACAGAAGGAAAATATAAAATTTAAATTTTGAGATAATAAATATCGGTTCAACAAGCTATTACAGTCGAACCGATGAAATTCAAATGCTTGCCTAACCTGAGAGTTATACTCACTTCCATCAAAGGGCAACGATCAAGTACTATTACAAGTTATTGAAATTACGACTTAAGTGTGACATCCAAGCAAATCTTTTGGAGATCCACAAGGTCACCTTATTCACAATAAATATGGTCCGCTCAATGCACGCACCATATTTGTTGGAGGGCATTTGTTGACCTACAAGTATGTGACATTATTCAAATTAAGTGTATATGATAAAATCTATGAAAATCAATGGTGACATTACATAATTGGAGATTAAAATCTCATAATCGTGATCAAAATTAGTTAAAATCTTTCTAATTCAAAATTTTTGATTGCATAATTACACTCAAAATATTAAAATTAAACAAATGAAGTCTATTCCATCAATTAATAATTAATCAATCAATCAAAATTAATTTTTAATGAAATTACATGCGCATCGAAGTCAGGAAGCCCCGACGATGTACAAACGAGCTCCATTCATGAAATTGATCGAGCCATTATCGCCGGAACATCGAAATATATCAAACAACACCTTTCGCAGTCAGTTCGACAAAGTCTACGTGAATATCGAGTGATTCAAATGCGACATCACATAATTCAAGCCCAATTTTACTTCGACTGACCCCGACATGGTCCAAACGACCTCTGATTGTGAAATTCATCACACTGTTGCATTCGGCACAACAAAAATACCTCAAATTGATATCCATATTGATAGGGTTTAGCACAAGGAATAATTTCATATTATTTGGCGCCAAAATCATTAATAATAATATTATTATCTTGTTAACATGCAATTAAACAATGTTTTTAATTTTAATTCTTAATCTACCGCTTAAAGCCCAATCGACTGCCTAAATGATTTTATTTGTCACCATAGGGGCAGCCAATGGGAACATTCGACTAACCTTAATACCTGCACCGAGCGATGACTCCCTCATATCACATGACTCTCCTCTCTTACAGACCGCTTTCTCATTTGGAGCTCTCCCTCTCTTCCTCTCATGCGATTTTCTTCCTCCATCCATCCCTATAGGCGCAAGAAGCTCAGAATCGAGCCTCGTTTCAAAGCCGTCTATTCCTTGTGTGCTCTTTATTTGGCTGTCTATCTCTCGTGAGCCCTAACCGAGCCCGAGCATTGCTTGACCAAGCCCTAGCTAGCCGAAACCCCTTTTTCTTCCTTCCTCTCTAGCAACCGAGATCTTCATGTCATCTCTATCTAACCCTAAGCATGTTTTATACACTTTGTTTCATTTGGAGAGTATGATTTATCGAATCTCCTCTTTTTCATGCTTAAAATGATATTAGGTTTTCTATTTAAAGATTTGGGATGATGTATGGCCCAAATCTCATGTTATTTTCTATTACCTATCGATTTTCATGCTTCTACCTTGCTTGAGATGATTTTTCATGGATGAAATTACATTTACTATGCTTCTTTCACATGATAAAATGAAATCTGAATTCTAAAATAGGGTTTGAGATGGTGTATGGCTCAATTTGTAAGTTATATGCAAGTTTCCTTCTCTTTTTATGCTTCAATTTTGCTGTTTGGATGGGATGATACTTGCTAGGTCTTTGTTACATGTTCAAAATGAAATAAGAAGTGTGAAAGTAGGGTTTGAGGTAAAGTATGGCTAAAACCTCAAGTTATTTGCAAATTGTCTTCTCTTTTCATGTTCCAATTTGCTATTTGAATGAAATGATTCATGCTAAGCCTCTTTCATATGCTTGAAATGGAATTAGAAATGTGAAAATGAGGTTAGAGATAATGTGTGGTTTAAGCCTTAAGTCATATGTGGGTGTCTCCCTTTATTTATTGCATATTTGTTTCTCATTTTGTCTCCCTTCAATTTTATTTATTACAAAATACATAAAAAAAAAGAAACTATAAGAGCAAGTGTGGAAGTTTGTCTTATTGTTTGAGGTAAAAAAAGAGAGAAAGCCATTACTTGCTATGGAAATTGAATATGTGTTTATGTCTCATTGCTCCAAATGTTGAATTTGAGAGAGTATTCAAATGGGATTGAAGGTTTCAGTTTTTTTTAGTTCATATTATTGAAATCATACTAAAGGGGACTAATTTCTACCCTTACTCCTTAATCCTTTTCCCTTTTAATGGAAATTCCAAGATTATGTGCAATGTTCAATCACCATATGAGTTGTTCAGTTTCTATCATTTGACAATTTATCACCATGCAAGTGATTATCTAATTAATTCTGAAAATTTCAGAATAATGCATATTGAATGTATTTTGGTTGTTTACCATTGGTGGATTAAAGTTAATTGACCTTATGAATGGCTATCTAGTTGAAGTAAAATTTTCATATTTCTATAAGAGTTGAGCTTAACATGATTACCTACTCTCTCTCTTGCATCACTTGTTCATACTTATTCATGTTGGACTTATATTTCATTTGGGTCTTAATTAATATACAAGTCTCTCTATAAATCTGAAAGTTTAGACATATACTTTATTGGATTTGGAGTGGCTATATACTTCATATATTGAAACTTGAATCCAAATGCAAAGCTTTCTTTCTTAAATGGAAATTCTTCTTCCTCTTATATATGTTGAAGGCGAATGTCTTTGGAAGGGATTTATTTTTTTGTCTATAATCCAACTTGTGTTGAAAGTTATCATGCAAATAGTCATTTGATTAAAATTGAAAGTTTCAAATATGTGGTGAGGAGTTTAGTGTGATTGCTTGCCATGTCTTGTCATTATATTTTTCTACCATTTGGTTATCTATGATTATACAAATGAGTATTTAGCCAAGTTTCATAGCATGCTTATGGTGTATTTATTTGAGTCACTAAAAAATGAGAAAAGGGTTATGATCTTTCATGGGAGTTATCTTGCTCTTGCTTTACCCATTTTCCTTCTTTCTATTACCTGCAAAGCTTGAAGTTGATTATCTTATTTAAGACAAAAAATTCAGATTTTTGTTTCTGGATTAAGCAAATTTGATGAAATTATTTATATAAGTATTATGTCAAAGAAAGAGGGATGAAGGAGGAAATAACTAGCTTTATTAACATTGTGCTTGTTTACCTCTCTTCTTATAACCCCAATGCAATCTAAAATTTGACTTTATGCAAACTTAAAGCTTCCATTTCTACTATTTAACTTCATTAAGGCTGCATTTTGCATAATGTTTGTCTATATTCAAAGTAAAGATGATTGAAAGATGTCTACATATGATTGAATATTCATGTTATAGCTTGCTACTTGAATTTTTCAAAAGTAAAATGCAATTGAAGTAGTGATGAAAATTGATACATTGCAAAGAAGCTTAAGTAGCATTTAATTCTATACATATGCAAATGCAAGTTTCTAGATATGCTTTGTGATAAATACCTGTTCTCATTATTCCAATGGGATGAAAAACTTTATTATAAGTACATGTTCATGTTGTTCCAACATGACTGGAAAATTATTTGTGAGAAGTAACCGTTCATATCGTTCCAATGCGGCAAAAAAATTTGTTAAAGTACATGTTCACGTTGTTCTAAAGTGACAGAAAAATTTGTTATGATAAGTACCTGCTCACGTTATTCCAACGTGGTAGGAAAATTATTTTATAATATAAGTACTTGCTCAGGTTGTTCCAACATGGCAAGGAAATGCTTTGTTATAGTGTGTTAACCCATGCACATTTTTCTTGGCATGGTGGGCAAATAAATTTTCGGTCGAGGTGTCTCACGACACCTACCATGCACACCTTTCTTGGCATGGTGGGAAGATCTAGTTTCTCAAAGCAACCCCCATATGCAGAGATGATGCCGAGAGGCTGCCAATAATTTTGGTAAAAAAAAGTGTCTGTAAATGCCTAAGTTCTTAAGAAGGAAAGCATGTGCATATGTTCATTCATGCTTAGTTCAATTGTTATTCGAATCATCATATCATGTGAAAATTATAATATATTCATTCATGCTTACTTTAATTTTTATTTAAATCTTCATATCATGTGGCAACTACTTGCTTACAATTCAAATTTCTTTTGCCTAAATGGTGATTATGCTACATGAACGAGTGAGAGATATAAATTTGACACCCAATGCATTGTATGATTTAAAATTTACTTCATTATCAAGTACATTTTTATATATTATATGAGTGAGTTATGTGAAAATAAGACATTTTATATGTTATATGGCTTAAGTCTTGTCTTATTATCAAACATATATTTATGACATGATTGCCCCCCCTTTGCCTAAGTCATGAAATAGGGTTGAGATAAAAAATGAGCATGAATGATTGCTTAATCAAGTTTAAAATTTCAGATTTGTGATTACAAATATAGTATAGATATTTGTCCATATTTCATTTGCTTATCTTATAACAATCTTTATATGCTTATGAATAGTTAAAAATGGAAAGAAAAGTATCTTATGGTTGCATGACTTAAGTCTTATTTTGTTATGAAATATCTATTCATATGAGGTGATAATGGATAAATTTAAAATATCAAGTTAGATATAACTTACAAATTAATGTGATATGAATTGAAAATAAGCTCAATTGTTGGGGATCTCTTCCTTTGAAAGATGGGGGAACTCTCTTAGAAGACTTAAACTTGCAATATATTTTGTAAGGAGAATGGGAGAATAAAATTTTCATGAGAGAAGAATTCTCTCTTATTTATAATGAAGGTTATCACCTTAGCATGAGGCCAAAAATGGAAATGGGATTTGTGTCATCCCATTAATTTATATAGTTTTTCTACATGCCATTAAAATGGAGAGGAAGTTTTCATTTTTTTTTGTCATTCTCTTCTTAATGACTCATAAAATGTGCATGGATCTAAGGAAGTTTTTATTTTCTTTGTCATTCTCTTCCCAATGACTCATAAAATGAGCATGGATCTAAGGAAAAACTTTTATTTCTTTTATCATTCTCTTTGTAATGACTCAAAAAATGTGCATGGATCTAAGGAAAATCTTTCATTTCCTTTATCATTCTCTTCTTAATTACTCATAAAATGAGCATGAATCTAAAGAACAAATAAATAAAAAGAGGAGTGGAGAGGAAGGAAGTCCACTTTTTCAACCAAAGTGTTTGATGCAAAAAAAGGGGGAAGAAAAGTCTTCCTTTCATTTATGAATGCATGTCATGATAAAAGGGGGACATGACAAATAGCTAAATAATAATAATAATAAATGATATTATGAATGAATCATAATGTCATGGGCTTTCTTCTTCATACTTGGCATATCCTAAAAAATTTATTAAATGGGCTTATAAAGAAACAATGAGCCCATTTAGAATTAGTGAACTCTCTTTCTTTTTTTTTAAACAAAAGGGAAGACCCATCAGGCTTAGTCTTATAAATGGGCTTATGTAAAATATGATAAAGAGAAGGTCTAACAGAGATAGACATATGAACTTTAAGGATTGTTATGTTACTATGAATTAAATGTTGCAAGACTTAATATTACCTTATTTATTTTTCCTCCTCATATGGCTTGATCATTTGCAATAATAAGAATCAATATTCATTTAAATAAAACTTTCAAAATTTCTTAACCTCGTGTAAAGAAGATTTCAGATTTTCTCAATCATGAAAATTATTATTTCAGATTTTCCTAATCTTGTGTAAAATTTTAGATTTTCTAATTTTATCAAACTTAGTATGATTATTTTGCTTATGAAACCTAAGCTTTATGAAATTATCTTGATCCAAGGAAGAGGATGAAAAGCAAAGTGAATGGCTTCATACTTGAGTTAATGAGCTTTCAAAATGCCATTTGAAATGAAGTTTAATGTGATTTTAAACCCTTTTATTCTACTGATTGGTAATGCTAAAGTGGCATTTTACCTAATAAATATTCATATTACACCCATAAGCAAGTGTCAAATCTATATCTTGCATTAGTTTGAAGGTAAGACATGATCCTCCAAAATTACTTGCTTTATACGAAGCCCAAATTCTAGTTGATTATCATTTAAAAGAAAGAAAGAATGAAAGATGGGAAGTAAGTGTGTAGCTTCATTAGCATTAGTATCATTCTTCCCTCTCTATGAATATGTGAAGGGTTTCTTGAAATAAGATTTCATTAGCATAAAATCCAAAATTCCTTGACCTTCATTGATTAAGTTTAGAATGACTATTCCCTAAGCTTATAGCTCTCTTTCAAATTCAAAGAAGTATTAAATTCAAACTCATCTACGAAATTCAAACTCATATACGAGTTTACATTTGAATTAATCTTTATCCGTCTAAATTCTAATATACATAAAATAATTTGGATGTGGCACACAAACCTATGTGTGATTCATAACCTCTCTTCAAATCTCCCTTAAGATAGATACTGCACTCAATGCTTAGCAAATGTCTTAAAAGGTTAAATGTATATCCTATAAAGATGTATATGTTTGATTCATGATAAATCGAGAAGGGGTTTAAATTTATATGATCAAGAACAAATGCTCACTTGATGTGTAAGTATATATTTTATCTCTTTCAATACAGATACATGCTTGATTATCTAGAACACATATTCATTTGATTTGCATTTAGGAATGTTGAATTCAAGAACAGATACATGCTTGATCAAGAATGTATATTTACTTATTTTATAATAGGTATTAAAAATGACATGTCATACTAGATATAGTCACTTTAATTTAGACATTTAAATGTCTATACAATATTTTAAAAAGAACAGATACTTGTATGTATGTTGAAATGACTACTAGATCAAATATATAAGAAGTATGCAAGCCAAATGCAAAGTGAAAGAACAAATGTCTACACTTCTTAGTTTTATCTTAGGACCAGGTCCAGATTAATAAAACCTAAAAATCTAATGATGCTATTATAATATTTTAATTTAATATAATCTGAGAAGCTAATTCTGTCATAGAATGATAAAAGATAAATCTATCAACATCATTGTTAATGTATCTTTTCAAGTTCAAGATCTCAAGAAGAAAGTCCCAAACTCGATCCTTTATGTTCAATCTAGAGTTGACAAGGTTTAGAGAATGACAGATCTTGTAATAATTAATCTAGATCTGATCCTCTGCAAGAAGATAGTCAAAGTTAACAATGTCTATATCCCGATTTGGTCTCAGGACTGGGTCCGGGTTAACAAAACCCAAAAATGTCATACTAAAATCAAAACTTGTAATTTGACATCTATACTTCAACTTAGATATCTTAATGTCCATACAATATTTTAAAAGAACATATAATTGTATGTATGTTGAAATATTCACTAAGTCAGATACTTAGGAAAATATGCAAGTCATATACAAAATAGAATAGATAACTGCATATCCCAGTTTGGTCTTAAGACTAGGTCCGGGTTAACAAAACCCAAAAACTATGTCAAAACTTATGCTTGTAATCTGACACATATATCATGTCGAATATAATTACTTCAACTAAAACATCTAAATGTCCATACAATATTTTGAAAGAACTGATACTCGTATGTATATTGAAGTATTTGTTAAATCAAGCTTCTAAATAAGATATGTAAGTCATGTGCAAAATGAAAGAACATATATCTACACCCCAATTTGGTCTTAGGATCGGGTCTCGGTTAACAAAACTTAAAAATCTAATGATGTTATTATAAGAATTTCAATTTAATAAAATCTGAGAAGCTAATTCTGTCATAAAATGATAAATGATAAATCTATCGACACTTCTCAAGTTCAAACTTTCGAGAGGAAAAGTCTTAAATCCGATCTCTTATGCTCAAGCTAGAGTTGACAAGGTTTGGAGGAATATAATTCTTGAAGTAATGAATTTAGACCCGATCCTCTACAAAGAAGCATGCAGAGTTGACAATGTCTACTACATTCAAAAGATTATTATTAGTGTGTTTTAAATGATCAATTATTACATGTTTAAATCTAAATTAATTATAAAATGATCAAATATTCAAATAAAAAAATAAAAAATAAATAAATCAAATGAAATTAATTATTTAAATTTAAAGTTAAAATCAATCCACCCCTCCGCAACGTTTGTCTTGGGGTGACAAAAGAAGACTTTTGCTTACAAAGAGCTAATGTCAAATCAAATGCATAACTATTTTTACGCTCAAATAATCTTAAGTCCGTAAGGACGTGGCCCGTGTCCACTGTCCACATGATTTTGTCGTAAAATGACACCACATAAATAGCGGTTACGACAAGAGCCCTCTGATCAGGTGGTTTATTACAAAATGTCACCACTAAATTACGGTCACGACCGCAACCCGTATGTTCCCCAATGACTTTGCTCTTTGAGCTGTGAATTATAGAATACATTTGGTTGGACAAAAAATCCTATGTTAGCTAAGGTTGACTTATAATTGTCATCTTAGACAAACTCCATCCCAAGTCTACAAGGACACCTTAGACGACGTAACCCATGTGTTGTTAACAAGGATCATTCGGTTTGACTACCTCCTCTCACGACTAAGGGACCGCAATGACTGGATGATGAGAACCATGAGATTTAGATCGGACACGTCATCATTCCCCCCCAACCAAAGTTTTAAATTAAAATGCTAAAGTTCATAATTTTCAAACTCTACATACTGCTATTATATAATCGCTACTTAACGATTCATTAACTAGCCTTAATTGAAAGTGCTCTCATAGTATTGAGAGTGGTAATCAACTATTGGGGCTTGCACCTATAGGAAACCTGAAACCAGATCTAAAGTCCTTGTAAAATGAAGACGAAATCTCTAGGTAGTGTCTTATCTACTATTCATCTATCTTCTGAAATTTTTACTAGTACTTAAAACACTCTATTTTCAACGAAGAGGTCGATTGTGAATTTTCGGATCCCACAAACTATAAAAGAAGTATGAGCACATCCTTAAAATTATAAAACCCATAAATACTTTAATTATATTTATTTGTCATTTATTTTAGAAGTGTATAATGATTGGCTTGATATAATATATAGTAATGTACATGATAGCCATTCATCATCATTACATACAACTTATTATTATTATTATGCAAAAAACAATCTTTAATCTTTTTACCATTAAACCTACTTGAACCAAAAATATGCTATTCAAGGATATTAAGTAATTTTTTGACATATACTTTTTTTTTCAAAATGGATTGTATATGGATATTAACATGCACATTAGATATAATTTAGGTTGTATGGAGTAGATTTTGAATTGAGAAATTTAATCAGCTAAAATAAAGAGTTAGATTTAGGTTATCTTCAATTAATCCAAGGAAGATTTACATACATACCACACAATTCTTATGAGTTAATATATCTAACACCTAAAATTAGATATTTACTTATCTAATATTTTTCTATGCTTAAAAAGGTGCATTTCACTTTTTAAAAGTGAGTGATGATGATAGTTTTGATATGATATTGAAGATTATGATTTTATATATATAAAAATTAAAGTTTAAATATTAGATATGTAAATACATATAAATTATTTGTTATGTATATAAATCCCCCTTAATTTAAATAGTCGATGGGTCAATCTATAACACGAAATGTCATACAGGTTGACACCCATGCACTCACCACGCTGCTTTCACATGATTGTGGTTGATTTATGTACAACTCATCGATAATGTTCCTTCACACCTATAACTCCACCACATGATTTTGATTATTAATTTGTCGATAATGAAACTTAAAAGTAGAATATAAACTTAATTGCAAAGGTCACCTATGGCTTACTAAACTATTGTTTCGATCGGTCTATGTACTTGGTTCAACAATCTAACCAAATTTTTGTTAGGATGTACACTAAAAATTAATACATTGCATGAAATATATTATATATGGAGTAAAAAATGTATAATACATGGCATTGAAAACACAAATAAAAGTAGCTTATGCTTAAATGATTTATTATTTTATCAAAGATTTAAAATATTAGTTAAAAATAAATATGCAAACATAATAATTATTGTTATTAAAAAGCTTTATTCCTTAGTTTATCTTTAATATGATTGTTGAAGTTGAATAAATTGTGGAAAAACCATTTTTAGTATGTTAATAATATTTAAAATGTTTACCATGATCTTTTGTGATTATTATTTTATAAAATATAAAAATATATCATAAAATAGGTATCTTCTAGTTCAAGAAAATAATTTTTTATGATATATGGTACTTTCACATCTCCTCCATCCTTCACCATAAAATTCATATAAAATTTTTGAGTGCAATAAAAATTATGTAACCATACAATAAGAAAATTCAATAGTATAATTCAACTAAAAAGAGTTGTTAATGTGAAATTATTTATATTATTTGGCTTTGAATTTTCAATCAAATCATAAAAAAATATGGGCTTTTACTTGGTTAAAACCTGATGTTTCATTTTTGAAACAGTCTTAAGACATTCAAGTGAACTAAAACTATTAGCAATAATGTACACTCATTTTTACTACTCAAGAATCAAATTGTTATGAGAATGTAAATAAGATTCAATACAATATTGATAATGAAGAAACTTAAAACACTTATAACTCCAATTTTGACAAGTCTAATGTTGTCAAAAGCTTTAAGCTCTCAAACCCTAAGCATGTCAAACTGAGTTAAGATGTAACTCTAAATTGTTTCTCATGAGCTATTAAACTCCCATAAGGAACTCATGAAGTCATCAAAATCCTTTATCCAAAGAATTTGACTATTTATTGAGGTTCTCTCAAACAAATTAAAAGTTATCAATAGAAAAATAAGCTAATGACACTCACCTTTCATTCAAAATTCATCATATATTTTTCATTAGCAACAAATTTTAAGCGCAACTTAATATTATATAATTAGTTACATCGAGTTCACTCTGCAAATTCTTATATAATTACACAATATAATTAATTCTTAAACACCAATAAATAAAGAGTCATTAGTCTTCTTCTCATGATTATTTTTGTTGTTGTTGTCCAATTTTTTTTTGCATTTCTAATGAAAGGGCTTAATCAAGTTGAATGTAGATCAATTTACAAAAAAACTCATTGATATTAAATAATATAAAAAAATACTAGATTTTAAACTTGATTGTGATTCTAGTATAAATATGCTTTAAAAATTAAAAAATATTATAAAAGTGAATATTCTTTATATCAAGTATATATTATAATAATAATCGCTATAGATTTATACTATAAATATTTTATATATGTTATAACATAGATATAATTATATTCCCTAGTAAACTTCATATGGCACACGTTGACTTTAGATTGAAAAGATAAAATAAAATTATATGCCAATATTAGGTAAATAGGAAGGGAGACTAACATTAATTAGGTGGTTTGCTTAAAGCATTATGAAAATCCAAAGCCTAATAAAACATCATCAAGGAGATTTTATGAGTGGAAGCCATTAAAGTATTACATGTAGTAGGAGATAGTGGTGGACTAGGTGTGCCAATCTTACGTATAACTTGCTCCTTTCAAGATGAGCAAGTTTTTAAATAACTATATAATATAATAATCAGATAAGAATACTAATAAAGTAAATTTAAATACATAAAATTAGTATATTCTTAAAAAATACAAACTAGTGAGATAATATCATCATATTTATAAGAGAAAAATATAAGTAGATTAAGCAATGAAAGTTATGAGCTTATTTATTTTAATTAATTGTTAGTCCTTTTTTCTGATGAATGGGCAAAATTATAGATTAAATGTGGACAAACGGTGAAAAATTAGTATATTCCTAAGAATAAAATTAAGGGTGGGCACGCAAATGCTCTCCTTAAAGGGAAAGATAGCTTTACACTTGATGAAAACAAGAGAAAAAGCCATCAATCTTGGCTCATGGTGTCTTTTTCTTAGGTGGATAGAGAAGTTAAATGGAAAGGTGGCTAAGTTTAGTGTAAGCTAAAAAAGAAATTTAGAGTACATTTGGGTGACGTTCTGCCTTCGGTGCGATTCGAGCCGCACTGTTATGGGCATTTGACAAATGACGGCAATATTGCGTTTTGAAGAATCTGCAGTGGTAAGTTGTGTTCTACAACCTGACTTAACCAAGTGCGGGGTGGCCAGAAAGCTAACTTTTTGAAAGAAAAAAATTATAGTACTCACCGTAATTTATTATACAATAATTTCTTCTGTAATAGTTCTATCACTGTTTTTCCACATAGCTACAGCTGTCCCAAATAGACTCACAAAACTAAGAAAAATTAATGTTATGAAATTGGCCAATAACATCGATAAAGGAGACTTACGACAATTTGGTTGGCTAAAGATGAGAGTAGTGATGAATGATCAATTATAAGGGTGATGATTGAGAAATGAGATCAAGTGGAGATGCCTCAATTTATAATATTTAGAGGATGACAATGGGATGAGGCTTTTTGATAGATGATTGAGATGCCATAAGCTTGTTTTTTAGATAAGTAATTTGAAGTAAGAATAAAATAAGAAGTTATAACAAAATAAATCATGTTAAATTTAAAAAAATAAAATTGTGAAAAATATTTTAAATAGATTATTAGTTTTGTCCTTAATTTAATGATCTCAAAATTATACTACTCTTTTTTTTTTATCTTATTAATATTTGAAAATTTAATTGTTTTTATTTACTTTATGAAAATCAAAGTCCCTAATTTTATAATTCATTTGGGGTTGTTGTAGTTTTTAATAAAATTGATTATAAGATTATTTTATCAAAATCATTTTTTTAATGCCATCATGTCATCATAAATATTTTTTTTAAAAAATTAAATAATAAATTTTTTATATTGATTATATACTAATATATCTAATGGTAAAATTGATTATTCATGATAGATAATTCTTTAAAAAATCCATAATAAATAATAGCGATATAAAAATATTTTATGATCTTGAAATTAAAATAATGAAAAAAACTGACCCAAATAACTATTAATAATGATCAATTATTAAAAATATTTATGATTTTAATGTATTTAATTCAACTCACTAAAATGAATTGTGAGAGTTTAGTGGATAATTGTACTAAACAATGGGAAGTTTTTTTTTTAAAAAAATTGTAAGCAGCTTTAATAATAATCACATATACACTGAATTTACAAATTCTCGAATGTATATAACCACTAAAAACCTAAACCTCCATTAGAGGATTCGAAGGCAGGTTTCGCCGCCAGGGACATTTTTGAACTGTAGACGCTGATGATCGCTCTCTCCTCTACCTCTCTCTCACTCCTTCCCAGGCGGCCTGCTGGGTTTTGCTTTGTGAAGAGATTTTAGCCCTCGCCGGTTTCTCCCTTCTCTAAATCATTTATTCGATTTCTTCTGCAATGGCTCTGGCACTGAACCACCATATCTCCCTTGGCGTTAAAGAAAAGGTGAATCGTAAGTTGACGCATTTCCTTCAGGCTAGGGCATTTGTTAATCTTGTTTTTCTTTGCTTCGATGTGGTTTTCTCCAGTTTCGGAGCTGGGGTGGAACTTACCAGCGGGGTAAAAGGATTGCCTCCATCGTTTGCTTAGACGTGGGAACTGCTTCCACATGCATTCCGGCTGCTCCGATAGTTATTCCCGAAGGACCCTGGAAGCAGGCAATTTTTTATATTTTTGCTAAGTTAATTTAGTTTTTGTCTGGTTCATTTCTTGAAAAGCTGGTTCTTTTATTCGCATCAATACCGTTATTCTTAATTTGAGATAAAAATATAGATGCAGGCGCTCTGTAAATCTGACATGGTAAATGTAGTCAAGAACCGTTAATCATAGAACGCATGTTTGATTAGTACTCGGTGCTTACTTCAAATAACCCACATACAGTACTTAAGAATTGTATTCAACATTTTAAACAACCTATATTCAAGCTTGCTTTTGTCAAAGAATGTGGGACTGATTGCACTTGGCCTTCAGAGATTGAAGCTTGCTTAAAGCAGGGAAGTTCAAATAGATTTTCAGCATTTTAAATTATCACATTGGGCTTATTAGGGATTTACCATGCTAGAAAATAATTTGAATGGAAAAAAAATGTATGCCTTTAGGATTAGGGATGTTAAATTGTCAGATCTTGATTTTCTTCTTTAGCTCAAGATTTATTCAAAGTCTTTCAATCCAATGTTAAGCTGAGTTAACTTTAGTTACAAGTTTGCGTGATCCAATCTTGATTCGAGCCAAGCATGGTTCATTAATTTCGATTTAAGTTTTATTTGAGCTAAAAATCGATCCAAATTCAATTAATTTTTTGATATGCTGAGACAAATTCTTAGTTCATTGTACACATGTTCATGCATCCACAAATTCATGTTTATAGATGCATAGATGCATATATACTTTTATTCAAATATGAATGAATTCATAAATATGTGTATATGCAATAATACACAAACATATAGTTCTTGATCTGGTCTAGGGTCAACTTAGTCTAAGTTCTATCATTAGTAAATATCAATTTATACCATGCTTGAGCACATGATTCTCAGGGTAAAAAGTAATGGTGAATTCAAAATTTTGATGCTGGGGAAATTCATGATTTTGTGCGTGAGTGTGTATGTGTGTGTGAGGAGTCCATCTAAAATTTAATATTTGCAAGTGTAAAATCTAGCCTTGGATTATAAAAGGCATGCTTAGAACAAATGGCCATAAAAAATCAGATCATGCCAGGCTGAGTATACTATTTTCAGGATAAAGAAGGGTTCAGCATTCTTTAAGTTGTGCATCCATTGCAGGCCAGTTTCACTGTTGTGTGTTCTAGTATTTTAATGCCATTTGAATCTATTGAATATTTGGATTTTGGGTAGGACAAAGCAGAAATGCGGTGTTGGCATTCGAAAGATTATATGCAAGAAAGATGCAAAAACTTCAGATTCAAGTATGCACTGGGTTTTATGTCAACTTATGATGGATGGTTGGATCTATGAGTTATGAGATATTTCTAATGGGGAATTAAAGTTTTTGAGCAAATTAAAGGACTGACTACTAAGGATATGTTTTGAATTTTGATAGAAGTTGTAAAATTTTCTTGGAATAATATATCTGCCAACCTGCATTGCATTTACTTCTCCCCATTGACTATATTGAATGTTTTGGTAATCTTTTACTTCATATACGTCATAGATTCCAGGTGGTGTCACTGCTGCAAAAGGATTCAAAGCTGCAGGACTGTATGGTGGTTTACGTGCAAAAGGAGATAAGCCTGATTTGGCTCTAGTAACATGTGATGTTGATGCCATTGTAGCAGGTGACAACGCTCCCTTTTGACACTGGTTATTTCCAACCCATGTGATAACAGTTTATTTCAATGGAATTAAATGTATTTTGCTTATACATATCTGGAGGCCTTGGGGCAATGGTTAAATTTTCTCTGGTGTAAGATGGAAGTCTCATATCCTGAGTCGCAGAAACAACAAATTTAGGGAATGCTGCTTTCATCAACTCCTCCCTCTCCCCAACATTATGATAGTTGGATCTCTATGTACACGCCCTTTTATATCTATATGATCTCTTCATTGCTTACACATAAGTTTCCATTCAGGATTCAACATCTTCATCTGTGGTCTTGAGATTTTTCATTATGTTCATCGTCATTAGAGTTATTGATGCGGATCTTTCTGGGTTGGTGGAGTTTGGTATGATGATATGATGTTTTGTAGCTTATTCTAGTCCAACCCTTAATTTTGTTCATGATGGCTTTCTTTGTTTGGCGATGCAGTTCTCTGTTGGGCTCTGCTATTTTGACTCCCTTCTTACTTCTTGTTACATGATTGGTAGCCTACCTCTTAACACTATGCATAGGCTAAGAATGAGAGGCTGGAATGGATTGAAAAGTGGTGTAGCATTTTTTTTACTTTATTTTGTCCTCTATCTCACCGTGAAGAACAGTAAAGCTTGCTATTTTTGTCTTCCCACACACAGACAACCAACATGCAGGTTTACTGTTTGGAAGATCAAATCACTGGAATCAACAATTTAGAGGTTTTACTTTCTCCGTTTTGCACGTGAACGCAACATGAAAATAACTGGATCATGTTGTAGACTACTTATTCGCTCAGCTTTTGCCTTGCAAGCGCTGTAGACAACAATTAGGACTTACCATCTGCTGAACAACAACGTGGCCTTGTTGTTTTTGAGGTTTTGTGTTGGTGAAATCATCAAACCAGATTATTATTTTGCTTATTTTCAATTTCAGGAGAAACTTATGGTTATTTTTGGCTCTGTGCAATAGTATCCAACTGTGCCACAACGCCCAAGCCTGTGCTACAATACTCAAGGTTGTGATATTTTGCTGCATTGACAGTATTGATGGCATGGAGATAAAGAGAGGAAATTAGTGGTTTTATGAGAGAATTAATGATTGATTTGTGGAGAATTTCAAGTATATTAACAGACAAATACAATTGAGATTGTTTTGATCCACCTCCTAGATAAACTTCACAAAAAAGAAAAAAATCCTATCTGCAAATAATTAACTCGATAAGTTCAAATGAAATATTAATCCAAACAAAAAAATCCTAATTGGAATATAAATTTAAATACCAACTTATTTAAACAAATAAAAAATTAAATTCATCCTTATCTTGTTGTGATGTTAAATTTAATCCACGGTCTAGCTTTTGGAGTTTTTATTTCTCTTGTATGACGTTTGATCGATGATCCGATTTCTCTTATAGATTTCTAGCGATATCCTCTTCAATCTCAATGTCGTGATATGAGGAATGCCATTGAAAACAAATTTTATCAAGAAAATCAATTAGCTAAAACTTTGAAGAACACAATTTTTTCAATATTGACACTATTTAATAACCCAAATCATGAGGATAGCTTCATTTTATGGGCTTCTTTGAGGTTTACGGTTAGATTAGTTGTCTTCTTAATGATTTGATCCCCTGATTATTAAGGAATTCTCTTACATCTATGTTGTGTTTAACGATTCCTACTCGTATGACTTCTTGGTGACTTTTGGCTCTCTATACTTTCATTTGTTATATAATTTCATGATCGTCTGAGACAGTATCATGGTGACCTTATTTGGCTATAAGATTTCTGCTCCTTTTTGTTTTAGCTTCTTATGATTCTACAGGCTTCTAAATATGGTATTGCTTATTTATTGATTTTTGGTGGATTTAGCCAAAGAGACAGTGAGAAAGAAACCTGTGGGTGTAAAGGATGAAGATAATAAAGTGCTTTTCTTAGAAAAAAATAAAAATGGATGATATTTTGATAAATTTTTCAATGAAGGATCTGAATGTACGATTGATTTTAGCAACCTTAATACCCTAAACAAAAATAGAGAATTTTATTTTTATTGTAGTATTAATAAATTTGAAGTTAGAGAAGCTTTAAAGAAAGTCAAATGCGGAAAAACAGTAAGACTTGATGATATTCCAATAGAAGTGTGGAAATGTTTAGGAATCAAGGAATTTTTTGGCTTAAATTTTTTTTAATGTTATTTTAAAGACTAAAAAGATGCCAGATGAGTGGAGAAAGAGTTTGTTGGTTTCTATATTTAAAAATAAAGGTGATGCACAAGAGTGTGCAAATTATAGAGGAATTAAGTTAATGTGTCATACATTAAAATTATGGGAGAGAGTAATTGAACATAGGTTATGATGTGATACAAAAGATTCTCACAAACAGTTTGGTTTCATGCCAGGTAGATTTACTATGGATGCTATACATTTGTTAAGAGGTTTGATGGAGAAGTATAGAGAAAGTAAGGAGGATTGACATATGATATTTATTGATTTAGAGAAAGCTTATGATAAAGTTTTAAGAGATGTTGTTTGGAGAGTTCTTGAACAGAAATAAGTTAATATTGATTATATTCAAGTCATTAAAGTTATGTATACTAGAGCTGTTACTTGTGTCCAAACACAAGGAGGATTGACAAAATATTTTTCCATTTCAATTGGATTACATCAAGGATCAACTTTAAGCCCTTATCTTTTGCTTTAGTTATGGATGTTCTTACTAGACAGTGAGGATGTACCTTGGTGTATACTTTTCGATGACATTCTTCTTGATAAGACTAGAAGAGAGTCTAAGAGAAACTTGAATTATGGAGGTCAACATTAGAGTCTAAAGGTTTTCGCTTTAAGTAGGTCTAAACCGAATATATGGAGTGTAATTTTAGTTGTTTCTAGTATTAAAATTAGTCAACAAGTCATTAATAAGAGTGAGCGATTTAGATATTTAGGCTCTATTGTTCAAAATGATGGTGAAATAGATGGAGATGTTATTAGTAGAATTCAAGTTGGATGATTGGAGGAATGCATCCTTTGTTGTTTGATAGAAAAGTTCCACTTAAACTTAAGGGAAAATTTTATAAGATGGTGATAAGACTTGCAATGATTTATGGTGCGAATGTCCAAAAAAGAGAAGCATAAGACTAAGTTAAGTGTTACGAGATGAGGATGCTCTGGATGAGTGGCTTTACTCTTAGAGATAAAATGCTAAATGAGTATGTTTGGGAAAAGTTGAGTAGCGTATAAGATTAGAGAGTCGCCTGATTTTGGCCATATAAAGCGTCCGTCAGATGACATCGTTAGGAGAGTAGATGCAGATTTGCCTTTATGTTAAGAAAGCAGAGGTAGACCTAAAAGACTTGGTTAAGAGTAAAAAAATGACCTTAGTATACTGAATTAAATGAGAATCAATAATAGGACACAATGGAGACGAAGGATTCATATAGCCGATGCCACTTAGTGGGATAAAGGCTTGTTGTTATTGTTGTTGTTGTGGTGGATTTATAATTATAAATAGAATAGTTGCTATTTTATTTTAGTTTTACTTCAATTTTCACTTTGTGGTTGGATGTGTTTCTTTTTAATATAGTGCAATTGGAGATTGCAGATTTCTTGGGGAAGTTATATCCTTGTATCAACATGAAGCTTGAATTGTTTTTTGGCGACTTCTTTCTTTTGCTCTATTTCAATTTTCTAATTTAGTAAGCGATTTGATTGAATGAATTATTATTATCAAATCTGGTGTGATGCAATTTTTTTCAATTGGGTGTGAGTTTCAAATTGAATGTCTGATTTTTTTTAATGACCTGAATTTTTACACAAGCTTTATATTAGATTACTATTAAATAATGGTTTGGGCAACTTTTTGTGTAATTTTGATTTCCATACCAAGCATTGAATAGTTTTCAAAATTAGAAGTTTGTGGCTTTAAAGTTGAACGTATGGGTGGTTATATGATGTAATGCGCAATTGGTGGTTGCGGGGGAGGGGGGGATCTTGAGATTTTTATGTTTTAAAATTGTTTATTAATATGAATCTTTTGATTCTTCAGTGATCAAAACACTTTAAAATTTTAAATACAGTTGTGAATATTTTACTTCCATGTTTCAGGAGTATTCACCACAAACATTGTTGCAGCTGCACCAGTTAAATACTGCAAAAATGTACTAAAACTTTCAAATATGGTATGAAAGTTCCATCTATTTTTGGCTTCTTTCCATACATGATTATCAATGCTAAGCTCATAGCGATAAAAATTAAAATACTTTTTTTCTGCTTCAAATTTTGCAGGCACGTGCAGTATTGATTAATGCTGGTCAAGCGAATGCTGCTACAGTAAGCTTATTGCCTTTTCAATTTTGTTAATTAGTTTGATACGGAAATCCATATAACGATCACATTGGCCATGATCATGGCTATCTGATCTTTCTAACAGATTTAGATGATTATACAGGGCAATCTAGGTTATCAAGATGCAGTAGAATGTGCGCATTCTGTTGCTCAGGTTTTTGGTTTTAGATTAATTATTTTGGCTAATTTTCTTGCGCAGTTGTGATCATTAAAATATATTTTTGGCATGCAGCTTCTTCAACTAAGACAAACAGATGTAATGATCCAATCAACTGGTGTTATTGGTCAAAGGATTAAAAAGGTATAAAGATGAGTACATGATTGTATCATTATATATATGTACATACATCATTATATACATACATACATACATATATATATATATAAAGATACATACATACATATGTATGCATGTATACACACACACACACACACACATATATATATATATATGCACACACATGCATACATACATACATATGTATATATACATGTACATGCGTATGTACGTATGCATGAATGATATGAAAAAAAACTAGTGTCTAAAGAATTAAACCACATACTTGCTAAATATGTATTGATCACTGTGTGCAGGAAGCTCTTCTAAATTCACTTCCCAGATTGGTTAATTCCCTATCAGCAACTGTTGAAGGGTATGGTTCCCATGCCTATTCTATTGTTGTTTGATAGGATAATCTTAATCTTTGAATTTGTGCCTGCTCCACATTTGTTACTTTCCTTGCAAATGTTTTTAAATACATGTCTCCCTTAAGCTCATTCACAACTCAATATTTTTTTTTAATTTCTTGATATAAATGATTATATATACTTGTCTGTGTTGAAAGGTAAAGAAGGGTTGGTTAGGTTGTTACCAACAACCTGCACATCGTAACTTGATCTGATTGTAGCAAAAAAAATGTACGCAAAGGTTGGCTAGTTTTAAAACTAAATTATGTTTATTACATGGAATTTGAGGAATATGATTGGATTGGCAAGAGAATTGATATGCACAATGATCAGTAGAAGAACGAATATTACTTGTTTATATGCATTAAATGAAAAAGAAAAAAAAATCGAAGAATATTATTGTAGTTTATAACTTTTTATGTGCCGGAAACATTAATAATATGAATAGGATTGAAAATATTAACAGGAGGAATGGGGTTGTATATAAATAGCAAAAAGATAATATTGTTGAGGTGAATTGGGTTAGTGATAGGGTGATTGCTTTTAATATAATCATTGATAAGGACTTTTATTAATGTGGTTATTACTTATGCTCCTAAAATTAAATTAGAGGATAGTTTAAAAACTTATTTTTAGAAAGAAACAGCTGAACTATAGCAACACATGTTCTCGAGTGACTTGGTCTATGAGTACTAGTGGAATAAGCTTTTGAAGATTCATGGTGCGTGTTGAATGTTAGATAAAAGCATAATAGATGAAACTATATTTTATAGTAGTCTGCTATATTGTGATAGTGAACATATATATCAAGAAATTTCATCACATTTAAAATTGATGCCACCAAATCATAAGTATACTTTTAATTACTTGCAAGAAAAGAGAAATCCTTTTTCCAGTGATTGGAAGGTGATTCTAAGAAAAAGTTAATTTGTTTGCCGTATTATAGTAGTTATGATTATATGAAAATATAAAAAAAAATCAAAATAAATAGTTGTCCTTGATAAGTTCGAAGATGAGAAGTTATTAATCTTTTAGGGTAGGTTACTAATAGATGTAGATTAGAATTTTTAGTTTAATAAGGTATAATATAAGATTATTAGTTCTATTGAGAATATTACTATTAATAGTTTTAAGAGACATTATTAATTGATTGTATATTTGTATATTAGTAAGGATACTTGATGGTAGAGTGAAAATATATTGTACATTAGTAAAAGGATTTATTAATGAGTGAGACACACGAGTTTAATAAGAAAATATGCATTTAGAGAGCGACAAATTTTAAATACAATATTTGAGGCTAACAAGAATTAGAATAATATTCTGAGTCTTCCAAAAGGATAGTAAGTAGGGGAGAATTTATAGTTTTTGATGATTTATATAATAAGCTTGGTACCAAGGAGGAAGAAAATGAGATAAATAAATTATATAAGATTTAAGAGATTTAAGAGATTTAGAGACTTTGATCAAGTTAAATGCATTAAAAGTGAATGCAATAAGGTTTTGATTAAAGATGAGAAAAGTTGGAAATACAATTTTGAAAATCATTAAATGAGAGTTTTAAAAAATATATTATTTTGGAAGAATATAATGAACAATCTGATAAGATATTTTACTTACTGATTCAAAAAAGTGAAGTAGAGTTAGTTTTTAAGAAGATGCATGAAAGTAAAGCTCTAACTTTAGGAGATATACATTGAAATTTGGAGAGTTATAGATGTATTATATTTGTTTGGTTTAATAAAATTTTCAATGAAATTTGTTTATTAAAAAAATGCAAAATAATTGAAGAAGAATATTTTAATATCAATATTTAAAGATAAATGGAAGATTCATGTATTTTAGAATTATCAAGAAATTACATATATTTTTATGAAAGAAATGATTGAGTATGCTGAAAATTGGTTTGATGTGCATTATGAGGCTATTAGAAAATATTAAAAATACATATGATAATGATTTTATATAATTTTGATTGCTAAGCTTAAAATGATATTCATATGAGGTGCTGAAAATTTTGTAGATGATAACATTCTAATTAGTAAATGAAATTACAAATATATTTAGAATATATATAAAGATATGTAATTTAGTGAGTCTGATATTAATTACTATCAATTAATATTCTTAGATGATCTGATAGATAAATATAGAAAATGGGATTGAATAAGGAAATATTTTAGTGTTAAGGTTATATTGTTAATATATGGAGACATGTCTTAAATGTTATGCAATAGCATAATATCATGGGGATTCCAATATAATTTTATAAAATATTAATTTAAGCTGGCTATGTTGTTTGAATTTGCATGTTTGACAATAAATAAATTATTGATTGCTAAGTTGAATGTGCTAGAAATCTGAATGTTAAGATGAATGTGTGGAAAAATTTAAAATGATAGAGATTACGCAATGATTATATTATATGAGTAGTTGGAGTTACATTTGTTGTAGACAAGGTTATTTAAAAAAAAAGTGATTTGAACACATACAACAGAGGTTAAAAATGCACCAATTAGATAGTAGATTAATTTAGTAATAGAGGATTAGGGAAGGAAAAAAAAAGGTTGACCTGTAGTAACATGGATAGAATTTTTTTATGCATAATTTGTGAAGATAGGTTTAATATCACTCAACAAAAATACATATGAAATGAGGATTCATAGACCAACCCAAATAGTTGCAATATGGCTAATGATAGTGGCGGTGATGACGACGAGGTATGCTTGTGTTAACTTATTCTATGCTATCAACATGCAACCAAAGAAAGATTGAGATGCAGTGCATAAATGTCATGATTAGTTTGAATTCCAAGGAACAATTTCGAATAATTATACAGTAATTAGTCAAACATTATGACTTCTTTAAGATGTTGTCTAGTTCTAGAGAAGTCTGTAAACATAGTACATTAGATTGGGTAATCAACTTGTTTCTATATGAAGTAATTTCAAATATCTGCTAGTCTCTGCGTTTATGTGAATTAAGAGAGTCACTTGCTTGTAGCCATAGTGACAAGATATTGTTCACAAATCAAAAGATATTACCTGCTAGAGAAATGATAATGTTTAGGATGACTATGACAATCACTGTTTAGGTAAACAATTAACTACGGTGGTTTATTTTGTTTGTTGAGAATGCTATCATGATTTCCATACTAAAAATTTACGATCCTCAATGGTACACAGCTCTGTGGTGATTCAGTTTTCTTTAAGTCAAGTTTCACCTGTCTGTAATGGCTTGTACGCCTTTGCAGGGCAGATGCTGCAGCTGTTGCTATTACCACCACTGATCTTGTCAGCAAAAGTGTTGCCATAGAGGCTGAGGTTGACTTATTTTTTTTATAGGGTTATCTTCTCATTCTTTATGTGATTGTATGAAAATTGAAACTGTTAAGTCTAGTTTATGGATATATTTTTCTGATTTTTATTGTCTTTTAATATGGAAGGTTGGAGGAGCACGTATAAAAGTTGGGGGAATGGCCAAAGGTTCAGGAATGATTCACCCAAACATGGCAACTATGCTTGGCGTTAAGCACATTATTATCTAGACTTCTCCTTCTGATAGCATTGAGTCTTTTGAAGGGAACTCATTTGATTATACTAATTCTACAGGTTGTAACAACTGATGCTCTGGTCACCAGTAATAGTTGGAGAGAAATGGTCCGAATATCAGTAAATAGAAGTTTCAACCAGATCAGTGTGAGTAAAAGGTTCCTTGAATCATGCATTGATATGAACTTCAAGAGTTGCCTTTATTTTTATTCCCTTTTTCCCTTCAATTCTGCTTTAGCTACCTCTCAACTGAGATTTCCATGTACAATTCCCATGCTGTATTCATCAAGTAGTGTTCTTATACAATTCCATCCCATGTAATTTTAACATGTTTTTAATACCAGTTTTAAGTTCCATGCTGGTGTCAGTAGAGATTTATGTAACATAACTGGATTTTGTTTCAACGTTTAGTGTTCAAGGATATCTATATATGAGTTTGCTGATATGTCATTATTTCTTGAAGGTAGATGGAGATACGAGTACCAATGATTGTATCATTGCTTTGGCTAGTGGACTAGCTGGTCCAGACACAATCTCTTCGTTTGATAGCATCGAGGGAAGCCAACTTCAAGCATGCCTTGATGCCATGAGTTCACTTACATTTTATGCATTGTGAATAAAATTTATGTTCAATTAAAACTAGAGAATATGAATGGATCAAAGGTTTTGAATGGGCCATAAGAATTAAATATGAAAAACATGGTTGTTGTTTCATTTAGCCTCTCTTTCAAAAAGACATTAACAATCATAATTAGGATATAACCTGACGATGTTGTGATGTTAATATTTAGTATTTTTTTAGTGTCTGCGTGTGTACTATTGTTGGATGACATTGCTTGAATAATTGAATCCAACTGGATTCATCAGTCCATTCATTGCATACTTACATTTGTGTTAACTTCTTAGGGGTATTTGAATTTGATTTCTGTGTGAGAAAGTTTGACTCTATTGCTTGAACATGTATTTGTGTTGCTTTACCGCCCAGTTAATCCTTTATTTTTTTGTTGCTGTCCCTTTGAAAAACATAAATTGATATTATACAATGATTTCTTTCAGGTCTCTAAAAGACATTTTGCCAATAAATTTTGGTTTATGTGCTAAAATTGGCAGTTATTTCGGTAAACATTCTAAACAATTGATAGTATATCATATTGAACTATGTAAATCATCATGTGGCTTGCAGGTTATGCAAGGCCTTGCAAAATCAATAGCTTGGGATGGTGAGGGAGCAACATGCTTGCTTGAGGTTTGCTCTTGCTTTTAGGAGTTTTATAGCTAAGCTTGATCTTCTATATTTATACATTGTCTGGTAGCTAGTTTTAATTTTTTTATGATTCAGCTTAGTGAAATAAGCATACTGGCAAATTCTTCATCACTCGAATCAATATGATTCATGCCTACAACATGGTTCAAAGTTTGTAGAAAAGGAAATGGTTTCTGTTAATGAATAACGACTTCATGTTCTTTAGGTTGTTGTGTCTGGTGCCAATAATGAGGCAGAAGCAGCAAAGATTGCTCGGACGGTGGCATCTTCTTCACTAGTAAAAGTATGTTGTATTCAACTATAGATTCTATTTTTGCTTTAATTAACTTGGCTTTATGAATCTAGCTTTTGTATTGTCAATTTAGTTTCTGTTGATCTTACTTCCTGCAGGCAGCTGTCTATGGCAGAGATCCTAATTGGGGTCGCATAGCATGTGCTGTAGGCTATGCTGGCATTGATTTTGACCTTAATGAGCTTCACTTATCCTTGGGAGGTATTCCTCTCATGCACAGTGGCCAGCCACTTCTGTTTGATAGGTATGATGGAGCATGTCATCATTTTCAGTTGCCTTTTCCCAGCCATTTGGGGATGGCTTTATATCTAATTATTCTCCATTTATTTTTTTGAGCATTGCACGTGGTATGCAATTCTATTTTAAGCATTGTTTTTACAATTTTCATATAACTTATAAATTACCTGTTGTTTGCAAGTTTTTATTCTCATTCTCAATCACATTTATTTTATCTAGATATTTTATTGTGCTCCGTCCACTCTATATGCTATACCTACCCAAATCACTTAACTTTATTTTTTGCAACATGAATTTTGAGTAGGCGTTATTTTGGTTTGTAAGATGAAATGCAAAATTATCAAAAGTTGCATGAATATAGGAGGCGCTTTATGATTAGCTTTCTTGTCACCACCATAATTTTAGATCATTTCACCTTTTTGGAGTATAATACATCTAAGTGGTCATTAACCTAATTATTCATATTTGTGTGCATACCAACATAATCTTTTATTCTCTCCGGAATAAAACTATGTGAACACCAACTAATCAACCATAATCCGCTAATTTCAATTAAAAATTAACAAATAAAATTGAAAAAAGAAGAAGTCTCTTTTTTGCATTTCTTTAATAATCACTACCATTGATTCTACTATTGACAATAGTCCAACATAAATTTAGCTGCTCTTTGGTAGGATTTGGATGTTGTTGAATGACAGTTTGGCACTGCATGTCTATTTGCCAATAACAAAATGGTAATAAAAATAAGCTTATGATGGTTCGGTTGTGGGTGCTGTTCCAAAAATAGGTAATCATCGATAGATAGTATGGTGGCCATCCCGAAAGTGGCTTGAAAACCATTGTTGGTTTGGTGGTGATCCAATCATATAACCACCAAAATTGGTTTGGTGACAATCCAATCTTGGCTTGGTGATGATCTAATAATGGTCTAATGGTAATTTGATGACCAATTGGTTTGCTATCCAACAAGCATTGAGATGGATGGGTGTCTAGGATAAATTTAAGAAATATTATATTTTAATTTGTCCTTGTGTTTTTGAGGTATATGGCATGTTTCTTGTTAGTTTATGTTTTTAAAAATTCTCCACTCTAGTGATTACATCTAGTGAGATTTCAGTTTGATCATCACAATAAGTTTCTGGTCATCATATACAACTTTCTCTGTTACACCTTTAATATTTATTTGTTTAGTTTACTTGATACATCACGTGAGTATAAGTGCAATGATTTTGTTTTTTTTTTCATATAAAGAGATGGCAGTTTTTGTTGGTGTCGTGAATGATGATGCCTAGTGGGAGAAGAAGCAAAAGGCCGGAGAACTATTGATTGGGGGTGGAATCACAATCAAAATAGTAAGAAGGTGAAGGATGGAGAACAATTGAGGGGAGGGGGAGGGGGAATCACAATTAAAATCGTAATAACGATAAGGTGACAGTTGGGATGTTTGCTTCATTACATGGGCTGATGGTCGTCTAGGTGTTATGGCTTTGATGGAGTTTTATTGGGTGCAACCGTGCAAGTCTCTTGGGATATGAATGGTTGGATCATTCTCTTTTATTCTTTTACAAGCATTGTTAAGGTATCTTGCCAATGCATGCTTCACCTACACCAAGCTTGCACAATATGCACTTCTTTGATGACCAGACTAGTTTTTTCTCGGCTTTTCAGGAATAACTTGAGGGATTAGGGGATGAGAGATATGAGATGGGAATTTTGGCATTTCATCTCAATTAATGGCTTTATTAATCATACCTTTATGAAACTTGTTTTATATGCGGGGATTGAAATGGATGGTGGTGGGTGCGGTTTCTAATTGCCTATCCTTGGATCACAATGAACAAACCATGGTGAGATATTGCATATATTTTTCAAGAGGAATATTAAAGAATGAGAAAAGTACTAAAATATCTCCTTGTGAGGACATCATTTTCTTGGTTTGAAAGTTTCCCTTGAATAAAAGCTCTCATGGATAATTATCATCCTATGAAAGAGGGCTCGATTAAGGCTACTATTGTATGTTCTCAAATATATTTATATTATAATGAAATTTTCAGTGCAAGACTGAAATACTTTGTTTGCGTTCTCATATGGGAGATATGCATATGATGTTCAAGAGTAATATTAAATAATGATAAAGTACTACTTAAAGATATTCTCTTGCAAGGACATCATGTTCCCGATTTGATAGTTTCCCTTGAATACAAGCTATCATAGATAATTATCCCCACAGGAAAGAGAGGAACTCTCGATTAAGGCTACCATCATGTATTCTCAAATATATTTATGTTCTAATGAATTTTTTAGTGTATGACTGAAATGCTTTGCTTATGTTCTCAGATGAGTTTGATTTTGAGGGATGATGATAAGATCAATTAAGTTTCCATACTTTTATCATATTGAGCAGTCACAAACTTTGATCTATTACGTCAACAAGTTACTGAACTCAACTTAATTGGAAGCTTCTTCTTCAATCTTTGGTTGTTTAGTCAAAGAAAAGTAATTTCATAGACTAATTTCAAGTTAATTCATGCTGATAGAGGATTTGATGTCTTATTAGATGATCAATCAAAGCTAGAAGCTCAAACATAAGCCATTAGAGAATACTTTAGGTTTTATTGTAATTATAATACATTAGTATCATTGCAATTAGCCTAATCATTCGATTACAGGACATGTACCATGCTCTTATTGGTGTAGAATTTTGAAATGTTTTTGATTAATTTATTACTATGGCATTGTCTCTTTTTGTGTTTTTGTGAGCTTGGGTTGAGGTTGCTTTAAGCATAGTGTGACTTTTTTTATTTTTATTTTTATATTTAAAAAATTTAATAGCGTATATTTTTTATGAATTTTTTTGTGGATTTTTGAGCATTTTATATTTTATATTTTGAGTTTGAGGGCAAATAGGGGCTAGATATGTTGATCTAGGTTGAGGTTGGATACTGGATGGTAAAAAACTTTGGTGATTTAGTGTTGGGTCAGATGTTTGTTGAATGATTGGAGGGTAGGTTGGGCTTTTGATGTTACCAATGATGCACTAGGGAGTTGGGGGTTGATATTGATGGTGAGGGTTGGATAGGTTATCTTTTGTTGTCTTAGTTACCAACTCTATTCAACCTACATGGTTGTAACTTCCATAAAACAAGATGACAATACACTAACTTAATGTATAAACTTTTCAAGTAACCACTTCTGATCTCGCAAGATCTTTTGAGTTATTAGACTAGTTGTTAGCGATCTAACCATTTTTTTGGCTTGCTGGTCTGACCATTGTAGCTGTTTAGTTGTTGACATGAGTTTATGGTCCTTTCACCTTCTCATCTAGATTGATTAAAGCATTGTTGATTGTTCATTTTTAGTTCTTTAAGCCTTTTGGTGAATTAGGATATTGAGTTAGCTTGATTCCAATTTTCAAATATTTTGAAATTGTCTATGATTTGTTTTGATGGGGATTGATATTGATTGGTTTCTGGTGGAGTGAGTGAGGCTTATTTTGTTGAGATAAGGTAAATATATGGGAGTTTGTTTTTATATTTGTGGAGTTGGTGTTTCTTTCAGTTATTAACGTCATATATTTTACCTAAGGGATTATGAGTAGATTGCATTTGGTTGTGGAGTAGTGGAGAGATTTGTTGGGTACAAACTTCTGGGTAGGATGTATTTAGAGTATGGGCAGCATTAATTTCAATGTTTTAAATGGTTATGCCTCTCTGGTTTTTAGTGTCTTAAAACGATACAGAAGATTCAAATGTATTATCACCTTATCATCTGATTAGAACTCCGGTATATATATATATATATATATATATATATATATATATATATAATTCACATAAAAAAGCTTATCATTGTCATAATAATTAATCAATTTTTTATCATGGACATGCTATGTGAATAATTGTATAATTTTGCTAGGCTTTGATTCAATAAGAAGTTCAACAAGACATGTAGGCTTTTTAAATTGAAAACTTATAACAATATCATATAGACTCATGCTCGTAGATCTACCAATAGATGAAGTAATGTTTCTTGAACTACCAACTAATGTTTTACTTTATCAATATACACTATTTCACGAGGAATGGAAAATCAAGAGTTGGGATTTCTAGTTTTATATTAGGGTATTTTCCTAGTCATGCAAGGTGATACATCTTGAATATTGGAGCGCTTGGCACCACATGTGGTAAGTCCTTTATTTTGGGGGATATTAATTTTTACATGTGAGCTATTTGTTTTGTCTTGATTGCTAATTTCTTCAGTTTTATTAAATCTAACATTATTCTTGTTTGTTGTATTGTTATATTTTTATATGGTTGCTCATTCATCTACCCTTGTGAATCTAGGTTAGTATGGTTTGAATAGGTTTTCAACATTCTAATCTCACTTGTGCTTGTAATTCAAGAAGTTTTGATATCAAACTTGATCCAAATTGTGGACTTTAGGATGGTGTTTAATTCTTCAAAACGCATGTGTTAATAGTTGGAATAGTTTTCGGGTGTTTTATGTGTAATGATGTGTCATCCAATTATGCTATCCGGGTTTAAAAATTTATTTATCTCAACCTAAATTACTCAATTCAAATGTGTTACTAGCATTTGATCACCTTTGATGATTTAAAGGATTGGAATTAGGGTGCACAAGGTTTCTCAAGTATTTGAGGTCCTCTACTAAATGAATGTAAGGACTAAATACAAATGCCCAATGTGATAATTTTAATTTCTAGAAGATAATGAAAAGATATTACTAAAAGAGCATGATGATGTACCAACTTCGTATTACTCGAACTTTGGCTTGTATGCAGTTAATTTCATGGGCAGCCACTTTCTATATTTACTGAATCCTAAGTGTACAACCCCACATTCTAAACCTTCATTTGTCAAATTTCCACCTAAACATCTAAATTCACAACAAAACCCAGATCAATGTTTTTCATTTTTGTTAAATTCTTGATGGCTTGATTGTGACATGTGCAGCTGGACGGGTTTTGTAGTTTTTTTTTTAAAAGTTCTTTTTTAGGTTAACGAGATTGATTATTATGTATAATGTAGGTAGCATGGGCATATTTTTTCTTTATCTTCATGACGTTGTTGATGTCACTAATAAATATAAGTTGAAATTATAATGAGGGAGAATAATCATTCTCTTTGTTCATTTGTATTTAAGGATGCATTCATCTTAATCATCATTAGCTTTATCCCAACACATGTAAGATGGATTGCCATTCTCCTTGTTCAAATGATTTTATAATTGCTTATATTTCAATCATACAACGCTTAATTTGTAAATAAAATTTTTTTTCTTATTATGTAATTTTTAGAGTGCCTGTATGCTAGCTTTCATAAACTTTAAAGACATTTTAGTCGCACATCAAGTGCAAAAAATGGCACTATAATTTAAACACTGAGATAATTGATTTATTAATTATATAGTACATGATTATATTCTTGTAACTAGTATTTTTTGAGTGCATTATAATTAAGGTGTGGACGTTATATTTTCATGACTTGCAAGTTATTTTAAGTTTATAAATGGTTAAATATGCATTAGCATGTGGATGAAACAGTATATTTATGATGTGCATTACATGTCATTTTGAGTTTGTCAATGATTAAATATTCATAGAAAATATAAACTAAGCGAGGTATGAATTATTAAAAGAATAGTTTCCAAGGGAGAGATAAATAGAGGAGAGAAAAGCAGCATTTTTTTTATGCATGTAAATTTATAATTTTTTTTAAACAAATCATCTTGCTTAGTTATGTCTTCATGGTACCTTTGATTTATACTATACGCTGAAATAATTCACTGCAGGTTTGTCAAATCAATTCTGATTCAAAATTTTCTTGGCAGGGTCGAAGCCAGCACATACCTTAAGCAGGCTGGAGAATCACATGGTACTGTAGAGATCCACATTTGTAGGTAAGTACGAACTGCATTAAAGAATGTGTTTATGGACTGCTATTATTTTATTGTTCATTTTATGTTCGCCCTGTGGTAATCTTAAACCTACAATTCCTTTTCTGCTAAAACCAGGCAATGGAAGATGTGGGAAGGCTTGGGGATGCGATTTAAGTTATGATTATATTAAAATAAATGCTGAATATACTACCTGATGATGTCAAAGAGAAGTAATACCATTCATCCTAACATGCAAGCCTGTCATGTGTAAGATTAGTTGTATTTATACTATACAAATAAGTTATTGTAGTTTTTTTTTAATGTACACTTAAAGGCCTCCCATAATCCGTTTTCATTTATTTTGTATGTTTATTTTTAAACTTTTGTTATGCTTGAGATTGAAGACTCTCTACTCTCTACATTTGAGGCCACAAACCAATAGAGTCTATAGTTTGTTTTTTAACATGTCTGCTTTGATTCATTTGAAGAAAGATAAAGAATCCAGAAAAAACAAAAGGTGTATTCAGGTTATGTAGAACGAGTTTACGAACTCATAACCTGATGAAATCAAGAAAAAGAAGATAGTTTTATAATAATCCTTGTTGGCAACAACAACACACGTTAGTTTATGAGTTGTTAATACTTGACAGCTTGAATCGTATTCTATGATACACACAGCATTGAAATAAGCGAGTCATAGTTTATGAAAGGAGGCAGGATAATTTGTGAAAAGGGGGAGGATTTACGAACTCATAACCTGATGAAATCAAGAAAAAAAGAAGATAGTTTTATAATAATCCTTTGTTGGCAACAACAACACACGTTACTATGTTCATGAGTTGTTAATACTTGATAGCTTGAATGTATTCTATACACACAGCATTGAAATAAGCGAGTCATAGTTTATGAAAGGAGGCAGGAGGCATAATTTGTGAAAAGGGGAGGATTTATTAAAAGATGAGCATGTTCCATTGGATTCTATTACACAGATGAATCAATACGTATGAGGATAATCTGCAGTTATATTGTTTAATTATCAACTCACTTTAAGAAATGAAAAAAAAAAAAAAGATTAAAACTTCTATCTATAATTTTATGGCAGTCATCTAAAAATTGGTTCTCACTAGTATCACAAATGTTTACCAGTGCTGCAGCATCTTCTGTAATAATACTCCATTAGAGCACAAAACCAGTGACTTGATTCCCTGTTACTTGAGATACTTTCTACTGATAGGCATAAGCACTGCTCAATTCATACTACTCTATAATTACCTCCAAAGTGTAGGATTGGAATCTTTTCATAAATCCCTTCTGAGTTTTGGTAAATCTTGAGAAATCATAGTACAGAAACCAGAACAAGAAGATTGCTGAACTGTTACTTTTGTAATGAGATCCAGTGTTCTAGCTTCTTTTTGGGTAATTGTTTTTGTAGTTTTCTCCCAAATCTATCACAATAGAGTGTCTTCATCCTTTTTGAAAAAAAAAAAAAAAAATTCTCACCCTACAATATAATGGGAATCGATCTTCTCATCTGCAATATAATGGGAATCGATCTTCCATCTGCAATAGTGATAATAGAGCTGTTTGATCGAGTCACACTCATACAGTCCTTAGTGCATGATATTCACACTACATGCAAATTACTAGAACAATTATATAACTGTGATGCTTGCATATGCTTGTGCTTCTTACACAAGCTCTCTTCAAATGTGGTTCTGTACATTATTGTATGAACAAAATCAGAATTTACAGTTTTTGCCAGCTTATATATGTACGTATTTGCAATATTTATATTAAAAGTCAAAAGAAATTATTCGATGTGGAGTCTAGTAGTCCTAAACCAATTCTAATAATATAAGTATCACAATACACTCATTCAATATACATACATGTAGTAGTATAACATATGTTGCATATTGATATATATATTTATTATACATAATATTTATATACACATTAATGCACATCAATTATATATTAAATGAGCATCACATAAATATTATGTTATTAAAATTCAAATATAAAATTAAATCTGGATTCTACACATAATTTATCAAAAAAGTTTTATATGCTTCATTGTCAAAAGAGTGAGTTCAGATTGGGAAATTGAATGACATGCGAAGCCGACCAAACGAGCCATCTTGCTTTTGATCATTGCATATGTGAAAAATGAATAGGCCCACCTGCCCACTTAATGGGATGTTGTTTTATAAATCATTCTAATGAACGATTTCCTATCTTGGTTTCACTAGTTCGATCAATCTCTCTCTCTCTCTCTCTCTCTCTTTATATATATATTTGTTGTGTGTGAATCTCCTTCCATTAATGGTTTTTTAGCTCAAGGTACATGGTATAATTGTTGACCCAGTATTTCAAGCTTCAAGGAAAGCATGATATCTAAAATATTGAGTGTAAATATGGAAAAATAGGTCTCTAGATATTCTATCAACGATTTTTCTCATCATCACATAGGCAATTAAGATCATTTTCTTCTCGGCTGATTAATCCATGCCATTAAAAATCTTTTTTCATGCATGTGATTATTCCCGTAAATTTCTTAGGTTGAGCTTATTAGTTGCATTTTTTTTAAATCATTTTGATAAATAATCTTTTTTGAGCCATATCTCCTATATATGCTCATTTAAATCACTCTAGATTTTTTTTTTGCTTTTAAAAATAACGTGTCAAACTCTAATTTTATTATTTAACGGTTCATTATATAACAATTAAAAAACATATAATAACCAATTAATAATGTCTCTTTGGGCCCATTTAGGGTAATTGCAGTTTTTTCATAGTCAGTTGTGAAGTTGTTGTAGAGGAAGTTTATAAGAAGTCATTTGAAAGTATTGATTGTTTGAAAAGTTAGTTTAGAATTTATCTTGCAATTGTGTAGAAATGAAAAATCTACAAAGCATACGAAATGAATAATTTTAAATAAAAAAAAAAAAAAAATAAGATAATTAATACTCATACACTCATACGTCAATTAAATTATATTAATAGATTATACATCACTTAACAAATAATATTATTTAATAAATAATATTAATATTAAAATTATAACTATAAGTGTACAACAATTAGTACGATCAAAATATTAAATTTAATATCGTGTTGATCAATTTTTTTAAAATTTTTTTTTTTCATTTCTGTCATTCTAACATGATATCTGTTTAATGTGTCATTCTCATATTCGTCAATTCATCTAAAATAATTTCAATCATCTCATTTATTTCTTGACACCAAAAAAATCCTCTCATAATTTTTTCTCTCACATGAAATATATATAATATCAGAAAATCACACATAATACACAAGTCCTTCAATAGAGATCCTTGAACTCATATTTCGATAAAAAATTGTATAAGCAATAAAAAATATTGATATGATGGCATTGCAAAATATTTTAAAATGATAATTAAATAGCAAAATATTTATTTTCCAAAAAAATGATACAAATTTTATTAACAGAAATAGAAGATACACAATCCTTGTAGGGAAAACATCTCAAATCTAATGCTCCTACAAGCTACAATAAACCTAATGAAGAAATTCCTCTAACAAATACAATAATAGAATACAGGGAAAAACTCAAGTAAAAATCAGCAACAAGGTAACAGTCCCCTAATGAGAAAAGTACATAACCACTGCTAGGCTCCACCCTGTTCAAATACCTGCAAGAAGTTAAAAAAAAGACATAAGCAAGCATAGAAAGATACATAAAAGAAAAATAGGATGGACGGCTCAGGCTCAGTCAAAATCCATCCCAAGGAGCAATAATATATGTGAGCATCCAAACTTCAAAAAGAAGGGTTGTAATTATATAAAATACCACCAGCCTTAAAGATAGAAATAAAAATATCATCGTCGTCACAACCATTTCCTTCCCTACTCGAGAGAATCAGCCACCAAGCACTAGGTCCAAATACCACATAAACAGAACAACAACAAACAAACCAATAACTGAGAAGCAAACAAGCCAACCAATCTCCCTAAATAAAATTAAAGCAACCACCCATACAATAAAATAAAGGACCAACAAGATAATAAAATGAAAGAAAACAGAACAACAAGTTATTTCCAAGAGAGGACAATGGCTAATTGGATGTCAGAAATTGGTCAATCTTCGATGAGCGAAGGATTTTACCAATTGTTTTCAAAATGAATCGATATCATATTGTATCAATATCGATCAAGAAAGAGCTCGTCGAAGCGACATATATCGGAAAGCCACGATGTTGCCCAAACAACCTCCGTTCGCAAAATTAATTACACCGTTAGTGTCAAAACATAAAAACTACCAAATGATACTATCCATGCTCAATTCGGATGAGTCTATCTAATTGTTGAATGATCATAAGTGACAACGCGCAAATCGAGGTTGAAATGCATTGGACGTCGCCAAAATCAACCCAATGACCTCCGATCGATGAATGAACTTTGTCATTACATTCAGAATGTCGAAACTGGTCAGAATATGAATATTTCACAACCTAATGTTCAACCGATCGATCGAAGTCACAACGCGTCTACGCATATCGAGGTCAGGAGGCGCCGACGTAAACCAAATGACCTCCGCTCATGAAATTTATTATGCCTTTGAAATTTGAAATCTATCAAGCATCGCTCACACCGGAGAAGTTCGCGGAAAGTTGAGCGTCTGCGGTAATGCGTATTTTGAACGAAAGTGACCCACCCGATGCCGACCAACCAAATGGCTTAATTGCAAAACAGATCGCCTATTGCTTCCGAAATATCAAAATTATCTAGAATAGATATCCAATTTAACTAAAGTTATCACACTTAAAATTTCATCGAAATTAACACGTATTTCGAGATAAATTCGTCTATCCTAATTGCACCCAGTCAATGCCTCAAAACTTGCAACCGCCCATTCCCATGCTTTCGCCACCCTATTCGGCCAATAAGGAGTTGTCACATCACCCATCCCATACCATCCCAGGTGAAGAAGTAGCATCCACCTATTTCCCATCCTTCGTTCATCACATATATGCAAAACCCTTACCAAGGGAAATAACCGAGCAAGGGCGCTTCTTCAATTCTTGAGAGCCCCTTCGAGCTCCTTTACAACCATTTTTCTTCCTGCTATTTCCCTCTATAATTTGTATTTACCAATTGCTTAAGCTTCTTTCTAGTTATGTGTCAAGAGAAAATCTGATGACGACGACCGTGCACCCATACCACATAAATCGTAGAGGAAGGATGAACTGGTCTTCATCGATGAACCTGTGGCCTACCTGCATGATGTATCCTACCCAGAGAGTTATGTTGCCCCTCGCTTTGGACAGCCCCGCACCGCCAAAGGGGATTGAAAGCCGGTGAAGGAGTTCCCCTTCGAGCTTGATCCCTTCCTCAAGGTATTAAGTGCATTGAAAATGGAGAATCAGTAATGGTATCTCGCACATACATCACCGGAAAATTGTTGTTGCATTATGCTATTGGTATGTCATTAAGAAACCAACGGGTTATTTACACCTCTCCAATCAAGGCTCTCAACAACCAAAAAATACATGGAGTTTAAGGAGGAGTTTTCGATGTTTGGCCTCATGACCTATGATGTCACCATTGAGCCAAATGCCTCTTGGTGGTCATGACCACCGAGATTTGGAGAAGCATGCACAAAGGCTCGAGCTACGCATCTAATGCTAAGGAGTTTGTCGATTGGGTCGCCAAGATTCACATCATCCTTGTCACATTGTTTACACAGATTATCGACCAACACCACTTCAACATTACATATTTCCTTCTAGAGGTGATGGTTTATATTTGGTGGTTGATGAGAAAGGAAAGTTTCATGAGGGCAATTTTCAGGAAGCTTTGAATGCTCTCGTTCCTGTAAGAAAAGGGATTTTGGGAAATTGTAGGAGGCATTGTTGGAAGGAAAATCGAGTGAGGAAAGTGACATTTTTAAGTTGGTGAAAATGTTAATTCAGCCAATATGATCCTGTTATACTCTTATTTTAGCAAGAGAGAATGTGAATTTCTTGCAATGTGGTTTGAAGACCTCGTTATGCTTAAGTAGAGCTAACTAGAAGACCATGATCAGAAGTTTAAGACATAGGCCGTTATGCTCATGATGGGGAAGGTCGAATAACCCTCGATGCCCCTATGCAGGACTACCAGAGGTTACCTAATTTTGACCGATGGGGAGACCTAAACAAGAACAAATAAAAGTGTTGATGAGCTTAAATTAAACTTATTTCAAAATGATAAATTAAAGAATAAACTAATATATATGCTCTTTTTATGCAGGTGTTTGAAGACCCTGTTATGCTCAGTAGAGTTAACGGGTAGAACATCAGTCAAGTGTATAAACATCGCATTATGCTCAAGAATCGATGGAAGGCCTAATAGCCCTCGATGTAGCCCCCTATGTGGGAAAGATGTCGTGAGGTTGCCAAAATTGAAAATGAGAGAGAACTTAACTAATTTAATTGAAAATGAATTCTAAGTTCAAAATTAAAATCTGAATTGAAATCGTAGGTATTGAAGGCCTATGCACGCTTTTTTAAGCGTGGTGGGTTTAGAAGATTCTTTAGCCGTGTCGCAAAGACCGACTATGCATGCTTTTTTTAAGCATGGCAGAAGGCTCTAGACTCGATGCTCTTCACAGGGACGATCGGGAGGTCGCCAATTTTATTTCAAACATAGATATTGAAGGCCTATGCATGCTTTCTTAAGCGATGGGTTTAAAAGACTCTCCGCAATGTTACAAGATAATCGACTATGCATGCTTTCTTAAGATGGTAGAAGGTTTCAAGACTCGATGTAGCCCCACATGGGATGACATCGGAGGCGCAATTTTATTCCAAACATATATTGAAGGCCTATGCACGCTTTCTTAAGCATGGTGGGTCTAAGACTCTTTAAGCTCAATGTCACAAGACACTACGACGCTTTCTTAAGCATGGTAGGAAGTCTCTAGCACTCCCGATGCAGCCCCCTACATGGGGATGACGCCGAGAAGTTGCCAAATTTTATTCCAAACACAGATATTGAAGGCCTATGCACATTTTCTTAAGCATGATGGGTTTAGAACACTCGAAAAACCTTAGTGTCGCAAGACACTGACTATGCATGCTTTCTTAAGCATCAGAAGGCTAAGATTCTCCGGAAGTATCCCATGGGATGATGCCGGAGGTCACAAATTTAGCTGATTTTGGACTAAAATTGAATTTCAAATCAAAATTAAAGTTGAATATAAGACTTATAAAACATCAAAAATAAGAAAATCCAAGCTACAACAAGAAAATTCAAATGATATTTATAATGTGACTCAATAGCTCACAATGAGTACAAATGAAATTCATTATGGATTTAAGAACTTAGCCTTGGACCAAAACAAATGCAAAGTAAGTCTTACAAGATATTATACGCCTCTCAAATGATGAATTCAATGAATGTTTGGGTTGTATTATATCCAAATAATTATATAAACCCGATTCAAATGTGAGCAAGACTCAGAACTTATACAAAACATATAAAGGATACTATACTTGAAGTTCATCTCCCACATGAAAATAAAGCTCAAGTTAGATTTGAAAGGTGATTTACAAGAGGGCTTGATGGATCGCTTACAAGCAAAAAATGTGACTTGATAGCTTTTCATCTAATGCAAATAAAGCTATTAAATGAATGATTGAATTTTGTTATAGCTCTCTTTAGAATTATTAAGAAGAGTGAAGAATAAAAAAAGGGGAGAAAGAGAAGCTATAACGAGCTCTACATTCACCTATATGCCTTACATGGGATCTTTCTATAAACATTCAGATGATATTTACATCTTGTTTTAAAAGAACTAAAAAGTTTGATACACATGAGCAAGCATAAAAAAAGATGCAATAGTTTGTCCATGAATGAGAATCAATACTAAACATGATGAACTTGTGAAGAATCAGAAGTTCAACAATAATAACAAATCAAGCTTCACCAAAACTTATAAATTCAATGAATTCAAAACTAAATGTGAAAATATGGATGTTACTTTAAATGATTGAACAAAAGTAAAAATGTATAATGCCACCAGATTCACAACACATCATACAAGCGAACAGAAGGCGTTAATTAAGGCTTCAATTGAACTCTTACACACATTATAAAGTATGATTAAAACTCAAATTCAATACTTTAAATTAATGTTGAATCAAATACACCCGCATGGGCCCCGACACTATGCTGAATGCTTAAACTTAGTGTTTGAGAATGCCGTTGATTCCTAGTCCTAGGACCGTGTCCGGTTAATAAAATCTAAAAAATCTAAAATAATATTATAATATTTCCAACTTAATGAAATATCTGAGAAGCTAGTTCTGTTATATGACAGTAGATCTGATCCTCTATTATTAAAGTAATAGAGTCGACAAAATCTAAAATAATAAACTAAAAGATCAAGCAAACTTATGAACCTCGATGATGGCTGTGTTGAATGGAGATTTCAACCAGGGATACTTCAATCAAAAATATGATTACAATTTCAAAACAAATTAACTTAGATTGAATCTCAATCTAAATACAAAATTTAAAATATCATTGAGCTATAAATATCTAAGTGAAATTCAATATTTAAAACTTAAAGCTGAAAATCTAATTCACCTTCCACAATTGTTTGTTGGAGGTGACAAATTAAGAACACCCTAGCTCACAAAGGAGCCAAAGTCAAATCAAGTATACAACTATGTTTACTCTCAAATAATCTCATGCCAGCAAGGATGTGGCCCGTGTCCTCGATCACATTTGCCAAGAGCTCCATATGATGCACACGAGAGTCCTCTAATCGGTGGTTGTCGCCAAATGACTCCACTATATCACTCCATGATTGTAGGTATGCTCCCAATGGCTCTACACTTTGAGTTGTGAACTATATACTTGATTGGGCAAAATCTCCTATTAGCTAAGGTAGACTTATCTCCTTAAATAAATACTATCCCGTGTCTACAAGAATTTCTTGACGACGTAACCCATGTGTTCCGATAAAGATCCTTCCAGTTAATTACCCTCCTCGACTAAGTAGACTAGGGATCGACATTCCGTGAATGATGGAACCATGAGATCTAGATCGGGCGTGTCATCGTTCCTCCAACCAACCGCTTTAAGTTAAATATAATGAATTTCATAAATCTCAATTTGAAAACTCTATATGATGCTACTATACACTACGCATTAAGTGACTTAACGACTAGCCTTAATCGAAAGTTCTCTGTCAACACTAAGAGGGGTAATTAACTATAGTTGCTTGCGCCTATTGGAAACCTGGAACCAGGTCTAAAGTACTCATAAAATGAGGGAGACATCTCTGGGTAGTGTCTTATCTACTATTCCATCTGCTTTCTAAAAATTTCACTGACACTTTAAATCACTCTTTTTATCGAGAGGTCGATGGTGAATTTTTGAAGCTCATAGATTTCTAGAGACTGCTAGGGATAGGTTTCTTTCCATCTTTGGCTAATCGAATATGAACTATAGCAATAGTGGAGTAAAATAAAAATAAAAATTTAAAACCAATTATCAATGAAACTAAATCTAAGACAATCATGTCCTTACGACTAATTTGTTTGCTCTTTATATTAATGGATTTTCAAAGCACACGTTCATCATGCACCACGAGAACTAACATTCGGCTACCGATGCTACATTCAATACTGAGATGGAGCTACCATCCAATAGAGGAGGACAACTAGAATGATCGATACTGCTACTAAGGTTCCTCGAAAGAGAGCCTTTGTATTTGAAAGATTGGGTCATTTTGAGGCTCCAGTCCTAAAAAGAATCGTCACTGGGCAGAAAGTTTCTAACATGTCTGTGAATACGACCACTCTGCCAGTGGAACCTTTCGTTAAGAAGGTATAATGCTGCAGCCTCCTCTTCTAGAGGAAAGTTGAGTAGAAGCCAATGAAAGAGAAGAAATGTCGAGTCTATTTAGAATCACCGACCATGTGACTAGACTTAATGCCGGTTTAGTGTTCCTACTTACAATAAGTTAATAAATCTCAAGTGGGATAAAATGAATAGCTCTATTGGTAATATTAAGCAATCATTCGAGCAAGATCAAGCTCCAACCCCATAAAGGAGGCATCCAGACTCTCCTCCGTGAGTGCACATGGTGCTAAAAGTTGTCAAGGAGAAGGGTCTTATGAAGAAAAGTATCAATGCCCGACTTATCGAGAAAATGAGAAAGTTTCACTAAAAGGCTACTCTCAATGTAATGCTCAAGACCGCTCTAAGCAATTCAAGAGCATCGCGTGACACTGACCACATGTCCAGAATCCATCGAAAGGTCCCAGCAAAAAAGGAAAATAAATATGGAGGCCGAAGTCTTGAGAAGAAGTAACGACACAAAAGCTTCTTCATTTGGAAGCAAGCTAACCGAAAGACAGTAGAAAAAGAAAAATATTGAATTGTGTGCTCAACAGCCATTGTTCAAGCATAAAATTGTACAACCAGATGTGGAACCAAAACCGAGTGTTCCAACCCATAATAGGTTTGACAACCTAAGTTGGATAAAGCAACAACTCTACTAGTCAAATCAAACAAGCCCTTCTAGACCGACAAACGTTAAGTTCTAGCTCATCCAATGAGGAACTCAAATTGTATGCAAGAGTGCATGTCCTCAAAGTTGCTAAAGGGAAAAGACCGATGAAAAGAAAATATCAAAGTCCTCAGGAGGCTAGAGTTGCTCCTCTAACGATACCTCCTACAACCCTGATAGGATGTTAGCCAATTCAAGTCCTGCATGGTGAGCATCGAGGCGTGACACTTGGACCACAGGTCCAAGAATCCACTGTCGAAAGGTCCTGACAAAAAGGTAAGCAAATTTGAGGCCAAGATCTTGAAGTGAAACCGTCTTAAAGAAGGACAACGACGTGACATCCTGTACTCCACAAAATTCACTCGATGCAATATGAGCTAAAGTAGTCTTGCCACTTGAAGTAGAACTACCTTGACTCCGAGTAGCCATTCAACACAATCTCACCTAAGATTAGAATTCCCGTCTACAGATCGAAGAGCTTGATACGCTTGACAAAGCTAGGTTCTAAGCTCAATAAAATTTAGAAGTCTATCGAGCGAGGTTGTCCAAAGCATTTGATTATATAGCACGTCCTTGAGCTTTTTTAAGAAAAGAATTGGTCACAGAAGATTAATTATTCCTCACTGTCATTACATATGTAAGTTTTGCTTGAAAATTCTCTTGTAATACAAGAATGCATTTTCGAAATGAAGTAAAAATTTCCCTGTTAGATAGGAGTCATTTTTAAATTTAACAGCAAAATGTCAAACTCTCTTTATGAAACATGGGGCCTTTCTATTGTATTTGGATTGACATTACGCCTAAGGTTGAGATCCCCATATACATGATCAAATTACATATTCAAATTTACAAGTTTCAAAGTCTTACTGACTAAAAAATAAAATTTTAAGTTTGTAAACTGCAACAAATCAAATTGGAAACACATCTTCCATCCATACATCAAATATAAGGCTCGAGTTGGTGCATAAAGTCAGACTCAACAAGCCCAAATATGGCTGAGTCATTGACAGGTCAGCTTACTCAACACGCCACAAAGGCAGTAGTGATCCCCATCTTATTATCTTGATGATAAAATCCTCCATCAATTGCTCAAGTCCAAGACTCAAGTATGTGCATGACTCAACAAGCCCAAATATGGTCGAGTCATTGATAGACCCGCTTACTCAATATGCCACAAAGGTCATAGTAAGGATCCCCTACTTTGTTAGTTCAAAGATAAGAACTTCTAAATCTCCAAATCCATCCAACTTGGTGAGTTCAAGTGACCCGAGAGATCATCCCTAATGATCGTAAGGTCATTTTCAAAATCCAACAAAAAGATCCTCACTCGAGAAGGCACTAAGCCAAGTTTGATATCAATATCAAATGAGAAATTTCAACTCCTTCAACAAGTCTCAAAGAGAAAGAAAGACCAAAGGAAATTCTTCGAAGTCCAACAAAAAAGCAAAGGACAAGATGTCATCCCAATGTTCATACAAAGCCAAAGGCTAAACTAAGAGAGTTATTTCATCAATATGTCTGTTACGCGCAAAGCATAGGACTGATGACTCTTCGCCATTGACCCAACACAAGCTCTGAGGGCTAGGTCATCGGTAGACATCCTTCTGTAAGCCCACGAAAGTAGAAAGCTGGGGCAGAAGGTAATTTCATATCACATAGCAAGTCTTTAAGACAATTCAGGACTTTTCTCCATCAAATCTGCCAAGACATGAAGCCAAGATAGAAGGAAATACAAGATATGAATCTCCAAGATGGAGTCTTCAATAAGTCCGTTAAAGCACAAAGCATATGATCGAAGATGTTCTCATCTCACCAACAAGTCATCAACTCCATCAAGTCCACTAAGGCACATAGTTAGGACATGAGGAAAATACAAATTTCAAACTCTTATAAAGAAGTTTTCAACAAGTTCGAAAGCACAAAGCAAAGGACTAAAGACATTCCAAATTCTTTCAATAGTTACTACGAAAGCTCCATCTGCTAGACAAGGGGTATTTTTTATATGTTTATCTAAGTTGATATCATGCTTTAAGCTGAGATCCTTAAATAGATACATATTATGATGGAAAAACATATCATGTTTATCTTAAAAGAAAGGAAATCAAGCTCTATAATATATTTCTGAACTAATCTGCAATCCCCTTTTTAGACATGAGTTTTTTTTTTAATAATCAAGACTGTTCAATCCTCTCCTGTGAAACAAGAGGTCTTTTTGTATATGTATTCAGGTTGACATCGAGCTTTATGCCGAGATCCCTGAATATATATATAATACTTATTATTAAAGTTGTAGGCTCTTGCAAGGACAAGAAGAATCTACTCATGCACTAAAAGAGAGCGTAAATAACAAAAGTTTGTCTCCAAATTTGTCAAATTGAAGATCAAGTTAGAAGAACTCTCAATTTTGGAAGCTTCAATAAACTAAGTTGGAAAAAGTTCAACCCCTACATCTTCAAGTCCAAGACACGAATGGGTTCTAAAGGTCAAACTCAACAAGCTCATAAATGACCGAGTTGTTGATCCTCTCCTCACTCAACAAGCCACAAGAAAAGGTCGCATGAAAGAGCCTCCGCTTTGTCCTAATGACCAAACCACCAAGCCATCATAGCTTACGTCAAGACTCGAGTAGTTCTAAAAGTCGACTCAACAAGCCCATAAATGGTCGAGCACGCCTCTCCTCACTAATAAGCGTAAGAAAAGGCCATATGAAAGAGCCCCCGTCAGGCCCAATGATGATATGCTCAATCTCAAACCATCCAAATTATTCACTACAAGCAATCAAAATCCAAGAGATCTTTCTACTCGATGGACCAAGACAACTGAGAAAACTCTTAATTCAAATTAAATAAATCTATATTTCCTACAAGGTGATATTCCAATTTCTTTTCAAATGATCTGATCAAGCACAAAGCACAGATCAAAGCTGATTCCCTCATCAAGTCCATAAAAGTAGAAAGCATAGGACCGAGGAAGCGATTTCATAGTTCATACAAAGGCAATGGCCGAACTAAAAGATTTTCGTGATTATTCAGTCTGTTAAAGCACACATTGTTAGACTAAGAACTCAACATTGATCTAATATGAGCCGGAAGGCTAGGTCATCTGTATGCCCCTTCAACGAGTCCATCAAAACAAAGAAGCACATGACTTAGGTGTACATGCACTTCCGACAAGTCAATATAGATAAATTAGGTCAATTCTTCATCAAAGTCCGGCAAAACTAGACGTAAGGAATTTCAAATCTCAAATCAAATAAACTAATTCCTCCATCAAACCCGATCAAGCATGAAGCTAGGGTTAAAGGAAATTCAAGTTTACAACAACACAAGAGAAAAAAGGTCTTCAACAATCCCAGTGAAATAGAGAGTAGATGGAGAAGAGCTCTTATGCAACCGACAAGTCAGATTTGATAAATCAGTTAATTCCGTTATCTAGCATGTCCAAAATAAAGCATCATATTATTGGCAAATCTTGTTAAAGCTCCGTAAGCCACTGAAATTGAAGCTGAAGTGATCCAAGGTCTGTGACATGCCCAAAGGGTCAACCAATTTTCAACTAACATGATTCACTCCATGCACAAATCATATTTGTTGGGGGGCATTTATTGATCACAATGTATATCACATCCGCCGAGTCAAGTTCACAAGATGAAGTCGATCAATTTTGAATGCAACGACGCACAAATCAAAGCTCAAATACACTTGATATCACCAAAATTGATCAAAATAACCTCCAATCGATGAACAGACTTCGCCGTCATGTTCAAAACATCAAAGTTGATCAGACTATACATATTGCACAATTCGACGATCGATCGATCAAGAAAGAAGTTCATTGATGCGTCTGCACGCATATCAAGGTCGTAAAGCCACGATGTTGTCCAAAGAACCTCCGTTCGCAAAATTAATTACACCATTAGTGTAAAAATATCAAAAACTACCAAATGAGATTATCCACGCTCAATTCAGACAAGTCTGTGTAAATGTCAATTGATTGGAAGTGAAAGTGCACAAATCGAGGTTGAAATGCACTGGACGTCGCCAAAATTAACCCAAATGACCTCCGATTGATGAACGAACTTTGCCATTACATTCAAAATATTGAAATTAGTCAGAATATAAATATAGCACAACCTGATGATCAACCGATCAAGCGATCGAGTCGTCAACATGCTTACATGCATATCGAGTTTAGGAGACACCAACATAAATCAAATGACCTCCGTTCATAAAATCGATTGCATCGTTAGTTTCAAAACTTCAAAATCTATCAAGTAAGACTATTCACACTTAATTCAGACAAGTCTGCACGAAAGTTGAGCGGTCGAAAGTGATAATGCATATTTTTGAACTGAAAGTGAGCCAATTCGACTCCGATTTGAATCAAATGGCTTCTGATTGTAAAATGGACTGCATCATTGCATCCGAAATATTGAAATTATTTAGAATAACCATTCAATTTAACTAAAGTTATGACACTTAAAATTTCATCGAAATTAGCACGCATTTCATGATAAATCCGTCTAATTATCTTCTAATTGCACCCAATCAATGCCTCAAAACTTGCAGCCACCTATTCCCATGCTTTCGCCACCCCATTCGACCAATAAGGAGTTGTCACATCACCCATACCATACCATCCCACATGAAGCAGCAGCATCCACCTATTTCCCATCCCTCGTTCCTCCCGCGGACATACGCAAAACCCGCAGTTCATGGGAAATAAACTGAGCAAAGGCGCTGCTTCAACTCTTGAGAGCCTCGTCGAGCTTCTTTATAACCATTTTTCTTCCTGCTATTTCCCTCTATAATTTTCATTTACCGCTTGTTTAAGCTTCTTTTCTAGCTATGTCTTGATCAAGAGAAAATCGGGATGATGACTCGACACCCCATACCACATAAATCACGAGGAAGGACAAGATCTTCATTGATGAACCTATGGCTGCCGCGATGTATCCTACCCAGATTTATGTTGCCCCTCGCCTGGATAGCCCACCGCGGGGATTCAAAGCTGGCGATGGTGTTCCCCTTTGAGCTTGACCCCTTCCAGTCTGAAGCTATTAAGTGCATTGAAAATGGAGAATCCATAATGGTATCTGCACATACAATAGCTGGGAAAAATTGTTGTTGCATTATATGCTATTGGTGTGACAATAAGAAATCAGTAATGGATTATTTACACCTCTCCAATCAAGGCTCTCAACGACCAGAAATACAGGGAGTTTTTGGAGGAGTTTTTAGATGTTGGCCTCATGACTAGTGATGTCACCATTGAGCCAAATGCCTCTTGCCTGGTCATGACCACTGAGATTTAGAGAAGCATGCGTACAAAGGTTCGAGCTACGATCTAATGTTAAGGAGTTTCTTGATTGGGTTGCCAAGATTCATCATCGACCTTGTCACATAGTTTACACAAATTCCACCACTTCAACATTACATATTCCCTTCTAGAGGTAATGGTTTATATTTGGTGGTTGATGAGAAAGAAAAGTTTCGTAAGGACAGTTTTCAAAAAACTTTGAATGCTCTCGTTCCTACTAAAGGAGGGAAGAAGAAAAGGGATTTTGGGAAACTGCAGAAGGCATTATTTGAAGGAAAATCAAGTGAGGAAAGTGACATTTTTAAGTTGGTGAAAATGTAAATGCAACACTAGTATGATCCCGTTATACTCTTCGACTTTAGAGAGAATGTGAATTTCTTGCAATGTAGGTTTGAAGCAAAACTAACCACCATTCTCATCAATCAATCATTATTTACTACTTTCCCCAAGAGTGAATCACATTTGCTAGCGTGAATCACATTCAAATTACAAAAGACAATTAGAAATAATAATAAAATCAAATCTAATCAAAGGCATCGTAATATTGGCTAGTTTTACTATTTAGTGGACCAATATTGGCTCTCTTCATCTCTTCCTTCACCTTCCTATGTCTCAACTTCTATTATATATTGGCTAGTTTCTAATATTGAGTGGACCAGTCGATATTCAAATGCTTTAGGTGGAACAAATGATTGATCATTGTCCACAATGTTGAACTCAATGTCATTGAGCGATGGGTGACGACGCATGTAATTATGTAGAGCCATTATAGTTGCAACTATTTTAACCTGTTTCTTGAAGGAGTATACGGTATATCACAGAATAACTCATTTCTTCTTCCATACTCCAGCTCACCACACGATGAGTGTCATTTATTAAATAATTCTTTTGTTCCCCAATGACTTGATTTGCTCCTTTCAAAATTAGGGATATGATATTTTGTATTCAAAAGGATTTATGAATCCTCATTGCATTGGATAACCAACATTCATAATATAATATTTTCTTGTTTGAATTTATAATTATATGCCAATAATTATTTCTTTATAATGAACAAATGATTCAATCAAGTAATACCTAGGGAGGCGGTGAAGTTATTTTCTCTGACGACATTCTTGAATATGCAATGTCATGTGCACTTTCTTCTCATCTAGCTATTAAAAATGTGAAACACATATTGAAATCGCATACTGTCATTACGTTTTGGGTAGGTGACCCACATCGACCAATATAAGCTACCTTATCACTTGAAGGCACACGGGCATCGACATGTGTCCCGTCAATTGCTCTAATGTAATCCTACATCACAGTTTAATACATGGCTAGGTGGTAATCAGAAATGATTATCGAGACATAAACTTAAAAATGAAGTTCACCTTGAAATATGACATGTATCGACAATCCTGCAAGATCTCACCTGATATATTAAAGTTGAATCTATCAATTTTATAACTTTAGTTGATAAACTTACCAAAGAATCAAGGCTAATAGAGAAGTATTTGCTTATGGTTTCAGATGAGTGTTGAAATCACTCACTAGTCTCCCTGATAAATTCATTATGTGATAATATATGTAGTTTTAGAGTGAAGACTTCTCCAGTTGTAGTTCTAGAAGATCCATAGAGGCCATGAAAATTTTCTAACTCTTGTAACAGATTGGTGAAAATTATTTGTGACATTCGGAACATGTTATGAAATCTCCCTAAGTGCCCTGTAAGTATCTCAGTGATCCATTTCTCTCCAATAAATTTGGAAGTCATACATAGAGTTTTGCAGTCATAAGACTCATAGTACTCATTTATTAATCATACATCAATAATAGTAGTCATAGGTTGATTGTCATAATCACCTTCCATAACTATAACCTAAACAAATAAGCAATTCTTCACATTAATCTTTAATAAAAACTCACCCAACAATACATCATTCAAAACTAACCTAAAAGCATCATATATCAACATAACCAATAGTACAAACCACAAGCAATCCAATTGCTATTAGTTTCAAAGGAACAACTACACATCACTATAAGCAGTTATAAGATTAAACAAATACTAATACATCATATAAGAAATGCTAAACATCACATTTTTCGAAATAATAATGAAGAAAATGAACTCTTTGTTCCGGTTCCATTGCCATGAAGATCTTTCACTTGTTGACATCTTCAAGCAAATTTGTTGAGATAAAGTGGAATATCGAAAACTTCGTGATATGCTCTAACTTAATTATTGCCTCGAGAAAACAAAGGTGTGCGGTTAGCTTATTCACTCTAGATGACACACTGGTGCATGCACTAACTACGTGATATCGATTTGAGAAAACCAACACCTCCTCTCTTTTTTTTTGGGACCTCGGGTCATAGATGATGTCGTTTAGAATGACTTGATTCGGTAGGGAATCGGTACGTAATGATTATGAATTGAATCACTTGAATCGGTTATTTGTTCAGTTGCTTTGTTCATGAACATTGTCTTCAACTTCTTGGTTTGGAGTCCAGAATGAATCCTTTAGCAACACCACCAAACATAAGATTTAACTTCTCCTCAAGTTCAGGTTCTATGCCACAGTGCTTAAATTTTTTGACATTTGCCATTACCTGTAGTTTAGCAAGAAGAGTTACATATTATATCTACAAGAATTCTATGTAAAGTAAGTGGAAGGTTACAAGTGCATATAAGAACTTCACCTGTAGCTTCTTGCGCCACCAATCTTCTGATGCATCAATAGTCCTCTCTTTTGGATCCCATCTCAGACCAATTGATCATTGTTTCAACTCATTACATTATTTTCAATCCTTCTTTAGTTGATTCCATTTATTTTTAAGTTATGTCCTATTATACTCCATTCTAGTCCTCTCCTTAAAATTTTTTGTTAAATTCTCCCAACTCTCTTTATTAAAATAGGTTGTCAACTTATTGCCTCTATTTTCTTTTAAACAAAGTTCACAAAAAATTAATTTAACTTCTTTCTCCCATGTAATACCTACTCCATCATCCCTTGGGTTTCCCATTAATCTCCCTACAATGATTTATGCAAGCACTTGTTTATGTTAGATATATGCATCATAAGAAGATGCTTAAGTGTGCATAAATCTTCTAAAATAAGCTTAAGATAGAAGTTTGACACAATATGTATAAGCCATACAAATATATAAATTACTAGACAAAACATTTTAAAATTATGCATCAAAAGATTAACATCTCACATTACTATAAAATTATTTTAAAATTGTTAATATCAATTCTCAAACAAGACACAATTTTTGGATGGAGACATTCACCTCAAAATGCCTCAACGCTTAAGCCTCAACTCACAAATAAAATAAAAAAAATAATACTTTTAATTTTATCTAACTTACTAACATTACATCACATATGGATGATTGACAAATAACTCTATCTTCTTAAGTATCAAGACTTAAAATTATCTAGAAAGAATTGATAGAACCCTTCAATTTATCCATGATCATCATTGATTTCCAACTATATGCCATATCAGTTAGACATTTATAAAATTACAATACTTATTATAAGTCAAAATGTGCAAGAACTATTAAGTAATTATTCAAGTCATGAAATTCCTATAAATAACCCTAAATTTCTTTTAAACCTAATTGATGAATGAAACTAATATTTTTCTTATTATAGTAACCTAAATTGCCTCCAAGATTGGCAAGATGATGCGATGAAAACTGAAGTGAAACAATGCATTACAGGATCTACAAAAACTGAAGCTTGCGAAGGAATGAGATAAGAAAGTCGAGGGTTGAAGTGAAAACAATGCTTTACAAATCTACACAAACTGAAGCTCGCGAAGGGACGAAATAGGAAAGCCGAGGGTTCAAGTGAAAACTATGTATTACGGATTTACAGAAACTAAAGCTTGTGAAGGGACTTGATAGGAAAGTTGAGGGTTACCTTCACAAAGTATGAAGCCAAGGGTGCGAAGCTGAAGTCAGTGGTAGACGAGGGTTCCGGACATTGAAATCCCCTAGAAGTTATGGTTCTACGTTGGTTTCGGATCGGATCAGATCCCGCGAGGGCGGCGAGGATGGATCATCTCTCAGTTTCCTATCTGTCTTGAGCCGACATAGGAGTTTTGATCGCGGCTAGGGCAAAGGATGGATCGAGGGTGCAGGGAGAACAATGAGTGCTAAAATGCGGCAATATAGGAAAAACACTCTCTCTTCGAGGGGCGTGGAAGGCAGAATAGAGTTGCAACTTCGTGGCAGCTGCGACTCAAAATCCCGAAGCTCAGCCATTTCGTGCGCATCCAAACACATCAGCGCGGCAGTACCAAACGGGTCTTGTATTTTCAAAAGTTTATTTTTAATTATTATTATTATTATTATTATTTTTCAAATAAGCACTATGAATTCTTTTTCTAATCATACGCCCCACCTATTTTTTATTTTGTATTTGTCTTTATATAACATTTATTACAATTGAAACTAATTTTTGCTCTCATTAATTGGTTAAAGCTATGATGATTAATCAATTTCACAAGATACGTTCAATGATTATTATTTATCTTATTCTTTTCAACATATAATAATTACATACGTCTCTTAATGAATTTGAATTTTAAGTCACTTTATCGAATAAACATTTAAATTTATCAAGATGGTAATAACCATGTAAGGAGTATGATTTATATTATTATGCTTAAAAGTTCTCATTAATTGCTTAGAAGCTTCTTTAAAGAAACTTTAAAGCGTATTTCGTTAAGAAAATAAAGAAGTAAAGAACGATGGCTAATTATGTATCTTTGACATACAAACTCAAATTTTTGTGTATGTGTGTATTCTAGTTTACTTGATGCATATATTTTCTTACAATTTTTTATAATAAATAAATAAATTTAATTTACATATTTTAATTAGAATTTATTTATAAATGTTTAGATTAATGGTAATGTTAAGAATTCTTTTAGAATTATATTATGCGAATTTGAAGTGAAAATATTTGCATACTGTAAAACCGACCAAAAGGAAAATGAAGATGACATAAAACAAATAATCTATTGCTCAATCATAATATTTGGCAACTCATAAACAATTAAAATCAAATGTTTTATTTCAGAGTAGATTTAGATTATAATATAAGAAAAATTATAAAATTTAGGGCGAGTAATTGACCCCTCAACTGTATCTGAGTTTCGCCTCTTAATCTCAGTATAAGCATGATTTAATTAACGTTAATTTCTAGAATTTGTCGGATTAAAGGGAATGCATAGGCAATGGCTTGGGTTACAGGTGAGCGCATAAACACACTTCTTATCATGTAATTCTACAACAAGCACAACCTAACCTACGCCAACTGTACAGCAGCCTAAGGGCTCTACTCGAGAAGAATAAGCTGAGAGATGCGAAATTATACCTGCGGGGGAGTGAACAACATAAAATCAGACGACGCCTTTGATCACGGACTCGGTTCACGGTGGCTGGGTCGGTCCCTAATAGCAGGAATCAGGCACCACAGAGTGGAGAGTAGGAGGTCGTGAATGTGGAGTGCTGGTTGGCGGCAACACAACAGATAACAGATGAGTATATGAGAGAGAGGTGGCTTGATGAAGCCGGCTAGTTGGAGAGAGGTGCGCTTGTCGACTTGATCGGGAGAGGAGACATGAAGACGAGAGGCCAGAATGGGGTGGCCTCTTTCTCGATTTTCACAGTGACTGGTGTCTGCGACGAGCAAGCAGAAGAAGGAAGGTGCGGGGAGGGAAGATGTTGCTTTACCGTGGGTTTCTCAAAGAGAAGAGATTGAAGCCTGCGAGAGAGGGCCAAGGGCTTCGATTATGGGGCTGTAGGAGGCGAGTGAGAGAGAAAAGGGAAGCCCCATGGCTGCCGCTGCTGGAGCCTGGGTCCAACCTCGAAACACAGAGAGACGGATGACGGGTGGGCTTCAGTTGACGGCAGCCAGGGTTGAAAAGTCGTGGTTGCTCGGTAGAGAAGGGAGGAGACTGAGGTGCTCGGTGTTCTTTCTCACGAGAGAGCGAGAGTTGCAAAATTCCTAAGGCCGCGCCGGTTGGGAGAGATGGCGCTTCAACTTGAAAAATAGCCCGATTATTTTCTACCCAACGACCTAAGAAAAAAGAAAATTACAAATCCCATTCTCATCTTTTTAATATAAATAAAAAAGAAAATAAAATATTTTTTATTATATAAATGTATAAGGTCACAATAAAAATTGAATTCTTTTAAAGAATTTTAGGAGCATTATGATCTTATTGGAATATCATTTTTTATTAAGCTTCTAATTGACAATAAAGAGATTGATTTTCAATTTTAAAATACTATTAAATGATAACATCCTATCATTTCACATTCATCAATTAAAGTCCAATTTAAGAGCAAATAGGTTCATTTGAACCGTCTTGATGATACAAATGACATGATGTGGCTCATTTAAAAAATGTTCTAATTAAAAAAATTATATAAATGAAATTTAATACATGAAAGCTTGCTTGCTTTTTTTACATAAAATTGTCATAATTTGAGCCTCACATTTGTTGCATGCATAATTATTTATGATAAAGAATACGATGCAGCTCGTGAAACTCAAACTCATGCTCCAGAAACAATGTGAAGCTATGAATGGTTATGCATTGATTGCATGATATGCAATGCATGGCTTGATATCACGACTAGGTTGCCAGTGACGGTGAAGGTAGCGTCCACATAAATGTTGCACAAAAAATGATGATAATACCAACAGTTAATCTCTTTCTTAGCTCTCAAAAATTTGGGTTTGAGCAAAAGAGGAAAGAAGAATATATGTGTATAGCCGATAAGAGTTGCTTGACAATTATAATCAATTGTCATTTGTGCTATCATGAAATAATTATGTAAAAATGAAAGTGTGTATATAATAATGTGAGTCAATTTGCCGACTTACTAGTGTTGGCCTATTAATGTTATGCATGATAATCTTTTTTTTTTTTTGAGATGTACATAACTAGCACTTATTTGTTTCAAATGCTAATTATACCAAGGCCACATTATTCAAAGGCTAGAATAAATAAATTTTTTTGCATCATTTAAAATATAATTTCAAGATTTTATGAAATATATGATACTTTAACAAAAAAATTTAGATGATGGCAATACTGATGTGGATTATTGATGATTTCTCATCATATGGTTTATTATCATTGTGGAGCACAATAAGTTAGCATGCCTATATTGTATGTACTATTCTAAAGCATTTACATTAAATCATGGTCAGAAAAATTCATGGTTTAATTGTCATTGAATATTTGTGCATGGAAATGGTCCATTTAAAAGAAAAAAAGAGGCATTTTGAAGTAGAGTTGAAAAGTGCACTCCACTTCTAAGATTGACTAAAGATAAATTATATAAGATAAGGCATGTAATATCAACAATTATTGAGCACTTTAGGTTCATGATTCATCTAATGGAGTTAAGGATTAGGTTCTACAAGACCTAGCTTGGAGACCAATGAGACTTGTGAAGACATGGCATACATTTCAAGTCAATGATTTTAGATTTCTTATTAGTTCACACGCCAAAAAAAAAAAAAAAAGAAAAAAATAATAGTAGAGTTGTTTAAAAATAATACTCATCAAGAGGATGGAGGATATTTTATGGTGTCTTAAGAGATAGTCCAGTGCAAAATCTTAGGAAGCATGAGAGTCGTGGTGCTATTTAACTATGATTTGTTTGACTCAAATTTAGGGACTAATGTATACAAAATATATGGAATTATAAAAGTGAGAAGAAATAAGAGAAATTTATTAACAATGGCATATTTTTCATTGATTTTTTCCCCTTAAGTGCCCTTATGTTTCCCTTTATCTTAGTCTTCTTTAACTTTAGTTAGTACATGATTTTATTTATTTATATAAGAAATTTAAGAGCAATGATGTATATATATATATATATATATATATATATATATATATATATATATATATATATATATATATATATATATATATATATCATTTAAAAGAGATTTAAATCATGTAGTATTAGGTTTGAATCTTTTCTAAAGCCAACTAAAATCTAATTGGGCATCCAGTGGTTAAATCTTAAATTCAAAATAGATGTCCAATTAGTGTTTGAATCGTAGAGGTCAAATCTTGTAGAGAGTCACCTTAATTCATCTATAAGTATTGCAAAGAAAAAAAATTAAAAATTTAAGTTATATTATCACATATTTTTTATTTTATTAAATCATATAATTTTGATCATAGATGCCACATCGTCGATGAAAATTTATATTTAAAATTTTTTTTTTCCATTTCATAAATTTAAATGCACTTTCATAGGAAAAATTACCATTATACATTAAAATGTTGTAAAATTTTTTGTGGCTTTTTTTTCTTCTTAGTATTCCCAGCTTTTTATTCTAAATAATAGTAGAATCAGCCACCATGCTTGAATCCATATTTGACTCGAAAGCTTACACTTATAAGAAAGGAGCAACCACATATCACTTCTAAATTCTTACATCAATGTACATTTCAACTATTTGTGATAACATTGAATGTTAAATCTCATATGAATACATACTAATATTCATGATTATAGTTTGAGCTAAAGGATTAAAGATATTCACTTGATATGAACTTATCAAATCCAACATGAACTTGTTAGTATACTTATGAACTTGCCTTAATTAGGAAATCATAATGTTCAATTTGAATTTGGCACAACTCATTGAAACTAATATCCTCATAGTTACATGAGTCATAATGAACTCGTCATGAGCCTTATGAATTCTCCCAAGCTCGAAAGCTACTTTCTAGCCAATGATCAAACAAAACTACAACTTCATTCAATCTAAAATTTAAGCATTGACAACATATATTTGGTCATGATTTCAAGCAACTATCAATATGTATTTTCATGTATTTTAGGTTATAAGTATTAAATATTTAATTATAAGAAGTTTTATTATGTATATATTATTTTATATGATATTTTCTATAGCAACAAATTTTGATCTTAACTTACAAAATGAGGGTCTCATGAAGGCCTCACACAATGGGTGACATATAAGCATTTGGAGATAGTAGAAACATAACCCAATCGATGTGACTTTGGAGAGTTATGCAAGTACAACCATTTATTTTACATATTTCTCATCTAAAATCAATTCCTTGAAGCATATTCACTCGATTGCAATTTTATGAGATATTTGAACTTTGGGGTCACAAGATTGGTAGTGGGTCCCACTATCATCTAATACTTCACTTCTAAAACTAAATTTGGTATGGTGTTGATAAAAATTTCATGCAATAAAAAAATTTTATCTAGATTGATCTTTGTTAGCTTTTCTATTGAGTAATTTTGTTCAATCTATAAAAAAAGATGAGTAGTCTAGATGAGTCTATGAGCCTCAACTTAAATTACATCATAATTTTATTTTGATCATACCAAGCCAATTACAAGATCTATTATAATTTTCTCCACTTTCATTCTAAGATAAAATATTATAATTTACTAATATATCTTTTTCAATCAATTATTAATTATAATCATTAAAAGAAAGAAAATATACTCTTGAGATCATTAAACTATAATTTTCTCTAATAATATCATCGATAATAATACAATATTATGCTTCTAATTAAACGTAACATTAACCTAATCTAATAATAATAATAATAATAATAATAATTAATCCAAAAAATATCTTGGTGCCCCACTTTTCAAAGGTCATAAAAGATCACATCTTTTCGATGAATTAATCCAAAAAATCTCTAATCATATTTCTGCTTGGGAATATCATTTACTCTCTTTTGGTGGTAGGCTTACACTGATTAAGAGCACTCTTAACTCTATGCCCTTATATCTCATTCAAACCATTGTTCCAACCAATTTTATCATTAGATTGGCTTATTAACAAATTCTTACGGGGTTCTAACACCTCAAAAAAAATACTCTGGTCCTCTTGGCACAAAAGCTGTGGCACCTTCGAGAAAGGTGGTCTTGATTGCAAGCCTATTAGGGATACCATAACTGCTTTTTTCTACAAGCTTTGGTGGAATTTTAGAAGTAACAATAGCCTTTGGGCTAATGAGTCAAATATTGCAAAGCACCCTCTTAATTGTTTCTACAAACCAGAGATTCTCCTATTTGGAGAAGACTTTGTAGCATCAAGTGGAAGGCCGAATCATTAATTTTTTTGGGGCATTAATTAAACTCTTTTTTCGGCAAGATAATATGGATTGGAAGTGAGACCATTGATGAATTACTTTCTTCCCATTCAACTGATAATATCAAAGTCAAATCATTCTGGGAAAATAATATGTGGAACAACTCTAAGCTCATTGAGTATATCCCTTCTTCTATTTTAGGCAAACTTAATAATATATCTATTACTCTAACAAAGGATCATTCTCTTTAAGCTCTCTCATAGTGGAGAATTCAACTTGAAAAATGTTTGGCTTCATATTAAAGAAGCACATGAATTTTCTAATGTGTATGCTAAACTTTGGCATAATAATATTCCTATTTCATACTCTATTCTAATTTGGCGTATATTGAAAAACTTTATCCTGTTGACTCCTTGATGTGGGCAAGGTTTTCAATTACCTTCAAAATGTCATTGTTGCTTTCATATTGAAAATGTTAATCATCAATTTGTTAAGGCCATTGCTTCTAAGCTTTGGCTTTGGTATGATGATCTCTTTAACATTGTCAAATTCAATGACTCGCTAACAATATATCAGCTCCTTGAAATCTATTTTGAAAATAATAATAATGGTCACATTAAAGTCGTTACTGCTACTATTATTATTTGGTTTATATGGATGGCCAGAAATGATGCTAAACACAGCGGTATTGCTATGAATCACATGAAGATAATTGCTAGAACTAAATACAAAATCCGTGATTTGTTTAATGCCAATCTCATTAAATATAAGCACTTTAAAAGGTGTAAATTTGTGGCTATTAAATTGGGTTTTCAATTCGGCTCAAGCAAGTTGTAATCATGTCCAGATAGTTTATTGGGCCAAACCTCATGATAATGTTATTAAAATCAATCGATGGCTCATCTCATAATGCATCTAGGTGGTGGAATCTTGAAACTCTACCGAAATGTCCTCATGCTTTTGCTTATCCTCTTCATACTTGCTCATCCCCTTTCTGAACTAATGGCGGTGTATAATGCTCTTGAGATTTGCCTCCGAAAGGTTGGCTCAATATCTGGATTGAGGTGGATGCTCTCCTGCTAATTGACCTCTTGAACTCCAATAAATCTGGAAATTCTAATTTATACTATTTACTCAAGCAAACTAGATCTCTTCTTTCTCAATTTTGTTATAAAATCACTCATGTATGGCAGGAAGGTAATGCATGTGCTAATTATCTTGCTAATTTAGGTGCTAGATTGAATGACAACAATTTTGATCATCTTACTCTCCTAAACATTTGCAAGGTTTGGTTAACTTTGATAAGGGCTTCCTTATATTAGAATTTAGCTTACATGATTTTGTTACAACTAGTTTTATTGTTTCTTTGGTCTTTTTGCTGCACTTTGAAGAGCATTTAGACTTCTTTTACTGGTGTAGCTACCTTATTTTATATGAGAGGCCTATAGCTCTGGCTGAATCTTCTGTTTATGGGTCAATATGATTTGGGATGCATCACCCTAATATGCATTACAAGGTAATTCCTCCTCTCTGTTTCATCTGCTGGTGGCTATTTTTCCTTATCTCTATTTGGGGTTTTAATGTTCTACTGCTACTACATAGATAAGAATTGTCTTGGTTTTCTGATAAGTCGATGCTTTTCATGCTGTTTATCCATTTACCCTGTTGGTTTTTTCTGTTTGCGCTGTTGTTTTACGGGTTTGGACATTTTTGCTAATTGGATGTCTACTTAATTCTTGGAAGTCTTTGGTTGTTGGGCGTCAACATCTAGTATGGATTTATGGGTTGGCGGGGCACAGTATCGTGTTGGCTTGTTGGACTTATTGCTCATTGTGGGCCTTTCTTGGGGGTTGGATTGTCGGTTTCAATTTGCAATTTTTTTGTTTCTGAATGCTGGTGTAGACGTTGGCTTTGCTTCCTAACTTAACTCTCGGAAGTGCTGTTGGTTGTTGGCTAATCTGGAACAATTTATGTCTCGTATATGCATACCCCACATGGTATTAGGAGCTGGTTTTTGGCATTTGGATTTATGGGTTGGCGGGGCCTGATTACATCTTGCCTGCTTGTTGGATTTATTGGTACATTGTGAGCCTTTCTTGGGGTTAGTTTGGATTGTCGGTTTCAGTTTGCGGCCTTTTGGGTTATAAGGCTCTACAGAATTTCATCAGCTGATGCTTATAGGTGATCTTCTTTTGCTCTCTTGCAGGTTTTCCAAAAAAAAAAAAAATAAAATAAATAAAATAATAATAATAATAATAAGTAATCCAATTATCTTATTAAAGACTTGTGGTCTATAATTATGTGCCTCAAATAATGCTCGTTAATACAATACACTATTAATTATGAAATAATATATATTATTATGCAGTTAATATTATATCAATATATAATAATACATAATACTCTATATACAATAATTTTACGTATTAATTGAATATCATATAATATTATGATATTAAAATTTGAATATAGATTTACATTTTGAACTTTACATGTAATAATTTTTAAATAAAGAAAGGAGACGATGAAGATTAAGCACACATCATCTAATTGGACTGACATAATAGATGCCGTATACATTGAAGTACTGCTTTCCACTTGCAAAGGGAAGTGATCAATCTTTGAAAGATCCTTCAATCCATTTGTTTTAAAGGATTATTAATTTTCATGGAAAGGGATCTTTTATTATTTTTTAATAAAATTTTGATAAATTTAAAGTCATTAATATATATATATATATATATATATATATATATATATATATATATATATATATATATATATATATATATATATATATATATATATATATATATATATATATATATATATATATATATATATATATATATATATATTCAATTAGTTTATTTTCTATGTTTCATTAGTTTAGTTTTCCTATATATTTCTAAAATTCAGATCAAATATTAGAGAGACATCAAGTGAAATTAATTTGAATTGATTAAAATTAATTAATCGATGAATTTAATTTTTGTTTAAAATTAATTAATTTAATTCAAAATAAACTAAAATTGAAGGTTAATGGTGTTTTGAGTTGGATTTTGAAAGGAAAAAAAATATTACACCATCTATATTGTCTTCTTCTGACAAGTTTGATAAGGTTTAACTTAGCTTTCAAAGGAGATTGTTGTAGTTTGCAAACTTGATTATTTTGGTGAATGTGTCAATTATTTGATTGGTACATAGCATTATATATCTGTTTTATTGGGACCCAATTAAGTAAATAGTGTGAATCACCATTTGAAAACTCAATTACATCCCCAACTAGAATTCATTTATATTTAATAATTATGACTTCAACAAATCAAAACTTATATATACACGATCAATAATAAGTAAATTATAAATGCGAGAGAGGACATTAATTCCCAAGAAACTACCATGGCCTCCTCTTTCAACTTGACTATGATCCTCCTCCTAATCGTTATAGTCATGATGAGCCTTAGAACAAAGGCGAACCCTCTTGGCGCTAGTATGGAATCCGGGCAAAGATTGGGGCTGGGGGAGTCCCTTGCATATGGTAGCTACGTTTATTGCAGCAAGATTGTAACCCTTTTATAATGACATTTTAAACAAGGCGGTCTGGTATACGGGAACCAATGGAATGGGCTCCAACTGCATCCTCAAGCTACAACATGATGGCAATCTCGTCATCTACAATAATAAAGGCAAAGTTGTGTGGGCTAGCAACACCAATCACAATAGTTGGAATTCTTATAGTCTTATCCTCCAAGAAGATCACAATGTGTCATCTATGACAAAGACCTTAACCCTATTTGGTCCACCGACATCCATACTTAATCCTTAATAAAATTGTTCATTATCTATATTCATATAATTTAAATAATATGGCAATATGATGCTTATAATATTCCTAATACACAAGTTCCTTTGAAATGTTATGTTATGTTACATTATGAGTAAAGGATGAATTATGTTTGACATTATTAGTGAAAAGAACATCTTTTCAACATTTATAATTAACCCCTCTTCATTTTTTTTCTTGATTAGTTGTTTCTTTTTATATTCTTTGTGATTAATTTGATGAGATTGATATAAATTATAAATCATAGCAACTATTCAATTTTTCAACAAATGTATAAAGATTTTAATGTAACTCTATGTTTAATCCTTCTAGTTTACTTATTAAATTTTTTAACTTTTTATTATCATATTAAAAGTCAATAATTTTATGGACATAAAATTTGACACATTTTGACCTTATTTTTCATATAATAGTCACATATACCTCATCATCCTAACAAAATCATTTATAAAGTCACCTTTAAATGTAATTGCCATTCCTTTTTATTATTGCACGCACTCGTTTAACGCATTCATGTGTACCCTCACTCATTATCACATTGTTCCATATCCTTATCATCAACAGACCATCATTCCTCTATTTCAATCACTAATGTGCCCATCATCTTATGCTCTCTACTAGTCATGCCCCCATTTTGCTTGCTCCTATATGCTTGTTGTCACACAAACTTGCATCATGGTTGCTCGATTCTATGCATTAGCATTTTTTGTATTCACAACTTTTATTCATTCTACTCATCCATTCAATTGCTTGACCATATCACCTGTAAATTCGATAATTTTTAAGGGTTTCATTCATTTTAATAGAAAATTATAATCATATTGATTAAAGGCTTTCTATTGTTGAATTACATTTATTATAATCTTAAAGAAAAGTCCAGAAAATTAATTTGATTTCTTAAAATTAATTAATTTAATAGTTAATATCTCAAGCTATGTATATCTTCAAAACTATGCTCTTCCCTTCAATTGGTCAACAATCAAAATTTAATTACTATCCTTTTTTTATTTAAAATTATTGATTGTTTTTTTTTTATTTCTTACATTGACTTTTAAGTGGCTCGTTGAACGACTAAATTAGCTTACAAAGGAGATTGCTGTAGTTTGTAAACTTAATTATTTGAATTATGACATTATATATTCTCTAACTGTGCTCGTCAGGATCTTTCAAATAAATAAATAAATAAATTGTGCTCGCCAGGTGTGAGAAACCACCTTAGCCCTCTTCTTTGTATTTAGTTGTCATTTTAAGTCGTAAATTTTTTTGTAATTTATTCGTATTATTGATTAAACTATGTCATTATTTATTTATTTTTCTTCTCACTGTGTGCCATTTATCTGTTGTTTTTCATATGCAATAAAAAAATTATATATTAAAATAAGAAAGGCTAATATCTATCACATAAAGCAATCTGATTGTATTAAGTTATATCAAAGTTATAAGTGATAATATTTAATTTTGATTAGCTAAAGCTATTCTGTTTGTTTGTGATAGAAATTACAGAGTTTTGATCTCTTGAAGTTTAATACAAACAACATATTATCAGAATAATATTAAATATATTTCATTAATATTACATTAAATGGAGTTACCCGTAACAAATCATAATGACCTCAAAGGTAAAATTTTTGCATTTACAAAGGAAATTATAATCACTATGTTCTCTTTCTTTCGAAGGATAAGAATTACAAAGTCGTTAACTTCTCTTATGATGTGATGATGAAGCCATGACAACATTATATGTGGAATAAAAGGTTGTGGAAGCAGCGAATTAGAAAATAGAAAATGGGCATTTACAAAATTATATATGGGAATCTTTATAGACCGAATTAGTCTATAATATTTATAAATATATATATGGCTATATGTTAAACGAAGAACCCATACATCTAGCACACAAGCAAGATATAAGGAATGAACAAATGGGCATTTACAAAAATTCTGCTTTGGTGAGTTACATGCTCTTAGTACTCTTGGTGGGCACCTTTCAGCCAAATTTTCTTGATTCGAAGGTCTCTTTCATAAGATCATGACCCCTGAGTAGAAATACAAGAACATCAATAATGCAGATGCCTAAAGACATTGTTTATAAAAATAGTAAGTTTGTGTTCTTTACCTTCTCTTCCTTTAAGAATACTTGTCACCCAAAAAGAGATTCCAATCATTGTGCGCTCTTTCTTTTGAACGACAAGCACAACAAAGCAATTGACTTCTCCTCTTATGATGTGATGATGAGCTCATGGCATCATCGTAGGTGGAATAAAATGAGGTAGAAACAACAATTAGGGGTGATGAATAGAAATTGGGCATCTACTTGAGTAATGAGCTCCTATGACTTACATCCAACTGATCCTACTCGCAACACATATGAGATCGCTAATGGCATTACTTATCAGTAGTTCAAAATATGCTAGACTCAGTTTTCGTGTTGAGATTGCCCTTTACTATAATGAATGTATGCATTGTTAGCTAATAGGCTACCATTTATATAGGCCAAGAGTTTTCAAATTATATGTTTATTCATCTATGAAAAATCCATCAACTTTTAAAACCTAGAATATAAACATCTCTAGATAGTATTCCATCATTTTAAAGACAATCATGATATTTTGAGATTATGAAGGAGAATGTGAACTCACCATTAGAGTTGGTATTCATTATATTTAGTGACAATCAATAATGATCAATAATAATAGTCTAGAATGATAGGTAGATCATAATAATAATTTTTAATACCTAAAAATTCTAAATTTTATTTTGGATATTTTGAAAAAAAATTTATTTACTTTTAAAAAAAAAAAATACTCAATTTTAAAATAAAATCGAATAATGATAACAATGCAAAATAAAATTAATCTCAAAAGACTCTTATAAGTTATAGATTAATTCTAGTAAAATCATTATCTAACACCAACTTGCATATAAATATCAAATTAAAAAAAAATTTTAATTTTTGAGTTGAGGCCAACCATATATTAATATTCTCATATTATAATATTTTTAATTATTCAAATTATAGTCAAATTAGATTGAATTTTACTTATGTGCTGATTGTTTCGCGTGTTCGTCTCTTTTCTCCAGGTCTCAGAGTCAATTCCTTTTAGGCTTAATTTTTAAATTTGGCTTAATTAAAATTTTAATTTGTTAATTAGGAATTTTTAAAAAAAATTTAAAAATAGGCCCGATTACTAGCATCATAATTGCCGTCAAGCCGGTGGCTGTTAATGAAGCTTTAATTTTATTTTAAAAAAAAAAATTAAACACACAGTAGTTGTCTTTTGGCCATATCAGGATCATATAGTGTCGGATTTCAGCGTGCTTAGTATCGTTGGAAAGATAATAAAAAATTCTACAACTTTTATGTTGACAACTTTTGATGAATTTCTCCCTGGTAGCCGCAGTTGCTACGAATGTATGAATAATTAAGTTGCAAAAAATAAAGATATTGCAACAGCCCCCGTTTTTTGGCCGTATCGGGATTATCCGGTGTCGTTATTTAGCGTGCTTGGTATCATTAGAAAGGTAATGAAAAGTACTACAAATGTCATGTTAACAACTTTCGATAAATCTCTCCTAGGTAGCGGCAGTTTTTGTGAATGTATGGATATTTAAGTTGCAAAAAATAAAGATATTGCGGCAGCTCCCATTTTTTGGCCTTATCGGGCTCATCCGGTGTCAAATTTTAGCGTGCTTGGTATCATTAGAATGGTAATAAAAAGTACTACAACTTTCACGTTGACAATATTTGACGATTCACGCCTGGATAACCGCAGTTTTTGGGAATGTATGAATATTTAAGGTGCAGAAAACATATATATTGTGGCAGCCCCCATTTTTTGGCCTTATCAGGCTCATCCGGTGTTAGATTTTAGCGTGTTTGGTATCGTTTAAAATGGAATAAAAATTTCTACAACTTTCAGGTTAATAATTTTTGACGATTCTTTCCCGAGTAACCGCAGTTTTTGTAGTAACATTCTATGAAATACTGAAATTAAGGGAATTTTTCACTCTTTAAAAGTCAACCAAATGAAGCATTGCATAATTTGTTATATCTCACTATACTAAAACACTCTTATTAAAGTACATTTAACAAGCTCTTAAGAGAAAAGACATATCATCATAAAAAAAAACATATATTAACAGACAACCTCATCTCAATGTGCGATGTAAAGAAATTGAATTTAACCAAACGCATATGAACCGAATCTCTCGATGTAATCCAACCAAAATAAACAAATAATAAACAACACCGATTATATAATTAAGAGTTATAGAACTGGGAGAATGAGTAACCATAACAAATGAAAAAAGCAGTCCGTACATGTCATCCATGCATAAAAAGATAACATAATCTATCATTCGTCATGCATTGGTGGAATTGCATCTTAGGAGTGTAATGGGCTAGTGGTGGCGTGGCCAATCGTAGATGATTCTGTTGATGGTCCTCCTCCTCTTCAACCTACTCGGCAGGTTGTTGCGAATATCCTAAGTGTGTAACATGAGGTACATCAGCCGAAGCTTCGTATAGTGGTGTCATATTGAATGGCGGTGGACCATTTGTGGGCGGGACTGGTGCTTGCCATGGGTGCATCTAAGTCCACATAATTTCCTGATATAAATACTGGGATGACTGTGTGAATGTATACGTAGACTGCCCGACCACTAGTGTAGAGGATGGACCAACATCCATCGACGACACATTTAGTTCTTGGGATGTTCAAGTATCTCGGAATGTCGTATCCTATCATATCAGATATGCATATTTCACCTTAGTTCCACACACAATCCCTTGTAATCGTTGATAGATTACTAAAATTCTGTATCATCATCTCTCTCAGAAATAAGGAAATATGTCCTCGGATTCAATTGAATGTGCTCCTTCAAATAAAGAAATTTAGATCAGGGTTTAATTGTTATAGGAAAACTAAATTGTAATACTTTTCATATAGACTAACCATCAACCGTTCTCCAGGCGCTCGAGGGTAATAGGTGTCAGGAAGAATTGTTGGAGCCTTCAACATGTAAAGTAAAGCCCAAGAATGATACCACCTCATGTATCGGTTGATTGCTGGCTCCCGGTCCTGCTATGATGAATTTACCACTACAACTGACTCACGTCTGTGCTCCCACTGTGCAACGTAAGAGTAGTGGTAATCGATCCAATCAACGTTGACTTTTCCTCGGTCATCGACCCGTATGAACAATGGATCTATCGGTGCAACATCAACCATAGGTGGCATGCCCTATCGAGCACCGATCGGTGGTGCCACTCTATACCCTCGGTCTTTTTAGCCATATATCTTCTCCTAAACATATATCTGATGCGACCGGGAAAGATCTTTTGCAATGAACTAGACCATTACTGTCGAAATGAGGGAGAGATCACCTCTTGTAGACACCACCAGGATCAAGTCACAGTGTATGCAAAACCAAACCCATGACTCAATACACTGATTCCACGCGAAGGTGAGAACAAGGTTGTTGGCATCGATACCTACGCACTAGAGTTCCTCTTGCCACCAATAGAAAAGTCCCACCAAGGCATAGAACTAGGTGGCGGTATTACAACCTCTAATTGAAGGCTCGAATGGCGGAACAATCGTTGGAACGTTGATTACATTTGAGTGCATCCGATATCTCGACATAGATGAACATACAATAACCATGAATTTTTTTTTAATGATTGGTAAGATTCCTCCCAAGCAAATATTACGAATGGTACCAATCTAAGCACCACAATCTCACTTGAGCTTGATGCTATGGCGCCCTGAAATAAGGTCAAGTTGGGTGAGAATGGTGGTTGTACAATGTCTGATTAATTTTAATTGGTTTTAAGCATATATGACATACTCAATATTATTTATGATAGACCAACCACGAGCGAATGTAGCGCTTCTTATCATGAAAACACATACTTTCAAGCAATTTATCGGGATGCAATTCTCTTCTTCAAAGGTTGATTCATCCGCCATCAATATAAGGTCCTCATCCCATTCTCTATTTGTTTGAGCACTTCACATGTACTCATTGTTATATATCAAGTGCTCTTGACTTCTAATTGAGTATTCATTAGGTCTCGACCGAGGGATGGTTACGTGGCTAAATAGCTCTGCATCGTTATAATCCTCCTCATCATCATCACTACTACTTTCACTAGGCGTAGTTTCATATCCAACATCTTAAGAAGATAGTGGATTCATGTGATCACCTTTTGGGTCACCCATAGCAGCAGAACTTGTCCCAGCAAAGTAAGCATGTTCTCTTGGTACAGACCCATAAAATTTTACTTGAGTACTTAGTTGAGAAGCTGGTGTGATGTACTCAGTACTGGTTCGAGCTCTCTGACATTCCTCAATATTGTTAACCTCTCTATCTTCACATGGCAGTTCCTCAACTTCAACATAAATCACAATAAGCTGCACGCATGCTGCATTAATTACAGCTTCACAGACTTCTTCATCATTAATGTGAGTTGCAATAAATTCAGTACCAATAGGAAAACAACCTACGAGATTAACAAAGAACTTTGCTGGATCTAGCTTCAACGCGACCTCATTATTAAACTTCTCTAACTCCACGAATTTAATCCGCAGTGGGATCTGGACTGGATGAATTTTCTCATCAACATATGTTGAAATGAAATTGTCGCTTACATTGAGTTCACCACCATAATAGAGAACTATACAGACAGTATCTGAACTCATTTCTAATTAACAATAACACAACACTAGTAATCCTTCGTCTCACCTGGTCATTGTACATAATTTAATTCAGGAGAAATCGTAAATACAAATTTCTAATGTGCATACACAAAATACATTCTCCACCAAAACAAATAGCCAGTCAAATCTTAGTAGAAAGCAAAATCCAACAATTCAAAACTTCTTTTCAGGTTAATGATTGAAATAATAAATAAACCCATACATTCAATCCAAATATTCCTTATATTCATTGAAAGGCATAACCATAGTTGATAATCAATTCAACAAAAACAACTAAATATGGAAAAAGAGGGCCAACAAAAGCAATGATTATCCTACGGTGAAATCTGCAAATACTACTATGAAAAGAGATCTCGATGGACAAAAACTAAACAAGTTCATCGTACATCAAAATAAACATCATATTCACATACATTTTCTATGGAAATCAAACTAAATAACTTCATCATACCAACTAAACTCATATAAATTAAGATCTAACATATATTTCTCATTTAGGGAAACGAAAAATCGAGATCAATACTTGGTTTCAATTTGAATAATAAATACTTCAATCAACTAAACCAATATTAACATTTAGCGACAACCAAATACATTTTTTAATTTTTTTAAATCCTAATTAACTAATTACAATTTTAATTAAGCGATTTGAAAATTAAGCCTTGGCGTATTGACGACTATTAATATTATGCAATGGGTTCCACTATTATCCGATGCTTCACATCTTAAAATTACGTCATCCCTTTGGCAATAAAAAGAAAAGCAGATAAGGAGACAATTAGATCTAATGTATTTGTTTCAATTTCATCTAATAAAATTAATAAAATAAGCGTAATTTTATATTTGAAAATAAAATGATTTTGATTTTTTAAATTATTTCTATATATATATATATATATATATATATATATATATATATATATATCTAAAATGTTTATATCAAGAGGCTGAGTTTTGAGGATAGGATATATCAATTTTAAGTTCAATAAGCTGGTGAGATATTCCAAAAATATCAAAACATCAACGGGACCTTTCTATATCATGCAATGGAGTGACAAATTTTTTTTTCCCTTCAAAATAACAAATAGGTACCAGCTAAATAAATTAATAAAAAGAATAGATTTTCACACATTCAACAAATTACATTTTAGTAAAATAAATTATAGAATTCACAAGTTTTTTTATGTCTGCCTAATTTCACTAGACTACTACTATTGATCTTAGTATAATATTGATAACTATAACTGTCCCACTTTTGATTCCCACTATCAAGTAATATCAAGTATCAATCTTCATCTAACATCAACATTAGTTCTTCCCATGAATTCATACCGAATATTAATTGACAAATAAAATTTTAATCGTCATTATTCAAGGTCAAATTGGTCATGAGCATTTGATATTATGTTTTATAATTACACTATCTCTCCTTTGATTGGGAGAACCATCAAACTGACTTTCAATATTTGTTAATGATAATATGACGTAAATCGACATAATGATCAATGTTTGCTAACAGCTAATTTTTATATCCATCTTTTTTACTTCTTAATCTCCTTTGTTATTTGAAAAATGACCCAATCAACCACTATCATAATTTAACTTCTCGTAGTTTCAATTGATTGTCTCTTTATGCTAATCTACATAACTATGTTATAAACTTTTAAGATATAATTTTGAGATTATCTTATCTTAATAGTATAATATGACAACATAGATTAAATGACATCAAAAACACTAGAATGTGTCTAAATAAACTTAAAATAAGTATTTAGAAACATAATTAAATATGACTTGATGTTACTTTTGGGAGAGAAGATCTACATCATTTAAAATTTTATATGCTTTTAATCGAAAAAAGAATCTTGATTGGTTAAATGCAAAGTTTAAGATTACTCAATTTATAGTTTATTAAGTCATTGTGATACCTCAAATCATTAATAATTAAGGTAAATCTTTTAGACATTAGAGTTTCATCCGCTGTGACTCATATATTGTTACTTGTCAATCGTTAACTATCACTAACTCGTACTATTTGGCACATGTTATTAATTATTATTAATGTCTATTATTATCATCATCTTGAGATGATCATAAATTACATTAACATCTTTGCCACCATCATCCATAAGCTACTATTGTCTTATAATATTATTCCAAATATTATTGCATAATGGTATAATTTTTATATATAATAAATTTTTTTATAGATATTGCATAGTTAAAATAGCAATTGCAAGTTTCATAATAAGATATAAACTTTAAAAATAAAATTTATGATATTCATAGAGATAACATGCATGAAAATAAATCTTTTTTACTATAGGAATCATTTTAATTTTCTTGAATTTATGATGTAATAAATTAAGATAATATTATCAATTTTAGTTAATATTTCATTGTAAATAATTAAAGAGATTTACAATCACATTTACCATAAGGAATTTAATATTATAGATAAGATTAGTAACATTACTTCATTTGCGTCTTTAGAAAACCGGTCATGGTAGAGTGAAAGTTCTGCTTGTCGATTAGTCGATCACACAGGTAATTAATGAAGCGACAGACACTCAGGAATTTTAGCGTGGAAAACCTCAAAAGAGGGAAAAACCACGGGGCTAGCCAGTAAAAGCTTCCACTATGTATCATTTGAGTACAAAGTCTTTCGATTCTGAGGATTCTGAATTACATATGAGAGAGGACCAACAAGCGTGTAACAATGATCGAGGTTGTAATAGTTGCATTAATAGGTGGAGATCACGAGGGACAATTAGCGATGATGGTGGTTGATGGTCGGCGGGGTGTGACCTTGGAGGATCTTGAGCTTCTTCTTCCTCCTTGCTTAGGCTTTTCCTCTTCTTCCTTGTTTGGATTCTTCCTCTTCTTCCTTGCTTGGGGTGTGGCAGGATCGGCTGTGGCCGGTGGTGGTTGACAGTTGGCGGTGGCTCCTCTTCTTCACTTGTTTGACTCCTCTTCCCTCTCCCCCCATGTGAGGGATAGAGTTTTATTTATAGATGGGAGGAGGCGTTTATAATTTATGCAAAGTTGCCACTCCTCTTGATGGACGGCTTAGAATGGTTCCTTGATCATTTGATGTATTTTGAGCATTTGGATGCCCAAATGAAGTCAATTATGAGATCTTAGGCTCGTTAGATCCTCGTCGAGGCTTCGATTTGACTATAAACACTCTATATTTAAGAGCTATTTTGGGATGTAATTGATATCCCAAAGATTCGAGAGATTTCAGTGCTTAATCTCGTCGGCTTCAATCAATTAACTTTTGATATTAAGATTGGGACTTTGATTAGCGGTATTTTGAGCACCATATCGGTTGGCGAAATGAGGTGGCGTGTCGGTAGTGGCGGGGTGACCGCGAAAATGGTGGTGACAAGCGAAGATTGCGGTGATGGTTCAATGATTGATGATAGTGATTATGCGTTAACTTGCATGTTAGAGATATAATTGAATCCGAGATTTTACCCATCAGGAGTTGTTTGTTGTGTTATCCAGATGACATTAACACATGGAGTGGGTACAAAGTTTTGACCTTTCTGGGTTATTGGTCGAATATTATTCGTTGGCACTTTGTATGGAAGAAGAGCGGGAAGTCACAAGGACTTTTGACCTTTCACAGGTTGTTTGTCGAATTTTTGCCGATGACATTAACGTATGGAAGAAGCGGCGGAAGTCCACCAGGACCTTTGACCTTTCACGGGTTATTAGTCGAGTTTTACTCGATGGCGTTAACGTATGGAAGAGAGGTGGTGGGAGATCCACGGGGCGTTTTGACTATCTGGGTTGTTAGTCGAGTTTTACCGATGGCGTTAACGTATGGAAGAGGTCAAATTGAATCGTTGAGGTAGTCGGCGGTGGCAACTCTTAATCTCAAAGATAAGCAAATTCGGCAACACCAATGAAAGGCAAAGATCGATAGTCAACTCGGCTGGCTCATATACCTCTTCCATACGGGTTAACGTCATCGAGTAAACACCGACTAACCGGATAGGTGTCCTTGGTGGACTTCCGCGACCTCTTCCATACGGGTTAATGTCGAGTAAACACTCGTTGCTGACGGGATAAAAAGCGTCCTTGGTGGACTTCTGCGATCTCTTAGATGCGGGTTAATGTCATCGAGCAAAAGCTCGACAAACAACCGGGAAAGGTCAAAAGCGTCCTTGGTGGACTTCTGCGATCTCTTAGATGCGGGTTAATGTCATCGAGCAAAAGCTCGACAAACAACCGGGGAAAGGTCAAAACGTCCTTGGTGGACTTCTGCGATCTCTTCCATATGCGGGTTAATGTCGACAAAAGCTTACAACCGGAAAGGTCAAAACTTTGTACTTCTCGCGAGTTAATGTCGTGGATAACGACACAACAACCGGATGGGTCAAAATCCCTCATCATCGGCACCCGACTACCGTCGTCGGTCGCTGTCGACCATCCGCCAATCTTGCGGTCATCGCCGACTGAGCGTTGATCCGTCGGTAGCCGATTCATTCGCGACCACCCCGTGTTGCGCCAACCTGTCGGTCAGCGCTACCGTCGTAGGTCCGCGATTGACCATCCCGGCAATCTCGCCGTCACGCTCGTCATGACCACCCGTCGGTACCTTGCCATACGGTCGGTCCGCCGCTCGTCGTGGTCATCGCAGTTGACCATCGGCAATCTCCGTAGGTCACTACGTTCTGGACCACCTGGCCCGCGATATCGCGGCAATCATCTTTGGTCACCACCATCTTCGTCGGTCATCCCCCCGACAGCCCGTCAATGCGCTAGGTTGTTGCTCTGGACCCGGTAAGTGATATGGCGGTCAGCCGTAAACTTTAGCCAATCACGCCGTAGTCAACTATTGTGGCCCTACTTCTTAACCCCGTCGGTAGCCAACCCTGCCGGTCCGCGTAGCCATTCGTCGGCGGATCCTTCGATAGACCATCTCCGGCACCTTAGCTGTCACCACCATCGTCGTCGGTCATCCAGCTTCTAGCCGGTCGCCACCGTCATTCAGATCGCTTCTTGCGTGCCGAATTACCGGGTATGTGTAGCCGGTCCAGTCGATCTTGGTGGACTTCCGCGACCTCTTCCATACGGGTTAGCGTCATCGAGTAAACACTCGACAAACAACGGGATAGGTCAGCGTCCTTGGTGGACTTCTGCGATCTCTTCCATACGGGTTAATGTCATAAAAGCTCGACGAACAACCGGAAAGGTCAAAGCGTCCTTGGTGGACTTCTGCGATCTCTTCCATGCGGGTTAATGTCATCGAGCAAAAGCTCTGACAAACAACCCAGGAAAGGTCAAAACGTCCTTGGTGGACTTCCTGCGATCTCTTCCATACGGGTTAATGTCATCGAGCAAAAGCTCTGACAAACAACCCAGGAAAGGTCAAAAGGTCCTTGGTGGACTTCCCACGGCCTCTTCCATACAGGTTAGCGTCGACGAATAATATTCCAATAACCTGGAAGGTCAAAACTTTGTACCCTCGCGGGTTAATGTCGGATAACACTCGACAAATAACCGGATGGGTCAAAATCCTCGGCGGATTCAATTATATCTCTAACGCGTCGGAGCGGTTGCCACTGCCGACCACCCGTCGGCCCGGCCCGGCCGGTCACCGCCGCGGCCTGACCGCCGATCAGCGCCTCCGTACCATTGCTGGTCCTCGCCGACCATCGCCGTGATCCCGCGTCACCACCGTCGGCGGTTATCTTCGGCCACCATCATCGAGCATCTTCATTCGGCCGTCTCCGTGATCGCCTCGAACCGGACGGCGGCGTCGCCGGAACTCGACGTATCACAGTGGGCCTTGAGCCTCAACGGGATCCGGCGGGGCGGTAGGCGGAAGCGGAATCCACAGCGTCTGGGGCCTTGATCGCCTCCCGCGGGGCGATCCGGATAATGGGACAAAGTAGGAAGCCGTGACGCAGGTGGGCCTTGATCGCCTCTAACGAACGATCCAGCGGGACGGTCGCCGGGGAGAAGCCGGAACCACGGCGTGCGTGGGCCTTGATCGCCTCCCCGACGGGGCGATCAAGCGGGACCGATGCGGCCGGAGGGGAACGTCCACCGTCTGTGGCCTTGACCTCTAGCAGGACAGATCAAAGAAGTCGGGAGGCGGAAGCCGGAACCACTGACGTCGCAGGTGGGCGATCGCCTCTAACGAGGCAGAAGGGGCGGCAGGGCCGGAAGCTGGAACTCCTGACCTCTGACCGCCTTCCTAACCAGACGATCCAGGCGACGGGGCCGGGCAGTAGGAAGCGGAACCACTGTGGGCCTTGGCCAGCCTCCCCAGTGGGCGATCTGGGGCGGTCGGGACGAGGAAGCGGAACTCCACCGGCGTCTGAGCCTCTAACCCAGACGGTCCAGGCGGGCGATCGGACGAGGGTGGGAGTCCTGACGTCGCAGTGGGCGCGATCGCCTCCACGATCGCCTCTTGATGTCACCTCTTGATCGCCTCAAAGGACCCTCACTCAAGAATAAAGGGAAAGGGGAAAGGTGTGCCTCTCCCCTCCTACAGGGGGGTATTTATAAGCAAAAGGGTAAAATTTCTCAAAACACGGCTGACTCAAAATGAAAAAAATGGCTCAAAAGCGCTGCAAAGCACTCAGCGGTTCAAAAGCGGCTAAAATCCCTCAAAAAAGCGGCTCAAAACTTCTACTTAGGACGGCAGGTGCATGGCTATAGCTGTATGACTGTAGCGCTATCTGAAGCAGCCTTTCGACCTCCGACCCGAGTTCTACCCGGGGCCTGTCGTGTCGACCGAAAGCGTCAGCGACCGACCTCATGACCCGGTCAGCGACTACAACGACCGACCGTCTTGCGACCCGATCCTTGACCGAAGCGTCCGCTGACCCGACCGATCATGGCCGAACCAACCGTCGACAAAGAGTCGACCCAGGGACCCGACCTGACCCGTCAGTGGCAATAGCCCGCAGCCTGAATATGAGTCCGCTAGCCGCCAAGCGGTATGAGCCGCATCGCTTAACGGTAGCCAACCAGCTGCTCGCCAGTCCGAATGCACGAAAACTTCAGTATATCCAAATAGATCCGTAACCTCAAAATCTCATGCCAACGGCTACACATCTTCTTCCATAATCATAATTTGTATTTTTATGATAATTTATTCTCTCAAAATGCATGATTCATGCGTATACGTTTAGTTGAAGAACTCGTTATTTTCGAGCATTTGGCACATATATTTTTTGGATGATTAAGTTTGTCATCAAAATAGGGGACGATATAGCTCTCAAAATATGAGTCAAACACAAATCTTGATGTCGGCGATGTGATTTTGAGTCAAACCGATCGAGATCAAGACTTAAAATATCATTAGAATCTTTGGGACATCAATTAAATCCCAAAACTCCCAAATATGGAGTGTTTATAGTCAAATCGGCGTCTCGACGGGATCTAACGAGCCTAAGATCTCATAATTCCGACTTCATTTGGGCATCCAAATGCTCAAAATACATCAAATGATGAAGGAATCATCACAGACCGTCCAGTCGAGGGAGTGGTCTGCTTTACATGAATTCTACAAGTGCCTCCTAAATAGGCCTTCATTCTCACCAAAAGAGAGAGAAGAGAGCAAAAGTGAGGAATGAAACAAGTGAAGAAGGAGAAAGAGCTCGACGGTCGTCAACCACTGTACCGTCGATCCTACTGCCGATCAATCTGCAGCAAGAGAAAAGAAGAGGAAGAGCAAGCAAGGAAGAAGAAGGAAAAGAGGAAGAACAAGGAAAAGTCAAAGGAAGAGTCAGCGAGGAAGAAGAGGAAAGCAGTGAGGAGGAAGAGAGCTCAAGCAGAAGATCCTCCAAGCAGATCCTTTTAAACAAGATTGCACTCTCAGCTCGGCCCAACCATCATAAGCCACCGGTAGATCGTCACTAATTGTCTATTCCGTAGGAAGTTACCACCATCTGCGTGATGCCAATTCTAGATCGTTGTTACAGTTATTCCTCTCTCATGCAATCTGGTAATCTGTTATCGGAAGATTTTGTACTCAAACGATACATAGTGGAAGCTTTTCTTGGTTTCACAGTGATTTTCCTCTTTTCGAGGGTTTTCCACATTAAAAATTCTGAGTGTCTTTGTTAAATTTAATTACATGTGTATTTGCTGGACTAAAAAGGCGTAAACTTTCACTCTCTGTATTTGGTTTTCAGACAACTTCATATTTTGCTTTTCCTTCCCCAACGAAAGCCTTGGTCTATATGAAGCCCAACACTAGTGCCCATTGATCCACCCTCCCTTATAAAAAGCTAACAGAATAGAAAAAAAAAACTTATTGGAGAAATCCAAGGATAAAAGAGGCGGTCAATACTTAGGATTTGCAGCAGAGTTTCAGTGGTAGCAGCAAAACCATCCACCTCTGCATCTTCTCTGCTCGTGTCCATTAGCAGATTCAGGTGATCTGGCAGAGAAGTATCTGCAAATATTGAAAGATAATAGTTATATTTTAGTGAGGACTTAGTACTGATCATATGAGAAAGACATAATATTTAAAAAAAATATAAAATAATTTCATAATATTCTTTTCATTTTGTCTTGCCAAAGCAGTTTTGGCTATAGTAAAGAAGGCAGCGTCAATGTTCTGATCTTCCTTTGCTGAAGTTTCATAGTAAGGGATATCACCCTTATTAGCGCACCACTCTATTGCTGCTTTGTCAGAGACCTGTAAAATATAAAAAATCTTAAGCCTTTCTCGTATTTGCTCTTCTGGAATCAAATATTAATATTAAATGTAATACCTCTAATAAAGAAGAATATATTTAACCTTTAAAACGAGATATTTACCTCAAGTGATAACACACAAATCTATGCTCTTCTGGAATCCAAAGTAACAATATCCTATAGGTATTAATTCAAAGGTCTAAATAATATGAATTTTTAATTAATTACAAGCATACAAACAATGGAAACATAAACTAATTCCTTCTCAAATTAGGCACAACCCAACTAGGCAACTAACTTAGGCTATACCACAATCAAGTCAAATTAGTATTTTCCATCTACCCTTAAGATCTTTAACTACAACTTTGTTCAATAAAATCATCGAAACCATATTAATATATAATGCATTAAATTAAATCTAATCCTTATGTAATCTAATAATAATAATAATAATTATTATTATAATTATAATTATAATACTCTAAAGCCTTAAATAATATGAATTTTTAATTAGTTATAAGAATGCAAATAATGATACTAAAAACTAATTAGTTAATAAAATATTTATAACCCAATAGATCTTGGTTATCTTGCAATCAAGTCGGATTAGTTATAATTAGAAAAAAAAATCTAACTTTATTCACTTAAAATATACATTTCCCCAATATTATCATGATCATGACAGTACAATATTGTGCTTATAATCAAATATAATCCTAACCAAATCTAAAAATAATAATAATAATAAGCAATCAAATAATCCTATTAAAATACTAGTTGTATCTAAGCATGTATTTTTTAGATTTAAAGAGGAAAAGAAGACAAGAAAGAAGAAGAAGAAGAAGAAGAAGAAGAAGAAGAAGAAGAAGAAGAAGAAGAAGAAGAGAGAGAGAGAGAGAGAGAGAGAGAGAGAGAAATGAGAAAGATTAAGGTCACACAATCTAATTGAATTTTGAATCTTAGTTTTCCATTCATTTCTTGATTAGATAAATGCAAATATTAAGATTACACAATTTATAGTTTATTAAGTCATCGTGATACCTCAAATCATTAAAAATTACAGGAGATCTCTTAGACATTAGAGTTTCATCTGCTGTGACTCATATATTATTACTTGTCATTCGTTAACCATCACTAACTAATATTATCTACCATCCTTGTCATATGTCATTAACTAATATTGTCTATTATTATCACCACCCTAAGATGATCATAAATCACTTTAACATCTTTTCCACTATCATCCTTAAAACATTATCATCTTATAATATAATTCCAAATATTATTGCATAATGGTATAATTTTTATATATCATAAGTTTTTTTTTATAGATATTGCATAGTTAAAATAGCAATTGCAAGTTTCATAATAATTTTTTTTTGGGGAACCCCATGTAGGGGAATTTTATTGCCACAAAAAAAGAGTTACAAGGTCCTTAAAAAGGATAAACTCCAGAACTATTGCTCAAAGAGCTACAATCAGCCTAAGGAGTGAATCCCCAATCTAAGTACAGCCAAAAGCAAAAGAAAGCAATAAAGCAATCAAAAGATACAAATTGATTAACATAATAAGCCAATGAAAGATTAGGGCCAATGCTCTGCAGGATGGGAGAATACATGACACTCTGGAGCAAACCTACAAGAGGACAAGAGAGAAGCACCTGTATTGCATCCATTTGATAAAAGTCTTGATATCCTTAGTACTTGCAAATATAATCAAAACCATATACAGGGTAGATAGAGAGTCAAAAGCCGAATGAAAAGGCTCCCATCCTGAAATAAGACCCGATATGAGACACCATGTCAATGAAGACCCAGCACCAAAACAAGTAGTTCATCAGATTCAGCATTAGGCAGCTAGCTCACTATAAGTGTACCCATTCAAATAGAGCAGGATAAGGTTTGAATATGAATTAGTTAAGAACGTCTTAACAGAGGTCTGCATTAACAGAGGTCTGCAAGTTTCATAGTAATATATAAACTTTAAAAATAAAGTTTATGATATTCATAGAGATAACATGAATGAAAATAAATCTTTTTTACTATAGGAATCATTTTAATTTTCATTAATTTATGATGTAATAAATTAAGATAATATTATCAATGTTAGTTAATATTTCATTGTAAATAATAAAAGAGATTTACAATCACATTTACGATAAGAAATTTAATATCATAGATAAGACTAGTAATCTAAGACTAGTAAGCTACAATTCTATATAAATCAAATATTAATATTAAATGTAATACCTCTAATAAAGAAGAATATATTTGACCTATACAACATAAGAGATAGTTACCTCAAGTTATAACACACAAATCTATGCTCTTCTAGAATCCAAAGTAACAATATCCTATAGGTATTAATTCAAAGGGCTAAATAATATGAATTTTTAATTAATTACAAACATACAAACAATGGAATCATAAACTAATTCCTTCTCAAATTAGGTGCAACCCAACTTGGCCTCTAACTTAGGTTATACAACAATCAAGTCAAATTAGTATTTTCCATCCACTCTTAAGATCTTTTACTACAACTTTGTCCAATAAAATCACCGTAAACATATTAATATATAATGCATTAAATTAAATATAATCCTTAAGTAATCTAATAATAATTATTATAATACTCTAAAGCCTTAAATAATATGAATTTTTAATTAGTTATAAGAATGCTAATAATGGTATTAAAAACTAATTAGTTAACAAAATATTTATAACCTAATAGATCTTGGTTATCTTACAATCAAGTCATATTAGTTATAATTATAAAAAAAATCTAACTTTATGCCCTTACAATATACATTTCTCTAATATTATCATGATCATGACAGTACAATAGTGTGCTTCTAATCAAATATGGTCCTAACCTAATCTAAAATAATAATAACAATAATAATAATAATAATAAGCAATCAAATAATCTTATTAAAATGCTAGTTATATCTAAACATGTATTTTAGATTTTAAGAGGAGAAGAAAACAAGAAAGAAGAAGAAGAAGAAGAAGAAGAAGAAGAAGAAGAAGAGAGAGAGAGAGAGAGAGAGAGAGAGAGAAGAAAATGAGAAAGATTAAGCTCACACAATCGAATTGGATTTTGAATCTTAGTTTTCCATTCATTTCTTGATTGATCCACAAATAGCTTGCAAAGAGAAGAAATCAATATTTAAATGATTTTTCAATCAATTTGTTATGAAAGAGAAACAAGCTTTAGATTATTTTCTTAGTAAGATAATAATTTTAATAAATTTTTATGTAAATTTTTTGATAAATTAAAAAGTCATTAATATAGTAATTTTTAATGTCTACTTCAATTAATTTTGTTTTTCTATATTTCTTCCGTTCCTATTTTCCCAATTGTTTCTAAAATTCTAATCGAATATTGGAGAGACATGGAGTAAAATTAATTAAAATTTATTGAAAATGATTAATTTAATTTTTAATATCTAAAGTTATGCCTTAAAATCTATGATCTTCCAATCCTCAAGCCAATAGAACATTAAAAAAATTATTTTTATTGAATAATATTAACAATCAAATCTATCCAAATCTAAATAATGTGGAATTCATTGATATTTAATAGCTGTCACATCAAAAAAAAATCAAAATTTATATATTTTGGATTATGAATAAACAAATTAATGTGAGCAAGGCAAGTAATTCCCATGCAGTTGCAATGGCCTCCTCTTTCAACTTGATTACAATCCTCGTCTTGTTCACTACACACCTTAAAATCACACCGATCCCTCTTGGTTCTTATTTGGATTCTAGTCAAGAATTGGGGCCCATGGGGCTGGGCGAGTCTCTTGTACATGGTGGCTACTCATTTGTTATGCGGCAAGATTGTAACCTAGTCATTTATAATAACTCTTTGAAGAAAGCAATTTGGAGTACAAGGACCAGTGAAATGGGCTCAAATTGTCACCTAAAGGTACAACACGATGGTAACTTCATCATTTACAATAGCAATGGTAAAGCTATTTGGGCCAGCCACACCAATCACAAAAGATGGAGTACTTATACTCTCATCCTACGGGAAGACCACAACATTGCCATCTATGACAAATAGTTTAGCCTTATTTGGATCACCGACATCTTCATTTAATCTTTAATAAAATGCTCGTTATTTAAATTTATATTATTTGAATAATATGACAATATGATGCTTATTTGTATACCTCTTTTGCATGTATTTTTGAAATGTTATGCTACTATATTAATAAAATATGAATCGTGTTTTACATTGTTACAAAGTAACACAACATTTCAATATTTATAGTTAATCCTCTACTTTATTTTTTTTGTTGTTCCTTTATTTTTCTATGAAAAATTTATGAACTTTTAAAAAACTCGAATATAAACACATATGAATACTATCCCATCCTTTTAAATGTAATGTTCGTTATTTTGAGGTTCTGAAGAGATATGGTGAACTCATCATCAGAATATGAGTTTTTTCTAAGAAAATTTTCTCTAATAAAGTTTCATCAACGTCTATTATCACAATCAAATTAATCTAAAGTCATGCTAAAGTTACATTTACGTCAATTTACTCTTAAATTTTGAGTATCCATATTAAAAAAACTCTCTAACTCATTTAAGATATAAGTTTCATAAATCATTCAATCTCAAATAATCCATCAATATTATATGATACTAAATCCAAGTTTTCTGATTCACGGATGATCATATACATTGTATCAATCCAAGATAAAAGTCTAATTAGGGATCTATACTTGTAGTTGTAAGAATATTTACTTATTAGAAATTTTAGGGACTCTTGAGATAACATTTATTTATTTCTATTTTAATTTTATTTTATTTTTATTTTAAATTAAAATAAATTATATTTGGTATCTTAAAATATGATATTTTTATTTTTAAGTTGTGATGATGATGATCAATGAGAGAGTGATATCAATAATAGCAGTATATTGTGATCAATGGTAGTGATGATGGCTAGCATTAGTAATATTTAATGATGAACCACAATGATTGACAATAATAATGGTGATTGCTAATAAAAAGTGGCCGGTTGTGATAGCATTTTCTTAATACTTAAAAACTTAAAAATCAGGGTTTAGGTTTAAAATAATTTAATTTATATTAGAATAAAAAAATATAAAAATAAGTCAAATAAATATATTTATAAATTAAAATCAAGCTCAAGATAAAATCATGAAATAAAATTAATCCCAAAAGGCTTATATAAATTAATTATAATAAAGTCATAGCGTAGCATCACCTTGTTAATAAATATTGATAGTCAAATAAAAATATATAATTAATGTGTGAATGCCAATTACTAATTATGGTGTTTATTTTTCAAAACTTGGAATTTTGAAAAATTGTATAGTTATTGGGAAATCACGTAGATCCACAGATGTACTCATTAGGGTGATCGGGTGCGACATTGAGGAATGATGTACTATCTCGAGAGACAGAAGTCACCATCTTACAGTGGACCTAATCATATAATAAGGATTTCTAAGGACAATGGGTTTTCGAATGTACGAGAGATCTTTCCCCTACTTTACATGAAAAAGTAAAGCAGTATTTATTTTAAATCGGGTTCATTAAGTTCCCTATGAATGCAAGCCTCCATAGTTTATTACATCATAAAGAATGAGATTCCTTAAGAATACTCTCGATTAAGGTAAATGATCATTATCTCCAAAGATTTCAAAGATAGGACTATCAACTAATTGGTTATTTTTGAAAAATCAAGTGGGATTGATCAAAAGGAAGGAGTTATTATTGAAACCAAAGGGAGATGAGTAGAGGATGCTCATGATACTAAGAAACCAAGTGAGCATCCCAAACTATCCTATGGTTGGGTTTTATATTTTTGAAATTTGGGGAGAGTTAATTGTTTGAGTTGAATTTTTCTTAGAAATCTTGGGCTTACAATTCTACAACACAAGATCGTGGAAATGCCTAAGAGGTGGGGATTTATGCTCGTAGCCCACAGTGAGATTCCTTAAGAATACTCTTGATTAAGGTAAATGATCATTGTCTCCAAAGATTTCAAAGATAGGACTATCAACAAATTGGTTATTTTTGAAAAATCAAGTGAAATTGATCAAAAGGAGGGAGTTATTATCGAAACCAAAGGGAGATGAGTAGAGGGTGCTCATGATACTATGAAACCTAGTGAGCATCCCAAACTGTCCTATGGTTGGGTTTTATATTTTTAAAATTTGGGGAGAGTTAATTGTTTGAGTTGAATATTTATTAGAAATCTAGGGCTTACAATTCTACAACACAAGATCGTGAAAATGCCTAAGAGGTGAGGATTTATACTTGTAGCCCGCAAATGAAAACAACAACCTCAAATCCTAAATCTAGGGAGCTTTGGTGAGGGCCAAGGCAGGACCTAAATCTAAGGCAAAAATGGGTATATGGTTTACCTCCACAAGAGAGGATAAATCACCCGACTGATGGACTTACAATCATCTAGGGGTGGCTGCCAACTAACTCCTCTTATGATTTTAAATACATATAGGCAAGTCTTATGATTTGCAAGATGGCTAAGCTATTATTTATTTAGAAAGGAGACTAAGTCCTTAAACACACTCCCTAAGAGACTAGATCATGAAGGGCATGAATAATGACTTAATATAATGCAAATTTTGTTAAATTATATTTTCATTTTTTGGACATTTTTATTTGACACAGGCTATGGGATTTCATATGCCTAATGCATGAGAAATTGGTTATGGGCCAAAATTAGAAAGAAGGAGGTGTGTTTCCACCATGGCTCTCAAAGGTGGAATCCATTTTCATTCTTCATTTCGTCATTTCTTTCTTTCTTCATTTCTTTCTTTCTTCATTTTGACTTGGGATGTAGTTTACTCCACGGTTTCACATGGTACATAGGACATGGCCTTATGACCAATGTTCATCTTAATTCTCCCATAACTTTCGTTTCAAATTTTAATTGCAAAATTTACATTAAAATGAGAAAGATAAATCTAACTAAACCTGTAAAATAAAGAATAGTTAAACATACCACACAACCCAAGCAATTATATGAATAATTTAGACTTAGCACCCCACACATGGGTAACCAAGTCCACCTGCCCTAATTTGGGTTATGCTTAGGGGTGTAAGCACATACAACAAAAGCATTTATATTTTATTACAACACCCTTAAGCACAACCCACAGCAGAAAACATAATTAAACTTATTTCTAACATCCTACACACACCTAATGTCTAAAATATTACATTACAAAATAAAATCAGGGCATCAAACCATGCACCTACGACATAGAGCTAAAATGGTGACTTAGCTTAATGTGTGTGCCATTTAAGGCTTGTGTGGCATGTCTTAGCAGGGCTTTAAGGTTGAGATTTTCTAAGTGTGAAGGATTCAATTTAAAGGGTGATTTTATTTTAAGTGATTTAGTTGATTTTCTAATTTTAGTTGGTGATTTGATTTGGTTTGAATAAACCTACACTTAGTTACAAAATATTGTAAAGAGAAGAAAAGAGAAGAAAACTTCTCTTTAATTCCTACCTTAAGTAATTTCTAAGGTAGATTCATTAGTAATTTTTCTTTAGTTAATCTCTTATTATGTGATTTAATTAATCCTAAGTTTATATTTGCTTTAAATAGCCCTGTTCAATAAGAAATGCATATTAAGATTAATTAAGGTGGATTACTCTACATGACACACAACAATTTATTTCTTTCCACCATGTATACCATGCATATGAATAATACTAAGCATACATATACATGTAATGCAAAGTTTAACACACTTTGATGATGAATGCTAAGAGATATGATTTAAAAATTTGGATATTCCATGATGCACGTTTTTTATTATATAGAAAAAGGGGGATTCTTCATCCATTGACATAATGCACATCCACATATATAAAAGACATAAGTGAGTATGATGCCATTATTTTCTATACTGGTAAGGTACAAGACCTACTTTTTAAAAGCCTCCACCGGGATGTCCGGACTAATATACCACTTTTCTTAAATACATGTAAATGTACAAAAGAAATAAATGGATGAAGAATTATGCAAAATATTTTTTGTGTTTGGTTTGGTTATAATTTACATGTGTAATGTGAGGATCCTTCTTAAGTCATAACATAGAGTGCATAGGAATAGATTTAAGCAAGTGTTGTGTTTTTTTTCAAATGAACTATACAATTTGTAAATTATTCAAATCCATGTTAAGAGAAGAAGATAATATAAAACACATCTTATGCTATAATCACATGCAAGCTTATAAGTACTTATAAGTAGCATCACTTCATTTATAATCTTTGATTTATAGGTTTTGAAAATAATTTGGTTTAATAGTGATAATAGTCATATTCTTAACTTTAGGAAAAACATGCAATTTGACATAAAAGGAAATATTTTATTTAATTAATTTTTCAAAAGATATGAATGCATGATTTCATATGGCAAATAACATGTAGCATGCTTAGAAAGAAATAAAGTGATGTAAGCATATGACTTCATTCACCCTAATTAAATCCTAAAGACAATCCTATAAAATATAATCATTTAAAGTGAATCAAAATTCATTAAGGAGATTTTTATTTTTGAATTTAATTTGACTTAAGAAATGTGAAAAGAGTTTGCTGGTCCTAAACCATTTCCCCCATGTGTGAATTGGTTTAGTTTAATTTTTAGAACAATTAGGTTGATTTTATGTTTTATTTAGGTTAAGGTGTGAATTAAATCCATTAATTACCCCTTACCTACACCACTTTAACATAATTAACCAAATAATTATGAGCCAACATATGATATGCAATCACATGGAATTTAAATCAGTAATGCACCTAAGAAATTAAGGGGCCTAATGCAATTGGCTCACAATTATTGATTAATTAAGCTAAAAAGTTTAATTAAGTACTTTCATAACAATCCTACACATGAAGTTTGATTATAGTTTCCTTTGAAGTCTCTTAGGTTATTGAACACCTAAGAATCTACCCAAGATTAAGTAATTAAGTTCTGGAATAATTTGATTTTGAGTTTGGTTAATTAAGCCATTTAATGAAGTGATTAAGTCGTTAATTAATTTGCAAAATAATTAAGTATTTATCAAAATGAAATGAACTTAGGGGAAAAGATTGGAAAATAAATCTTAATCTCGTTCTCTAAGTCCATTCACTGTTTCAAGATGATTAATAAGCTTAACTAATGAATTTATCACCATTTAATAAGTTAATTAATCATTTATTTAGTTAAGAGAGGGATTAAAGATGAAATGAGCAATTTTCCTAATTAATCCAATAAAAAAAGTCCAAGAAAATCATGGGAGGCAGAGGTCATCCCACTAATTAAACCTCGGATGTTTGGAATTAATTGCTGAAGTAATTAAGAAATAATCAATCTAATTATATTTCTAATAAAACCCAAATTGAGTGAAAGTCATTGTTCAAAATCAATTGGTTTTAATTTTATATTAATTTTCTTTGAATTATCTTTAAAATAAAGTTGAGTTTGTATTTTTTAGATTTTTCTATAATTAGTTATGAATTTTGGAAGTTCCATGGTTAAAATTGGATTAATTAGAGCTAATTAAACCCTCTAATCCCATCGGGCCACATGGCGGTTGGCCACGTGGCATAGGTTATTTAAGTTGTCATCGATGGGTGAGTTAGTAAATCTCCTTAGTTGAAAATTTGAAATGCTAGCTAATATGCTCCTTCTTATGATCCATGAAACCAACAGGGTCCACGACAAATAAACAAAATAAAATAAACAATCTATTCACTTGTGGATTAGGAATTCAAGCCTTTCCTAGCGGGCATCCTATCTTTAGAAGCGTCGTAATTCCCATAGGAATTACCTGACTACACTTGAGTTGAGATAAGTCCCCGGGTTGGCACTCTCTTCGTAGTCGCCCTTAGGTCGGGTCCAATCTGTTTTTCCAAAAATAGGTTACCCCGGCAGTCATCTCGCTTTGAAAGGTGTAAGTCTACTGTGCATTCCTTTTAGCATGTTGGCAAAACCAAGGTACTGGTCGAGATTACATGTTACCTCGCTAACGTGTCACCCTGTGGTCTTTATTCAGAAAGATGTGAGTCCCCATGCTTTCTTCCCAGATTAACCATTTGAAAGACACTCCTTTGGTTAGAAGTTCTCCCCTAGGGAAGCTACTCCCTTTGGATTGGTAAATGAGTAGGCCACGGCCCTTTCTGGTACCATTGTAAATCGATGGGATCCATCAAAAATAATTAAAAATAAAATTAATTTTGACTATCTTTAAGCTGATTTAAATCCCCCAATGACATTCGCTCAATAGTCAGTCCTAGGTTGGGTTTGATTTGTTGCACAAGCAACCGATCACCCCAGTGGTTCCTTATTTTAAAAGATGTGAGTCCCCGCACTTTCTTCTTAACATGATCATTGAAAATTGAAAGGCAACCCCTTTGGTCGGATAGTACTACTATGTGGTTGGTAGACTACTCCTTTAGATTAGTAAATCTGAAGTAGATCAAGGCTAACACGGCCCCTACTCAATGCAGTCCATCACAAATCGATGGGATCCATCAAAAATAAGTAAAAATGAAATTAATCTTGACTATCTTTGAGCTAATTTAAGTCCCCAACATTCTCTGCCTAAGGTTGGGTTCAATCAATTTGCATTGTTCACCCAATCCACTTTAGAGGATTTAAATCTACTACGCTTTCTTTCTGCGGTGAATCCGAATGACACTCCTTTGGTTGGATAGCCCTACCATGTTGTTGGTAGACTACCCCTTTGGATTGGTAAATCTAAAGTAGGCCAAGGACAACATGGCCTATTTCTTCCAAAACATCATTTCAATTCAAAACTTAAAATCTGAAACAAATTCAACCCTCCTCCATAGTGGAGTCCAACTAAATAAATAAAACAAAATCCAATCAACCTCCCTAGTGGAGACAAATCAAATCAAATAAATCAAATCAATCCGCTTCACCTCAGTGAGATGCAAATCTTTCCAATTCCCCTAGTGGAACCAATTCAATCCAATTTGAACTTGCTCCTCTAGTGGATAGTTCACATTTTCATCCTCAGTGGATCCCAAATTCTAATCCCCCAGCAGATTTCACAACATGTTCTCCCTAGTGAAGAGTTCACATTTTCATCCCTAGTGTAGCACCAAATCATAAATCAACAAATCAAATCAAATTTCTCCTCAGCGAGACAGACATCAAATCAAACCTCTCATCCCCCAGTGGATGACTTGAACCTTTTCCCTTAGTAGAAGGTTCACATACTTAATCCCTAGTGGATTCTTCCTTTACTTTCTTATGTCTTAGGCATGAGTAGAGTCACATTGTACTAAGCTTTTGATTCCTTCTACACCACTGGTTTAGGAGTAGATCATTTTAGTTAGTGCTTGTGATTGTTCGTTGTGTTGTTGATTATCTCGGTCAACACTAATGCGTGCAGTGTACTTTGTCAGTTAAACCACACCTATTGGGCGCCCTTGTTGACCTCACTTTTGGAGTGACCTTTCAACTTCTTCATCTTAGACATAGGACTCCTTTAGTCATTAAGAGTTCCTTAGTCTTAAGACACTTCTAGTGATTAGGTGAACACTTAACCTAACCTTATAGACTTAGAAGAGTTAGCCATAAGAATAGATTATGCCTTAGGGGTATTTGGAAAACTTGCCTACCCTATAGCTTAAACCAAATCCTTACTTCTTTCTTTCATGTTAAACTTCAAATTCAAATCAACTTCAAAGTCAAACCAACTTTGAATTCAAATCAATTCCAAATAAAACCTTAAATCAATTCCAACTCGATGGATTTTCTCAAATCATGAATCAACTCCAAATGATTGAAACCCATGATTGAATTGAAATCCAAAATCTTTCCTAAGCCATTTTGATTTCATCTTATGGACTTAGCTCAAATCAATCCCAAATCACTTCAAACTCAAAATATTTTCTCATAACCCATTTATATTCTTGTTTATATTCACAAATATAAATGAAATATAAATTCAAATAACCAAAATCAATTCAAAACTCAAATCCAAATCTAACCTAAATCCAACCTATACCCTTTCAAGTCAAATTCTTGAACTTAACCAAATCATTCTCAAATCAATTCAAACTTTTGGATTTTCTCTTCGAACAATCAATCCTTCAATCACAAACCAAATATAAACTTAAACTTCAATCATCAAACCAAAATCGAACCAACCCAAATCAAACCCATATTCATCTTTTGAACTTAAAATTATCAAATGAATCAAAACCCATTTGAGTTTATATTTCAATCATAAGTCGATATGTGAGTTAAACCAAACTTGAATCAAGCCTTTATCAAGCCAATTGACCCACTTAGGCTCACTTGACCCAAAGTGACCTAAAGCACGTTAAATTCTAATCCAACCCAAACTGGATTGAACTAAGCCAATCTAAGCCTCACATTGGGATCAATCACTCAAATTGGGTCAAGCTAAGTCAAACCTAGCCTTTGACCAAGTCAACATTTAACCCAAATGAAACTTAAACTAGCCAAAATAGACCATAAGCCAAATTGATTAAAACCATTGATCTAAACCAATTCATAATCAATGATTGGACTTTACCAAGTCATCATTTGAGCCGAACCTAGCCAATTGGCCACTTGTTGGGTTGATCTAAAAGTTAAAATAAGTCAAATCTTGATCTAAGCCAAAGTGATTGCAGTCAAATTCATTCTAAATCACTGTTGAACTTGAAAATAAATTTATCAAAACTCAATTTAAACTTCAACTTGACCATGAAAACTTTTAATCAAACTATTGATACCAAAACTTGCAAAATATTTCAAAATGATCAAGCCAAATAAAACCCATGACCTAAAATTGGGAGGTCAAAATTTGACTGTCAAATCAATTAAACAAATGAACCAAATTCAAATCAAAATTCAATAAATCAAATTAACTAATTGAACCAGTTCAATTTCAACTATTTAGTTTGACCCATTTTTGATCAATGTTGACTTAATTATCATCATAAATCAACTCAAATTTAAATTTTGAAATATCTGATATGCCCAAATCAAAATCAAGACCAAATGACCATTTTACCCTTGGGTCAAAGGGTAACCTATGGCCAAATTCACTTGGAATTTGGCGAATTCCTTCTCATGGCCACTTAGCATCCTCCTAGTGGATCACATGGACACCAAGGAAGGTACTGAACATGACCCATTGGGTTTGGGTCAGCCATGACCCAACTCAAGGACAAATCGACCCCTCCAATCAAAATTCTCCACTTGGATCACCTCCCATGCTCATTTAACACATGTGCACTTCCCCTCTTTCACTCTTCTGCCAAAATTGAAGCACATGAAACTCCTAACAACCAAAACAACCCAATCAATCTCCCAATTTGATCAAAATAGCAAGGCAAGCCTCGGTCGTCCGATCCAAGGAGGTGGAGATATACTCCCCCTCATTCCCACTCAAACAAACTTCTTTGCATTTGATTGAGCTCAGAGAATCAAATGCAAGCTTCTCTAAGTTTCCCAAGCATTCTCAAGCTCCTTTGAATTTCCCACTCTCAGTTTTCTTCATGAGAGGCCTAGGATTTTCCAACTTACTCAATACTCAACCAAACCTCAATTCCCTTTGCAAGCACCATCAAAGAAGCAAGTCGAGCTCACCTAAAGCAAATCCCAAGTCATTAAGCCACGTGAAGCCTCACTTCGATCAAAGCCGCAAGCCATTGAAGGGGAGCTTGGTCAATTGGAAGATCCACTTCAAATCAAGGCTTAAAACTTTCAACAGAGCTTCATCTCCATTAGACAAAGCAACCTCCTCCGTTGGAAGCGCCGATGATAGCCTCTGACGAGGTATTGTTCAAAACCGATCCTCCATTGAAAAATGCTTGGTCCTCTGTGAAGAGAATTGTCATCCCATTAAAATATAGTCCTGGGATGTTCTCCCTTATGCTTCTTGACAGTGTGGGTTGAATCACTATTGAGCTCAAGTGAGCTGGATCAAATACATGGAGGGCCTACCCGTCTCCGCAGCTTAGGCAAGGATGAATCATGAGTCATCCATCCCGCATGTTTTGGATGGATGGCCCTAATTAAAATGTGTTAGATCTCTGATTTAATCCTTTAAAACCATAGGCTTATTCCTAATTGCGATCCGATGGATGAAAACGATAGCGCCCGACGGCGCGACATGATGTGATAACTTAAATAACTAATCCCATCATGCCACGTAGAAAGCACGCCACATCAGCTGTCCACGTGGCGCCAACGGGATTAGTTAATTAATTAGGCTATTTAATTACTCATTAATCACAAAAACTTGATAAATTAATAAATAAATGTAGAAAAATCCAAAAAATGTAAATTGAATTTCATTTTAAAGATAATCCAAAGGGGAATAACGTAAAATTAAGTTTAATAGATTTTGAAAAATAAATTTTCCTTAATTAGGGTTTAATTAAAAATTGAATTACCTTAATTACTCCCTAATTAATTAATTAATTAATTCCAAATTTCTCAGACATGTTTAGGGGGATGACTTCTGCCTCACCTAATTTTCTTGAAATTTACTAATGAGTTAAATAGGAAAATTAATGAATGAACCCCTAATCACCCCTTAATGTAATTAAGAGCAATTAAGCATGTGAACAGTGGTTTAATCACTTAGTTGAGATAATTGAACATTGTTTAAGTAAGGGGGATGTTTATGGAATGGGTTTGGGATATTTTCCTTAAGTTACTCTTTAAACTCCCTTTCTTCCTTAATCTAAACATAATTAAGGATTAATTCACTAATGATCTATTATTCAAACTTTCAAAACCAATCTGAACTTAATCAATCTCTTGCTGGCTAGATCCTTAGGTGTTCAAAAGCCTAAGATAAATTTGTGAAAATCATATCCAACTCACATGTGTGGGAGGGTTGTGAAAGTACTTAATGAAAATTCTTTAACTTAATTAATCAATAACTGTGAGCCAACCCCTTTATTTCTTAGGTGTATTACTTATTTAAATTCCATGTGGTTGCATATCATTTGTTGGCTCATAATTGTTTGGTTAATTATGTTAAAGTGGCGTAGGTAAGGGGTAATTAATGGATTTAATTCACACTTTAAGCTAAACAAAATATAAAGTCAACCTAATTGTTCTAAAAATTAAACTAAACCAATTCACACGTGGGGGAAATGGGTTAGGACTAGCAAATCTTTTCACATTTCCTAAGTCAAATCAAATTCAAAACTAAAAATCTCCTTAAAGAATTTTGATTCACTTTAAATAATTTTATTTTTATAGAATTATCTTTAGGAATTAATTAGGGTGAATGAAGTCATATGCTTACATCACCTTATTTCTTTCCAAGCATGCTAAATGTTGTTTTCCATATGAAATCATGCATTCATATCTTTTGAAAAATCAATTAAATAAAATATTTCCTTTTATGTCAAATTACATGTTTTGGCTAAAGTTAAGAATATGAGTGACTATTATCACAATTAAATCAAAAAATATTTTCAAAACCTATAAATCAAAGATTATAAATGAAGTGTTGCTCTTATAAGTACTTATAAGCTTGCATGTGATTATAGCATAAGATGCGTTTTATGTTATCTTCTTATCTTCTATTCTCTTTTTTTTTTCTTCATAGTATTACCAGCTTTTTATTCTAAATAATTTGTAGAATCAGCCACCATGCTTGAATCCATATTTGACTCGAAAGCTTACACTTACAAGAAAGGATCAACCACATATCACTTCTAAATTCTTACATCAATAAACATTTCAACTATTTGTGATAAAATTGAATGTTAAATCTCATATGAATACATACTAATATTCATGATTATAGTTTGAGCTAAACTAATTAAAGATATTCAGCTTGATATGAACTTATCAAATCCAACATGAACTTGTTAGTCTACATATGAACTTGCCTTCATTGGGAAATCACAATGTTCAATTCAAATTTGTCACAACTCATTGAAACTAATATCCTCATAGTTACATGAATCATTTCGTCATGAGCCTTATGAATTCGCCCAAGCTCGAAAGCTACTTTCTAGCCATTGATCAAACAAAACTACAACTTCTTTCAATCTAAAGTTTAAGCAGATTGACAACATATATTTGGTCATAATTTCAAGCAACTATCAATATGTATTTTCATGTATTTTAGGTTATAAGTCTTAAATATTTAATTATAAGAAGTTTTATTATGTATATATTGTTTTATATGATATTTTCTATAGCAACAAATTTTGATCTTAACCTACAAAATGAGGGTCTCATGAAGGCCTCACACACCAATGGGTGACATATAGCATTTGGAGATAGTAGAAACATAACCCAATTGATGTGACTTTGGAGAGTTATGCAAGTACAACCATTTATTTTACATATTTCTCTATCTCAAAATCAATTCCTTGAAGCATATTCACTCGATTGCAATTTTATGAGATATTTGGACTTTAGGGTCATAAGATTGGTAGTGGATCCCACTATCATCTAATACTTGACTTCTTAAAACTAAATTTGGTATGGTGTTGATAAAAATTTCATGCAATAAAAAATATAATCTATATTGATCTTTGTTAGCTTTTCTATTGAGTAATTTTGTTCAATCTATAAAAAATGATGAGTAGTCTAGATGAGTCTATGAGCCTCAACTTAAATTACATCATAATTTTATTTTGATCATACCAAGCAATTACAAGATCTATTATAATTTTCTCCCACTTTCATTCTAAGATAAAAATATTATAATTTACTAATATGTCTCCACTATTCAACTCTGATCATCTAATATGTTAAACACTTAGCTATGAAACTAATCACATTATTTTTCGATAGTCATCATATAAAATTTCTTGAGATTTTGATATATCTTAGTATAGAGTAGTGTGCATTTTAAAGTTTAACCTAACTTAAAATACATAGTTGATTTTGAAATCTCAATGTATTTGAACCCAAGTTTTATGCACCTTAAGCTGAGGAATCTAATATAATATTATTGGTTGAATATTCATGTGATACATGATGAATTTTTTTCTTAGATCTACTAACTCAAGCACTATCTACAACTCCTATATAAACTTCCCTAGTTACATAAGCTGAGGTTTTCATGCTTAAAGCTGGCTAAATATACAAATTGTGTCCTTTATAAGCTTAAGCTATCATATCATTTTGAATTACGACTTCTTAGATCATTCTTAAATCATGTTAAAATTTTTAATTAAAACAAACATGCTGAAGTTACATTAGCATTAGATGCATACTAAAAAAACTCCCTAATCATAAATTTACATATATTACATATAATTTTTATCTATTTATATATATAACATTTAAAATTTTATTTTTATAAAAACAACTTTTTTTATCTCTAAAATGATATATTTTATTTAAAAAATTTAATAATAATTTTATTTTTATAATATTATAGATTTGAACGTTAGTTACATAAATATGAAAATTTAGATATTGAATATGTAAATATGTTTGTCTTTTTCTTCGGATCTTTAAAATCAATTTCTTATGCTTATTGACCAGATTGCAAATTATTTGGACTTTTTGGGTGGGGTCAGTGGGTCCCACTATCAACTTAAAACTATATTATTCCTTTCGGAATAGTGCAGTATTTTGATTCAATTTTGTATTAGAGCATTTATGCAGTAATTTGATTCAATTTTGCATTAGAGCATCTATGTAATTTGCTTCAAAATAAATTCAATATCATTTGTCTGCCAATTTTAATATATTTATAATCAAATTCAATATTTAAATAAAACATACCTTTTAACACCAAAAGCAACCATCTGAATCAAAATGATCCTAAATTAAGCATTTAAGTTATAATAAGAGGCTTCAAATAGGTGTGAGTTAAGCTAATTTGTGAGCTCTCGAAACTCGATAAATGGCTTATGAGCCAAGCTCGACTAAGAAGTTAAACTTGAGTTAGTCCTATTCATTAGCTTACAAGCCTACTCGTTAAAAATATATTAATATAAAATACACTTAAAATATATTAGAATCTAATAATTTAAATATAAACCTACAAAAAAAAGTTTAAAAATTATATTCGCTCTTCTTTTATTAACTGAACTTTTATTATCTTTCTTCTAATTTGTCAAATTTTATCTTTTAATATAAAATTGCAGATAATAATAATAATAATAATAATAATAATAATAATAATAATAATAAATAATAATAATAATAATAATAACACTCTAATGCTTTAAATAATTTGAATTTTTAGTTAATTACAAGAATGCAAATACAACTATTAAAAATTAATTAGTTAATAAAATATGTGCAACCTAACATATTATCTTTCAATCAATTCGGATTAATTATAATCATTAAAAGAAAGAAAATATACTCTTGAGATCATTAAACTATAATTTTCTCTAATAATATCATCAGGACAATAATACAATATTATGCTTCTAATTAAACGTAACATTAACCTAATCTAATAATAATAATAATAATAATAATAATAATAATAATAATAATAATAATAATAATAATAAGTAATCCAATTATCTTATTAAAGACTTGTGGTCTATTATTATGTATATATAAATGTAATTTCATTCTGATATCACATTATTAATGAAATAATATATATTATGCTTAATATTATATCAATATATAATATATAATAATCTATATACAATAATTTTATGTATTAATTGAACATCATATAATATTATGTTATTAAAATTTGAATATAAATTTACATTTTGAACTTTATATGTAATAATTTTTAAAGAAATAAAGGAGACGATGAAGATTAAGCACACATCATCTAATTGGACTGACATAATAGATGCCTTATACATTGAAGTACTGCTTTCCACTTGCAAAGGGAAGTGATCAATCTTTGAAAGATCCTTCAATCCATTTGTTTTAAAGGAAAGTCAAACATTAGATTATTAATTTTCATGGAAAGGAATTTTTATTATTTTTAATAAAATTTTGATAAATTTAAAGTCATTAATATATTATTTTTATTATTTTTCAATTAAGTTTTTTTCTATGTTTCATTAGTTTCGAGTTTTCTCATATATTTCTAAAATTCAGATCAAATATTAGAGACATCAAGTGAAATTAATTTGAATTGATTAAAATTAATTAATCGATGGAATTAATTTGAATTGATTAAAATTAATTAATTTAATTTAATATTCAATACCTAAAGTTATGTCTTAAAAACTATGCGCTTCCATTCAGCAAGTCAATAGTCGAACATTACAAATTAGTTGAGTAATATTAGCAACATAATCAATGCAAATTTAAAATAAACTAAAATTGAAGGTTAATGGTGTTTTGAGTTGGATTTTGAAAGGGAAAAAAAAAATATTACACCATCTATATTGTCTCTTCTTCTGACAAGTTTGATAAGGTTTAACTTAGCTTTCAAAGGAGATTGTTGTAGTTTGCAAACTTGATTATTTTGGTGAATGTGTCAATTATTTGATTGGTACAAAGCATTATATATATATATTTTATTAGAATTAAGTAAATAGTGTGAATCACCATTTGAAAAACTCAATTACATCCGGTAGCTGGAATTCATTTATATTTAATAATTATGAATTCAACAAATCAAAACTTATATATACACAATCAATAATAAAAAAATTATAAATGCGAGAGAGGTCATTAATTCCCAAGAAACTACCATGGCCTCCTCATTCAACTCGACTGTGATCCTCCTCCTAATCGTTATAGTCATGATGAGCCTTAGAACAAAGGCGAACCCTCTTGGGGCTAGTATGGAATCCGGGCAAAGATTGGGGTCGGGGGAGTCCCTTGCATATGGTAGCTACACATTTATTACGCAACAAGATTATAACCATGTCCTTTATAACGATGTTTTGAACAAAGCGGTCTGGTATACGGGAACTAATGGAATGAGCTCCAACTGCATCCTCAAGCTACAACATGATGGAAATATCGTCATCAACAATAATAAAGGGAAAGTTGTCTGGGCTAGCAACACCAGTCGCAATAGCTGGAATTCTTATAGTCTAATCCTCCAAGAAGACCACAATGTTGTTATCTATGACAAAGACCTTAACCCTATTTGGTCTACCGGCATCCATACTTAACCCTAAATAAAAATGCTCATTTTCTATATTCATACAATTTGAATAATATGGCAATATGATGCTTATGATATTCCTCCTACACAAGTTCCTTTGAAATGTTATGTTATGTTACATTATGAGGAAAAGATGAATTATGTTTGACATTATTAGTGAAAATAACATCGTTTCAACATTTATAATTAACCCCTCATCATTTTTTTTCTTGATTAGTTGTTTCTTTTTATATACTTTGTGATTAATTTGATGAGATTGATATAAATTATAAATCATAGTATTGAATGGTTTCAGTCATTTAAATCTCATCTCACTGCTATTCAACTATTTAACAAATGTATAAAGACATTAAATTAACTCCATGTTTAATCCTTCTTGTTTACTTCTTAATAGTATTAACTTTTTATTTTCAGATAAAAATCCATAATTTTATGGACATAAAAATTTGACACATTTTGACTTTATTTTTCATATAATAGTCACATATACCTTATCATCTTAAAAAAATCACTTATAAAGTCACATTTAAATGTAATTGTCACTCTATTTTATTCATTCACGCACTCATTTGGAGGAGCACGTATAAAGTTGGGGGAATGGCCAAAGGTTCAGGAATGATTCACCCAAACATGGCAACTATGCTTGGCGTTAAGCACATTATTATCTAGGCTTCTCCCTCTGATAGCATTGAGTCTTTTGAAGGGAACTCATTTGATAATACTAATTCTACAGGTTGTAACAACTGATGCTCTGGTCACCAGTGATAGTTGGAGAGAAATGGTCCGAATATCAGTAAATAGAAGTTTCAACCAGATCAGTGTGAGTAAAAGGTTCCTTGAATCATGCATTGATATGAACTTCAAGACTTGCCTTTATTTTTATTCCCTTTTTCCCTTCAATTCTGCTTTAGCTACCTCTCAACTGAGATTTCCATGTACAATTCCGCTGCTGTATTCATCAAGTAGTGTTCTTATACAATTCCATCCCATGTAATTTTAACATGTTTTTAATACCAGTTTTAAGTTCCATGCTGGTGTCAGTAGAGATTTATGTAACATAACTGGATTTTGTTTCAACGTTTAGTGTTTCAAGGCTATCTATATATGAGTTTGCTGATATGTCATTATTTCTTGAAGGTAGATGGAGATACGAGTACCAGTGATTGTATCATTGCTTTGGCTAGTGGACTAGCTGGTCCAGAAACAATCTCTTCGTTTGATAGCATCGAGGGAAGTCAACTACAAGCATGCCTTGATGCCGTGAGTTCACTTACATTTTATGCATTGTGAATTAAATTTATGTTCAATTAAAACTAGAGAAATGGATCAAAGGTTTTGAATGGGCCATCTTGCAATTCAAGAAGTTTTGATATCAAACTTGATCCAAATTCGTGGACTTTAGGATGGTGTTTAATTCTTCCAAACGTATGTGTTTAATAGTTGGAATAGTTTTCAGGTGTTTTATGTGTAATGATGTGTCATCCAATTATGCTATCTGGGTTTAAAAATTTATTTATCTCAACCTAAATTACTCAATTCAAATGTGTTACTATCATTTGATCACCTTCAGATGATTCAAAAGATTGGAATTAGGGTGCACAAGGTTTCTCAAGTATTTGAGGTTCTCTACTAAATGAATGTAAGGACTAAATACAAATGCCCAATGTGATAATTTTAATTTCTAGAAGATAATGAAAGATATTACTAAAAGAGCATGATGATGTACCAACTTCGTATAACTCGAACTTTGGCTTGTTTGCAGTTAATTTCATGGGCAGCCACTCTCTATATTTACTAAATCCTAAGTGTACAACCCCACATTCTAAACCTTCACTTTTGTTAAATTCTTGATGGCTTGATTGTGACATGTGCAGCTGGATGGGTTTTGTAGTTTTTTTTTTTAAAGTTCTTTTTTAGGTTGACGAGATTGATTATTATGTATAATGTAGGTAGCATGGGCATATTTTTTCTTTATCTTCATGACGTTGTTGATGTCACTAATAAATATAAGTTGAAATTATAATGAGGGAGAATAATCATTCTCTTTGTTCATTTGTATTTAAGGATGCAATCATCTTAATCATCATTAGCTTTTTCCCAACACATGTAAGATGGATTGCCATTCTCTTTGTTTAAATGATTTTATAATTGCTTATATTTCAATCATACAACGTTTAATTTGTAAATAAATTTTTTCTTATTATGTAATTTTAGAGTGCCTGTATGCTAGCTTTCATAAACTTTAAAGACAATTTAGTCACACATCAAGTGCAAAAAATGGCACTATAATTTAAACACTGAGATAATTGATTTATTAATTATATAGTACATGATTATATTCTTGTAACTAGTATTTTTGAGTGCATTATAATTCGTGCGTGTGGACGTTATATTTTTCATGACTTGCATTACAAGTTATTTTAAGTTTATAAATGGTTAAATATGCATTAGCATGTGGATGAAACAGTATATTTATGATGTGCATTACATGTCATTTTGAGTTTGTCAATGATTAAATATTCATAGAAAATATAAAACTATTGTGCGAGGTATGAATTATTAAAAGAATAGTTTCCAAGGGAGAGATAAATAGAGGGAGAGAAAAGCAGCATTTTTTTTATGCATGTAAATTTATAATTTTTTTTAAACAAATCATCTTGCTTAGTTATGTCTTCATGGTACCTTTGATTTATACTATACGCTGAAATAATTCACTGCAGGTTTGTCAAATCAATTCTGATTCAAAATTTTCTTGGCAGGGTCGAAGCCAGCACATACCTTAAGCAGGCTGGAGAATCACATGGTACTGTAGAGATCCACATTTCTGTAGGTAAGCCTACGAACTGCATTTCGTAAAGAATGTGTTTATGGACTGCTATTATTTTATTGTTCATTTTATGTTCGCCCTGTGGTAATCTTAAACCTACAATTCCTTTTTCTGCTAAAACCAGGCAATGGAAGAGGGTGTGGGAAGGCTTGGGGATGCGATTTAAGTTATGATTATATTAAAATAAATGCTGAATATACTACCTGATGATGTCAAAGAGAAGTAATACCATTCATCCTAACATGCAAGCCTGTCATGCGTGTAAGATTAGTTGTATTTATACTCATAGAAATAAGTTATTGTAGTTTTTTTTTTTAATGTACACTTAAAGGCCTCCCATAATCCGTTTTCTATTTATTTTGTATGTTTATTTTTGCAAAATTTTGTTATGTGCTTGAGATTGAAGACTCTCTGCTCTCTACATTTGAGGCCACAAACCAATACGAGTCTATAGTTTGTTTTTTAACATGTCTGCTTTTGATTCACCTGAAGAAAGATAAAGAATCCAGAAAAAACAAAAAAGGTGTATTCAGGTTATGTAGAACGAGTTTACAAACTCATAACCTGATGAAATCAAGAAAAAAAGAAGATAGTTTTATAATAATCCTTTGTTGGCAACAACAACACACGTTAGCTATGTTCATGAGTTGTTAATACTTGATAGCTTGAATCGTATTCTATGATACACACAGCATTGAAATAAGCGAGTCATAGTTTATGAAAGGAGGCAGGATAATTTGTGAAAAGTGGGTTTACTCAAAAAGATGAACATGTTCCATTGGATTCTATTACACAGATGAATCAATATCACGTAGGGTGGGAGGATAATCTGCAGTTATCTATTGTTTAATTATCAACTCACTTTAAGAAATGAAAAAAAAAGATTAAAACTTCTATCTATAATTTTTATGGCAGTCATCTAAAAATTGGTTCTCACTAGTATCACAAATGTTTACCAGTGCTGCAGCATCTTCTGTAATAATACTCCATTAGAGCACAAAACCAGTGACTTGATTCCCTCGTTACTTGAGATACTTTCTACTGATAGGCATAAGCACTGCTCAATTCATACTACTGTATAATTACCTCCAAAGTGTAGGATTGGAATCTTTTCATAAATCCCTTCTGAGTTTTGGTAAATCTTGAGAAATCATAGCACAGAAACCAGAATAAGAAGATTGCTGAACTGTTACTGTAATGAGATCCAGTGTTCTAGCTTCTTTTGGGTAATTATTTTTTGTAGTTTTCTTCCAAATCTATCACAATAGAGTGTCTTCATCCTTTTATTTTTTTAAAAAAAAATTCTTAGATATCAAAAATAAGAAGACGAGCTCAGATCTTCAACAATGGTTCAAAGCGTAACTTAATAGCATTCTGTTCAGGAAGGTAAACATGTGTTAATTTACATCCTCAAGCTGCAATATAATGGGAATCGATCTTCACATCTGCAATAGCGATAATAGAGCTGCTTGATCGAGCCACACCCATACAGTCCTTAGTGCGTGATATTCACACTACATGCAAACTACTAGAACAATTATATATAACTGTGATGCTTGCATATTCTTGTGCTTCTTACACAAGCTCTCTTCAAATGTGGTTCTTTACATTATTGTATGAATAAAATCAGAATTTACAATTTTTGTCAGCTTATATATGTACGTATTTGCAATATTTATATTAAAAGTCAAAGAAATTATTCGATGTAGTCCCGATGTAGTCCATATTAATAATATAATTATCACATTTCATTTTAATTATTATGAAATAGTTGTGAATTGTTATGCATTTTTGCATATTGATATGTATTAGCTGCATGATTACACATAATATTTATATATACATTAATGCACATTAATTATATATTAAATGAGCATCACATAAATGTTATGTTATTAAAATTCAGATATAAAATTAAATCTGGGTTCTACACATAATTTATCAAAAAAGTTTTATATGTTTCATTGTCAAAAGGAGTTCAGATTGGGAAATTGAATGACATGCGAAGCCGACCAAACCAGCCATCTTGCTTTTGATCATTGCATATATGAAATACACCTGCCCACTTAATGGGATGTAGTTTTATAAATCATTCTAATGAACGATATCCTATCTTGGTTTCACTAGTTCGATCAATCTCTCTCTCTCTCTCTCTCTCTCTCTTTATATATATATATATATATTTGTTGTGTGTGAATCTCCTTCCATTAATGGTTTTTTAGCTCAAGGTACATGGTATAATTGGTGACCCAGTATTTCTAAAGCTTCAAGGAAAGCATGATATCTAAAATATTGAGTGTAAATATGGAAATTAAGATCATTTTCTTCTCGGCTGATTAATCTATGCCATTAAAAATCTTTTTTCATGGATGTGATTATTCCCGTAAATTTCTTAGGTTGAGCTTATTGGTTTGCATTTTTTTTTAAAAAAATCATTTTGATAAATAATCTTTTTTGAGCCATATCTCCTATATATGCTCATTTAAATCACTCTAGATTATTTTTATTTTTATTTTTTGCTTTTAAAAATAACGTGTCAAACTCTAATTTTATTATTTAACGGTTCATTATATAACAATTAAAAAATATATAATAACCAATTAATAATGTCTCTTTGGGCCCATTTGGGGTAATTGGAGTTTTTTTATAGGCAGTTGTGAAGTTGTTGTAGAGAAAGTTGGTGGCAAGAAGCTGCTGTTGCTAAAGTATTGATTTTGTTTGGAAAAGTTAGTTTAAAATTTATTGTGCTGCAGTTGTTTGTGCAGAAATGATTAAAATGTCTCTATGAGCATATGAGCCGAATAATTTTAAACAAAATGAAGAAAAATAGGATAACTAATACTCATATATACTCATATGTCAATTAAATTATATTAACAGATTACACATCATTTAATAAATAGTATTATTTAATAAATAATACTAATATTAAAATTATAAGTACAACAACTAGTATGATCAAAATATTAAATTTAATATCGTGTTGATCAAATCTTTTTAAAATTATTTTTTTCATTTCTATCCTCCTAACATGATCACTATTTAATGTGTCACCCTCTTATTCGCCAATTTATAAAATAATTTCAATCATCTCATGTTTTATTTCTTGGACAGAAATCCTCTCATAATTTTCCTCTCGATATGAAGTAAATACATAACATTGCAAATCACAGTTACAATACACAAGTCTGGACTCAATAGAGATCCTTGAACTCATATTTCCTGATAAAAAATTTGTATAAGCAATAAAAATATTGATATGAGGATGAGTGGCATTGCAAAATATTTTTAAAATGATAATTAAATAGCAAAATATTTATTTTCCAAAAAAATGATACAAATTTTATTAACAGAAATAGAAGATACACAATCCTTGTAGGGAAAACATCTCAAATCTAATGCTCCTACGAGCTACAATAAACCTAATGAAGAAATTCCTCTAACAAATACAATAATAGAATACAGGGAAAAACTCAAGTAAAATCAGCAACAAGGTAATCCCTAATGAGAAAAGTACATAACCACTGGTAGGCTCCACCCTGTTCAAATACCTGCAAGAAGTTAAAAAAAAAAACATAAGCAAGCATAGAAAGATACATAAAAGAAAAATAGGATGGACGGCTCAGGCTCAGTCAAAATCCATCCCAAGGAGCAATAGAGCATCCAAACTTCAAAAAGAAGGGTTATAATCATATAAAATACCACCAGCCTTAAAGATAGAAATAAAAACATCATCGTCGTCACAACCATTTCCTTCCCTACCAGAGAGAATCAGCCACCAAGCACTAGGTCCAAATACCACATAAACAGGAACAACAACACAACAAACTAGGCCAATCGAGAAGCGGCAAAAGCAATCTCCCAAATCAACTAAACAAAATTCCAAACAAACCACCCATACAATAAAATAAAGGACCAACATTAGAACAACCACCCACCCATGATAGCAAAGCCAACAAGCCATTGCCACAACCCGGAATAAGAGGACAACCATGTTACAAGTAAGTGTTGACCTCCATGTATATCACATCGTTGAGTCAAGTTCCCAAAGGCGAAGTCGATCGGATGCAACGATAAATGCAAATCGAAATACACTAGATGTCACCGAAATTGGTCAAAATAACTTCTGATCGATGAAAGGACTTCACCGTCACGTTCAAAATATCAAAATTGATCAGAATATACATATTGCACAATTCAACGGTCGATCGATCAAGAAAGAAGCTCGTCGATGCGCTGACACGCATATCGAGGTCGGAAAGCCACGACGTTGCCCAAACAACCTCCGTTCGCAAAATTAATTACACCGTTAGTGTCAAAACATAAAAAACTACCAAATGATACTATCCACGCTAAATTCGGATGAGTCTATCTAATTGTTGAATGATCATAAGTGATAACGCGTAAATCGAGGTTGAAATGCATTGGACGTCGCCAAAATCAACCCAATGACCTCCAATCGATGAACGAACTTTGTCATTACGTTTAGAATGTCGAAAATGGTCAGAATATGAATATTTCATAACCTAATGTTCAACTGATCAAGCGATCGAGTCGTCAACGTGCCTATACGCATATCGAGGTCAGGAGGCGCCGACGTAAACTAAATGACCTCCGTTCATGAAATTTATTACGCCTTTAGTTTTGAAATGTCAAAATCTATCAAGCAAGACTGTTCACACTCAATTCAGACAAGTCTGCGTGAAAGTCGAGCGGTCTGAAGCGGTAATGCGTATTTTTGAGCTGAAAGTGACCCAATTCGATGCCGACTTGAACCAAATGGCTTTCGATTGCAAAACAGACTGCTCCATTGCTTCCGAAATATCAAAATTATCTAGAATAGATATCAATTTAACTAAAGTTATCACACTTAAAATTTCATCAAATTAACATATTTCGAGATAAATTGCCTATCCTAATCCCCAATGCCTCAAAACTTGCAACCCATTCCCATGCTTTCACCCACTATTCACAAGGAGTTGTCACATCACCCATCCCATACCATCCTAGGTGAAGAAGTAGCATCCACCTATTTCCCATCCTTCGTTCATCCCGTGGGCATATACAAAACCCTTAGCTCAAGGGAAATAAACTGAGCAAGGGCGCTGCTTCAATTCTTGAGAGCCCCTTCGAGCTCCTTTACAACCATTTTTCTTCCTGCTATTTCCCTCTATAATTTGTGTTTACCAATTGCTTAAGCTTCTTTCTAGTGATGTATTTCGTCAAGAGAAAATCGTGGATGATGACCGCACACCCGATACCACATAAATCGTAGAGGAAGGATGAACTGGTCTTCATCGATGAACGGGCTACCTCATGTATCCTACCCAGAGAGTTATGTTGCCCCTCGCTTTGGACAGCCCCGCACCGCCAAAGGGGATTGAAAGCCGGTGAAGGAGTTCCCCTTCGAGCTTGATCCCTTCCAGTCCGAAGGTATTAAGTGCATTGAAAATGGAGAATCCATAATGGTATCTGCACATACATCAGCTGGAAAAAACTATTGTTGCATTATATGCTATTGGTATGTCATTAAGAAACCAGCAACGGGTTATTTACACCTCTCCAATCAAGGCTCTCAACAACCAGAAATACATGGAGTTTAAGGAGGAGTTTTCAGATGTTGGCCTCATGACTGGTGATGTCACCATTAAGCTGAATGCCTCTTGGTTGGTCATGACCACTGATATTTGGAGAAGCATGCAGTACAAAGGCTCAGAGCTACAATACCTAATGCTAAGGAGTTTGCTGATTAGGTCACCAAGATTCACATCATCCTTGTCACATAGTTTACATAGATTATCGACCAACACCACTTCAACATTACATATTCCCTTCTAGAGGTGATGGTTTATATTTGGTGGTTGATGAGAAAGGAAAGTTTCGCGAGGGCAATTGTCAGGAAGCTTTGAATGCTCTCGTTCCTGCTAAAGAAGGGAATAAGAAAAGGGATTTTGGGAAATTGCAGGAGGCATTGTTGGAAGGAAAATCGAGTGAGGAAAGTGACATTTTTAAGTTGGTGAAAATGTTAATTCACGTATGATCTGTTCTTCTTTTTTAGCAAGAGAGAATGTGAATTTCTTGCAATGTAGGCATTTGAAGACCTCGTTATGCTTAGTAGAGCTAACGAGTAGAAGACCACGATCGTAGTGTCGCAATACATTGGCCGTTATGCTCATTAGAGTCATGGGAAGTCGATGCACCATGAAGGGACGGCAGAGAGGTACCTAATTTTGGACTGATGGGAGACCTAAACAAGAACAAATAAAAGTGTTGATGAGCTTAAATAAAACTTATTTCAAAATGATAAATTAAAGAATAAACTAATATATATGCTCTTTTTATGCAGGTGTTTGAAGACCCCGTTATGCTCAGTAGAGTTAACGGGTAGAACATCACGGTCGTAGTGTCATAAAACACTGCCCATTATGCTCAAGAACTAACGGGAAGGCTTAATAGCCCTCGATGTAGCCCCCTATGTGGGAAAGATGTCGGGAGGTTGCCAAAATTGAAACTGACAGAGAACTTAACTAATTTAACTGAAAATTAATTCTAAGTTCAAAATTAAAATTTGAATTGAAATCGTAGGTATTGAAGGCCTATGCACACTTTTTTAAGCGTGGTGAGTTTAGAAGATTCTTTAGCCGTAGTGTCGCAAGACACTGACTATGCATGTTTTTTTAAGCATGGTATGAAGGCTCTAGCACTCCCGATGCAGCCCCTTTCACGGGATTACGCCGGGAGGCTGCCGAATTTTATTCTAAACATAGATATTGAAGGCCTATACATGCTTTCTTAAGCGTGGTGGGTTTAGAAGACTCTCTAAGCCGCAATGTTGCAAGATACTGACTATGCATACTTTCTTAAGATGGTAGGAAGGCTTTAGTACTCCCGATGTAGCCCCCTACATGGGATGACATTGGGAGGCTGCCGAATTTTATTCCAAACATAGATATTGAAGGCCTATGCACGCTTTCTTAAGCATGGTGAGTCTAGAAGACTCTTTAAGCCATAATGTCGCAAGACATTGACTATGCATGCTTTCTTAAGCATGGTAGGAAGTCTCTAGCACTCCCGATGCAGCCCCCTACATGGGGATGACGCCGAGAAGTTGCCGAATTTTATTCCAAACACAGATATTGAAGGCCTATGCACATTTTCTTAAGCGTGATGGGTTTAAAACACTCGATAAACCTTAGTGTCGCAAGACACTGACTATGCATGCTTTCTTAAGCATTGTAGAAGGAAGACTCGGTATCCCCTATAGTGGATAATGCCTGGGAGGTCACAAATTTAGCTGATTTTTGGACTAAAAATTGAATTTCAAATCAAAATTAAAGTTGAATATAAGACTTATAAAACATCAAAAATAAGAAAATCCAAGCTACAAAAAGAAAATTCAAATGATATTTATAATGTGACTCAATAGCTCACAATGAGTACAAATGAAATTCATTATGGATTTAAGAACTTAGCCTTGGACCAAAAGAAATGCAAAGTAAGTCTTACAAGATATTATACGCCTCAAATGATGAATTCAATGAATGTTTGGGTTGTATTATATCCAAATAATTATATGAACCCAATTCAAATGTGAGCAAGACTCAGAACTTATACAAAACATATAAAGGACACTATACTTGAAGTTCATCTCCCACATGAAAATAAAGCTCAAGTTAGATTTGAAAGGAGATTTACAAGAGGGCTTGATGGGTCACTTACAAGCAAAAATATGACTTGATAGCTTTTCATCTAATGCAAATAAAGCTATTAAATGAATGATTGGATTTTATTATAGCTCTCTTTAGAATTATTAAGAAGAGCTGAAGGAATAAAAAAAGGGGAGAAAGAGAAGCTTATAACGAGCTCTACATTCACCTATATGCCTTACATGGGATCTTTCTATAAACATTCAGATGATATTTACATCTTGTTTTAAAAGAACTAAAAAGTTTGATATGCATAAGCAAGCATAAAAAAAGATGCAATAGTTTGTCCATGAATGAGAATCAATACTAAACATGATGAACTTGTGAAGAATCAGAAGTTCAACAATAAGAACAAATCAAGCTTCACCAAAACTTATAAATTCAATGAATTCAAAACTAAATGTGAAAATATGGATGTTACTTTAAATGATTGAACAAAAATAAAAGTGTATAACACCACCGGATTCACAACACACCGTACAAGCGAATAGAAGGCGTTAATTAAGGCTTCAATTGAACTCTTACACACACTATAAAGTATGATTAAAACTCAAATTCAATACTTTAAAATAATACAAGCAATCTAAAAATACACCCACATGGGCCCCGACACTATGTTGAATGCTTAAACTTAGTGTTTGAGAATGCTGCGTGGGTTGATTCCTAGTTGGGTCCTAGGACCAGGTCCGGTTTAATAAAATCTAAAAATCTAAAAATAATATTATAATATTTCCATCTTAATGAAATATCTGGGAAGCTAGTTTTGTTATATGACAGTAGATCTGATCCTCTATTATTAAAGTAATAGAGTCGACAAGATCTAAAATAATAAATTAAAAGATCAAGCAAACTTATAAACCTCGATGATGGCTGTGTTGAATGGAGATTTCAACCGGAGGGGATACTTCAATGAAAATATGATTACAATTTCAAAACAAATTAACTTAGATTGAATCTCAATCTAAATACAAAATTTAAAATATCATTGAGTTATAAATATCTAAGTGAAATTCAATATTAAAAACTTAAAGCTAAAAATCTAATTCACCTTCCACAATTGTTTGTTGGAGGTGACAAATTAGGAACACCCTAGCTCACAAAGGAGCCAAAGTTAAATCAAGTATACAACTATGTTTACTCTCAAACAATCTCATGCCAGCAAGGATGATGGCGTGTCCTCCATCATTGGGTTTGCCAAGAGCTCCATATGATGCAATTACCCGTGAGTCCTCGACGGTGGTTGTCGCCAAATGACTCCACTATATCACGGTCATGATTGTAGCCCGTATGCTCCCCAATGGCTCTGCACTTTGAGTTGTGAACTATAGGGTATACTTGATTGGGCAAAAATCTCCCTATTAGCTAAGGTAGACTTAAGCTTATCTCCTTAAACAAATACTATCCCAGGTCTACAAGAATTTCTTGGACGACATAACCCATGTGTTGATAAAGATCCTTCAGTCAGGTTGGGTCGACTACTCCTCTGACTAAGTAGACTAGGGATCGCGACATTCCAGGATGATGGAACCATGAGATCTAGATCGGGCGTGTCATCGTTCCTCCAACCAACTGCTTTAAGTTAAATATAATGAATTTCATAAATCTCAATTTGAAAACTCTATATGATGCTACTATACACTACGCATTAAGCGACTTAACGATTAGCCTTAATCGAAAGTTCTCTCTCAACACTAAGAGGGGTAATTAATTATAGTTGCTTGCGCCTATTGGAAACTTGGAACCAGTTCTAAAGTACTCATAAAATGAGGGAGACATCTCTGGGTAGTGTCTTATCTACTATTCCATCTGCTTTCTAAAAATTTCACTAACACTTTAAATCACTTTTTTTATCGAGAGGTCGATGGTGAATTTTTGAAGCTCATAGATTTCTAGAGACTCTAGGGGATAGGTTTCTTTCCATCTTAAGAAATATGAACTATAGCAATAGTGGAGTAAAATAAAAATAAAAATTTAAAACCAATTATCAATGAAACTAAATCTAAGGCAATCATGTGCTTACGACTAATTTGTTTGCTCTTTATATTAATGGATTTTCAAAGCACACCGTTCATCATGCAGCTACGTAGAACTAACATTCGTCTAGCTGATGCTACATTCAATACTAGAGATGCTGGAGCTACCATCCAATTTAGGAAGGAGGACAACTAGAATGATCGATATTGCTACTAAGGTTCCTCGAAAGAGAGCCTTTGTATTTGAAAGATTGGGTCATTTTGAGGCTCCAGTCCTAAAAAGAACCGTCACTGGGCAGAAACTTTCTAACATGTTCCAGGAGTATGACCACTGCCAAGGGAACCTTTCGTTAAGAAGGTATAATCTGCCTCCTCTTCTAGAGGAAAGTTGAGTAGAAGCCAATGAAAGAGAAGAAAAAGTCAATTTAGTAGTTGTCAATCACCATGTGACTAGACTTAATGCCGGTTTAGTGTTCCTACTTACAATAAGTTAATAAATCTCAAGTGGGATAAAAAGAATAGCTCTATTGGTAATATTAAGCAATCATTCTGGGAGCATCGGTATCAAGCTCCAACCCCATAAAGAAGGCATCCCGAGACTCTGTCTTCCAGAGTGCACATGGTGCTGAAAGTTGTCAAGGAGAAGGGTCTTATGAAGAAAAAGTATCAATGCCTGTTTATCAGAGAAAATGAGAAAGTTTCACTAAAAAGGTTACTCTCAATGTGTAATGCTCAAGATCGTTCTAAGCAATTCCTGCACGGTGAGCATCGGTGCGTGACACCTGGACCACATGTCCAGGAATCCATCACCGAAAGGTCCCGACAAAAAGGAAAATAAATATGGAGGCCGAAGTCTTGAGAAGAAGTAACGACACAAAAGCTTCTACATTTGGAAGCAAGCTAACCCAGAGACAGCAGAAAAAGAAAAATATTGAATTGTGTGCTCAACAGCCATTGTTCAAGCATAAAATTGTACAACCAGATGTGGAACCAAAAGCGAGTGTTCCAACCCATAATAGGTTTGACAACCTAAGTTGGATAAAGCGGAACAACTCTACTAGTCAAATCAAACAATCCTTCTAGACCCGACAACGTTAAGTTCTAGCTCATCCAATGAGGAACCCAAATTGTATCTGCAAGAGTGCATCAGGTCCTCAAAGTTGCTAAAGGGAAAAGACTGATGAAAAGAAAATATCAAAGTCCTGTCAATAGGGAGGCTAGAGTTGCTCCTTTAAGGATACCTCCTACAACCCCGATAGGATGTCAGCCAATTCAAGTCCTGCATGGTGAGCATCGAGGCGTGACACTTGGACCACAGGTCCAAGAATCCACTGTCGAAAGGTCCTGACAAAAAGGTAAGCAAATTTGGAGGCCAAGATCTTGAAGTGAAACTGTCTTAAAGAAGGACAACGACGTGACATCCGGACTGTACTTCCACAAAATTCACTCCTGATGCAATAATATCTGGAGCTAAAGTAGTCTTGCCACTTGAAGTAGAACTACCTTGACTCCGAGTAGCCATTCAACACAATCTCACCTAAGATTAGAATTCCGCCTACATCGAGCTTGATACGCTTGATAAAGCTAGGTTCTAAGCTCAATAAAATTTAGAAGTCTATCGAGCGAGGTTGTCCAAAGCATTTGATTATATAGCACGTCCTTGAGCTTTTTAAGAAAAAGAATTGGTCCTGGTGCCGAGAAGATTAATTATTCCTCACTGTCATTACATATGTAAGTTTTGCTTAAAAATTCTCTTGTAATACAAGAATGCATTTTCGAAATGAAGTAAAAATTTCCCTGTTAGATAGGAGTCATTTTTAAATTTAACAGCAAAATGTCAGACTCTCTTTATGAAACATGGGGCCTTTCTATTGTATTTGGATTGACATTGTGCCTAAGGTCGAGATCCCCATATACATGTTCAAATTACATATTCAAATTTACAAGTTTCAAAGTCTTCGACTAAAAAATAAAATTTTAAGTGTAAACTACAACAAATCAAATTGGAAACACATCTTCCATCCATACATCAAATATAAGGCTCGAGTTGGTGCATAAGGTCAGACTCAACAAGCCCAAATATGGCCGAGTCATTGACAGGTCAGCTTACTCAACACGCCACAAAGGCCGCAGTAAGTGATCCCCCATCTTATTATCTTGATGATAAAATCCTCCATCAATTGCTCAAGTCCAAGACTCAAGTATGTGCATAAGGTCAGACTCAACAAGCCCAAATATGGCTGAGTCATTGATAGACCCGCTTACTCCATATGCCACAAAGGTCATAGTAAGGGATCCCCCTACTTTGTTAGTTCAAAGATAAGAACTTCTAAATCTCCAAATCCATCCAACTTGGTGAGTTCAAGTGAGATTGAGAGATCATCCCTAATGATCGGGTCATTTTTCAAAATCCAACAAAAAGATCCTCACTCGAGAAGGCACTAAGCCAAGTTTGATATCAATATCAAATGAGAAATTTCAACTCCTTCAACAAGTCTGTTAAAGAAGAACCGAAGGAAATTCTTCGTCAGCAAGTCCAACAAAAAGCAAAGGACCGAAGATGTCATCCCAATATTCATACAAAGCCAAAGGCTAAACTAAGAGAGTTATTTCATCAATATGTCCGTTACGCGCAAAGCATAGGACTGATGACTCTTCGCCATTGACCCAACACAAGCTCAAGGGTCATCGACAGACATCCTTCTGTAAGCCCACGAAAGTAAATAGCTGGGGCAGAAGGTAATTTCATATCACATAGCAAGTCTTTAAGACAATTCAGGACTTTTCTCCATCAAATCTGCCAAGACAGGAAGCCAAGATAGAAGGAAATACAAGATATGAATCTCCAAGATGGAGTCTTCAACAAGTCCATTAAAGCGCAAAACATATGATCGAAGATGTTCTCATCTTGCCAACAAGTCATCAACTCCATCAAGTCCACTAAGGCACATAGTCAGGACAGGAGGAAAATACAAATTTCAAACTCTTATAAAGAAGTTTTCAACAAGTTTGAAAGCACAAAGCATAGGACTAAAGACATTCCAAATTCTTTCAATAGTTACTACGAAAGCTCCATCTGCTAGACAAGGGGTATTTTTATATGTTTATCTAAGTTGATATCATGCTTTAAGCTGAGATCCTTAAATAGATACATATTATGATGGAAAAACATATCATGTTTATCTTGCAGCAAAGGAAATCAAGCTCTGTAATATATTTCTAAACTAATCTGCAATCCCCTTTTTAGACATGAGTTTTTTTTTTTAATAATCAAGACTGTTCAATCCTCTCCTGTGAAACTAGAGGTCTTTTTATATATGTTTTCAGGTTGACATCGAGCTTTATGCCGAGATCCCTGAATATATATAATACTTATTATTAAAGTTGTAGGCTCTTGCAAGGACAAGAAGAATCTACTTCCATGCACGAAAAGATAGCGTTAAATAACAAAAGTTTGTCTCCAAATTTGTCAAATTCAGAAGATCAAGTTAGAAGAACTCTCAATTTTGGAAGCTTCAATCAACTAAGTTGGAAAAAAATAAACCCCTACGATTCAAGTCTAAGACAATGGGTTCTAAAGGTCGAACTCAACAAGCTCATAAATGACCGAGTTGTTGATGTTCTCCCTCACTCAACAAGCCACAAGAAAAGGTCGCAGAATGAAAGAGCTCCGCTTGTTACCTAATGATCAAACCACCAAGCCATCATAGCTGTCAGAAGACTCAGTAGTTCTAAAAGTCGACTCAACAAGCCATAAATGAGTTGTCGACGCCTCCTCACTCAATAAGCCGTAAGAAAAGGCCACAGTGAAAGAGCCCCGCCGTCCCAATGATGATAGCTCAATCTCAAACCGCCTTATTACTACAAGCAATCAAAATCTAATAGATCTTTCTACTCGATCGATGGACCAAGACAATCTGAGAAAACTCTCAATTCAAAATTACCTTAAATAAATCTATATATTTCCTACAAGGTGATATTCCAATTTCTTTTCAAATGATCTAATCAAGCACAAAGCATAGATCAAAGCTGATTCCCTCATCAAGTCCATAAAAGTAGAAAGCATAGGACCGAGGAAGCGATTTCATAGTTCATACAAAGGCAATGGTCGAACTAAAGGAATTTTGTGATTATTCACCTAAAGCACATTGTTAGACTAAGAACTCAACATTGATATAATATGAGAAGGCTGGGTTCATCCAGTATGCCCCTTCAACGAGTCCATCAAAACAGCAAGCACAGGACTTAGGGTGTACATGCACTTCCTGACAAGTCAATATAGATAAATTAGGTCAATTCTTCATCAAAGTTCGTCAAGCTTAAAACTAATAGTATTTTAAGTGTCATATCACTACTAAATAAATTAATAAAAAGATTAGATTTTCACACATTCAAAAAATTACATTTTAGTAAAATAAATTATAGAATTCTCAAGTTGTTTTATCTTTGCCTAATTTCACTAGACTACATAACTATGCTGAAAACTTTTTAGTTATAATTTTGAGATTATCTTATCTTAATTTATAATAAACTTAAAATTAAGATAGTACAATATGACAACATAGATTAAATGATATCAAGAACACTAGAATGTGTCTAAATAAACTTAAAAGAAGTATTTAGAAACCTAATTAACTTTGACTTGATGTTACTTTTGGGAGAGAAGATCTACATCATTTAAAATTTTATATGCTTTTAATCGAAAAAAGAATCTTGATTAGATAAACGTAAAGTTTAAGATTACTCAATTTATAATTTATTAAGTCATCATACCTCAAATCATTAATAATTAAGGAGATCTCTTAGACATTAGTTTCATCTTGCTACTTTAGGGATAAGAATGAAAGAAAAAGGCTCTAGGAAGAGGGTTGCAAAAAAAATCAATAACAAAGATCAAATAGACTTAATAATGGGCCAATGAAATGTTGAAAGAATTGAGTTGTAAATCCATCGTACGCAAATGTAATCCGAAGTTCATGTCGTTGAGAATATCACCAACCTCGCATTCTGAATGTAAATGTAAGTAATCTATTTTATCCGTAGAAATCATAGAGGGAATGTGAGGGTTGGAGATAGCATTAAGGGAAGGGTTGTTGTTTAATTTTTTAAAATGATTGGCAAATGCATTCTTTAATATCGCTACTATCAAGGATCCAAAATTATCATTTTTTTATTTTATTAATAGAATTTAGGACTTTCCTTTTTTTGAAGAGATGGAAGTACTTTTGTGCCGCCATCAACAATTTATCTACCAGCAGCTTTTTGACTCCAATAAGTTTCCTCCATATTCTGATACTTAATCAAGTTATCCCTAGCTTCATTAAGTTCTTCATGTTTGTTAGAATCGGTGATGACTACTTCTTCTAGAGAGCAAACCAGTTGTTCCATATTTTTGAGATTAGCAAAAAGATTTTTAAAATGATGTTTATTCCACCAATTAAGGGTTTGTTTGAGTCTTTTAAGTTTAAGCCAAAATGAATCATACCCTTAATGGAATTGTCGAGATGAATGGGGGCCATCCAATTTATAGAAACAACATTCATGAAGTCATTATGTTGAATCCACATATTTTGGAATCTAATTGGAGTAGGAGAAGGTCTTCTTATGGGAGGGTTTTTAACATAAATTAAGAGAGGAGCGTGATCAGATAAAGTTCTGCTCAAGTGCTCAACGGTGGTATTAGTCCATTGATCAATCCAGATGGAGTTAAAAAGGGTACGATCTAGGCGTTGCCAAAGTTTGGAGTTATTCCATGTGAAATTAGAACCTGAAAAGCCAATATCTCGTCAAATTACAATCAAGGATCATATTAGAGAAATCTTCCATGGAAGGAATGTTAGGGGAGAACTCCTTCTTAAGATGTAAGAATAGTGTTGAAATCACCCAACCATGGTTTGTTAACAGGAGGCAAAAGATCTTAAATTATTCCACAGGATGTTTCTACTTGCTCATTGCATGATGCATAAATAAAAGAGAAATAAAAAAATTCACCCAATGAGATATGGACATGAATCAATTGGTGATGGTTTTCAAGGATAGTGATATTGACTAATGAATTCCAAAACACCAAATTTTATTGCTAATATTATGGAAGAAATTATGAAATCCAAGAAAGAACATTTGCAATCTTAGAAGAGTGAATAAGTTCAATAATAACAAGGAGGGATATGTTATTTGCAAAAAGGCTTCTAACCCTTATGACATTAAGAGTCCCAATACCATGAATATTCCAAATAATAAAATTAATCATAATAATGAGGAATAAAATAAATTGATGAATGGAAATAAAAAGATCAAGAAGTAAAGCATAAAGAGTATAGCAAAAAGTAATTATTTTTGAGGATTTGAGTTATATCTAGTGGTTCTAAGTCGTGAGTGAGCTTCTAGCATTTTGGAATTTCTTTTGTTTAATACAATTTGAAAGGGTCTTTCGATCCAAAGTGCTCCATCTAAAGTGAGTAATTTGAGATATTCATAGTGGTTTTATCAATCAAAGGAATTGTGATAGTAATTTCCTTCTTGCTCAAATCTGATGAGTAATTAGGAAGCATGTGTATCATTCGGGGATAGGGTTGGAAAAATTGTTTCATTCTCATTTTTGGATTATTTGATAGATTTTTGCCAACATCAAGGGATCATCATTTGACTTATTTTGCTGGGATCAAAGAAGTTTTAGAGATTGTTTTCACCCAATCACATCCTCATTAGAGTTCTTATGCTCGTTCACTAGAAATAAGGATAGGTTAGATTGAGTCAAAATATTATCATTGGAACAATGGTAGGTAAGTTTTCAATAGTCTCCACAAATCACATCATCATGATTTTCAATCATCTCATGATGTATCCCATTGTGCAAATCTAAGATAATGAAATATTGGGATTATGCTATAAAAGGCCATTTTGATTGATTTTAGGCACATAAGTCATTTTGATGGGATGTTCCTTTGGGAGGGAGGTATTAGTGATGCAACTTATTCTTTTGAGATGTGGTAAAATAAAGCATGAAGATGACCATGGATTTTGCAATGAGTACAAAAAATAGGAAAGTTTTCAAATTCTACCTTTTGACTATAGCCCAGCCTATATTGTATGTACTATTCTAAAGCATTTACATTAAAGCATGGTGAGAAAAATTCATGGTTTAATTGTCATTGAATATTTGTGCATGAAATGGTCCATTTAAAAGAAAAAAAGAGAGCATTTTGAAGAGTAGAGTTGAAAAGTGCACTCCACTTCTAAGATTGACTAAAGATGAATTATATAAGATAAGGCATGTAATATCAAAATTATTGAGCACTTTAGGTTCATGATTCATCTAATGGAGTTAAGGATTAGGTTCTACATGACCTAGCTTGGAGACCAATTAGACTTGTGAAGACATGTCATACATTTCAAGTCAATGATTTTAGATTTCATATTAGTTCACACGCCAAAAAAAAAAAAAAAGAAACAAATAATAGTAGAGTTGTTAAAAAGCAATACTCATCAAGAGGATGGAAATATTTTATGGTGTCTTGTAAGAGATAGTTTGCAAAATCTTAGGATGCATGAGAGAGTCGGTGCTATTTAACTATGATTTGTTTGACTCAACACCAAATTTAGGGACTAATGTATACAAAATATATGGAATTAAAAAAGTGAGAAGAAACAAGAGAAATTTATTAACAATGGCATATTTTTCATTGATTTTTTCCCCTTAAGTGCCCTTATGTTTGCCTTTATCTTAGTCTTCTTTAACAAGAGAAATGATGCATATTTTTTTAAATTTTTTTCAAATATCATTTAAAAGAGATTTGAATCATGCAGTATTAGGTTTGAATCTTTTCTAAAGCCAACTAAAATCTAATTGGGCATCCAATGGTTAAATCTTAAATTCAAATTAGATGTTCAATTAGTGTTTGAACCGTAGAGGTCAAATCTTGTAAAGAGTCACCTTAATTCATCTATAAGTATTGCAAATAAAAAAAAATTAAAAATTTAAGTTATATTATTACATGTTTTTTATTTTATTAAATCATATAATTTTGATCATAGATGCCACATCGTCTAAGAAAATTTATATTTTAAAATTTTTTTTTCCATTTCATAAAATTAAATGCACTTTTATAGAAAAAATTACCATTATACATTAAAATATTGTAAAATTTTAGTGGCTTTTTTTTCCTTCTTAGTATTACCAGCTTCTTTTTCTAAATAATTAGTAGAATCAACGACCATGCTTGAATCCATATTTGACTCGAAAGCTTACACTTACAAGAAAGGAGCAACCACATATCACTTCTAAATTCTCACATTCAACTATTTGTGATAAAATTGAATGTTAAATTTGATATGAATACATACTAATATTCATGATTATAGTTTGAGCTAAATTGATTAAAGATATTCAGCTTGATATGAACTTATAAAATCCAACATGAACTTGTTAGTCTACATATGAACTTGCCTTCATTGGGAAATCACAATGTTCAATTCAAATTTGTCACAACTCATTGAAACTAATATCCTCATAGTTAACATGAATCATAATGAACTCATCATGAGCCTTATGAATTCGCCCAAGCTTGAAAGCTACTTTGTAGCCATTGATCAAACAAAACTACAACTTCATTTTTGATGCATAATTAGAAATCACAGGCAACAAAATGTTAGTGTAATAGCTCTTTTCATCCACATTATGTTATCTAAAAAGCTAGAGGCATAAGCTATCATTCTACTGCATTATTTTAGAACATAATTCAACTCTTAAAGTGAATTATCACTATAAATCTAAATATTGAGGAACTTAGAGACAAATCTTAAAGATAATACCTTTAATAAAAAAATATATATTTGTTTCATAATAAACAATAGTTTAGCATCTCAAGTTGCACCACATGAATTTGCATTCTCTTATAATCTAAATAGAGAACAATATATGGGTATAAATTTGAAGGCCCCAAATAATGTGAATTCTTAATTAATTACAAGCACACAATTAAACATATTTAAAACTAATTAGTTAACAAAATATTTGCAACCTAACACAACCAAACTTATCATATTATCAAGTCACCTTAGTTAAAATCATCAAAAGAAAAAAATTTCCTTAAGACCCATAAACTATAATTTTTTCTAATAATATCATCAATATAATAAAACAATATTATGCTTCCAATTAAATCAAATACTAATCTAACCTAATAAAATAATAATAAGAAATCAAATTATCTTATTAAAAGCATTAAGTTCACACCATATAATTTGATAGACGACAGAATACCGTATTCTATGGATCTCCTCTCTTCATCCATTTCTTGATGGATCCACAAATGACATTCAAAGGGAAGTAATCAATCTCCAGAAGATCTTTCAATTCGTTTGTTTTAAAAGAAAGTCAAAATTTGGATTATTTTCGTGGAAAAGTAATCTTTTTATTAGTTTTTTTTAAGAAAATAATTTCGCTGCATTATGTTTTTTATTCATCGTTTCATTAGTTTTTATTTTTCCCATCTATTTCCAAAATTATAATCGAATATTGCAGAGATATCAAGTAAAATTAATTCGATTTATTTAAAATTAAATAATTTAATACTTAAGATTTAAAATTATATCTTAAAATCTATGCTCTTCCATTCTATAATAGTTGAGTTTTAGAAATTTATTTTGTTGAATGCGTTATGTTAGCAATGAAATCTGACCAAATCTAAAAATTAAAATTGAAGGTTAGTTGGGTTCTGAGTTGGATTTTGAAAATAAAGAATAAAAAAATATTACACCATATATATTATCTCTTAATTTGCCAGAGCTTTAACTTAACTTCCAATGGAGATTTATGTTGTTTGTAATTATTTTGGAGATTTCATCAATTATTTGTCTTGTAGCATTTTATATTTACTCATTGTGGTTGCCAGTTGAGTTATTAGTGTGAATCACAATATGAAAAACCTGATAACTAGAACTCATTGATATTCAATAATTGTCACATGAACAAATTAAAACTTATATATATATATATATATATATATATATATATATATATATATATATATATATATATATATATATATATATATATATATATGCCATCATCAATAAGCAAATTAATTCCCTACAAGCTCCCATGGCATCGTCTTTCAGCTCGACTGCACTCATCCTATTCACTTTAGCTATGATCGTATGACCTCCGGTCAAATATTGTTGTCGGGAGGGTCTCTTGAATATGGAAGCTACTCATTCATTATGCAATAAGATTATAATTTTGTTATTTATAATGATGTTTTGAAGAAGGCAGCCTGGTATACAGGGACCGACGGAAAGGGCTACAACACGATGGCAACCTTGTCATCTATAGTGATAATGGTAACGTTGTTTGGGCTAGCCACACCAATCACAATACTTGGAGTATTTATTTTCTCATCCTCCAGGAAGATCACAATGTTGTCCTCTATGATAAAGGCCTAATCTCAATTTGGGCCACTGGCATCGCCTTTTAATCATTATTAAAATACACATCATCTAAATTTATATTATCTGAATAATGTGGCAATATGATGCTCATGTGTGTCTCTCATGAAAGCTTTTTTTTTTTTTTTTTGAATTGTTATGCTATGTTATGAATAAAATATGATTTTTGTTTGACATTGTCACTAAAGAAGTACAACATATCAACATTTATAATTAAATATAGTTTTTTATTCTTTTATTTTCTAATATAAAATCCATCAAAATTTTGAGACCTTTTGAAAGTTAATTATGAAAATTTATTGTTACCGATGGAGACGGTGAACTCAAAGATCATCAGAGTAATGATATTTTAGAAAATTTATTATTAGCAACATTAGAGGCATATTAAAAAAACTCCCTAGCCATAAATTTACATATATTACATATAATTTTTATCTATTTATATATATAATATTTTAAATTTTATTTTTATAAAAACAACTTTTTTTTATCTCTAAAATGATATATTTTATTTAAAAAAATATAATAATAATTTCGTTTTTATATAATATTATAGATTTGAACGTTAGTTACATAAATATGAAAATTTAGATATTAAATATGTTTGTCTCTTTTCTTCGGATCTTTAAAATCAATTCCTTATGCTTGTTGACCAGATTGCAAATTATTTGGACTTTTTGGGTGGGGTCACAAGATTTCCAGTGGGTCCCACTATCAACTTAAAACTATTTTTCCTTTCGGAATAGTGCAGTATTTTGATTCAATTTTGTATTAGAGCATTTATGCAGTAATTTGATTCAATTTTGCATTAGAGCATCTATGTAATTTGCTTCAAAATAAATTCAATATCATTTGTCTGCCAATTTTAATATATTTATAATCAAATTAAACATTTAAATAAAACACACCTTTTAACACTGAAAGCAACCATCTCAATCAAAATGATCCTAAATTAAGCATTTAAGTTATAATAAGAGGCTTCAAATAGGGGTGTGAGTTAAGCTAATTTGTGAGCTAGCTCGAGCTCGACTCGATAAATGGCTTATGAGCCAAACTCGATAAACTAAGAAGTTAAACTTGAGTTAGTCCTATGTCGACTCATTAGCTTACAAGCCTGCTCGTTAAAAATATATTAATATAAAATACACTTAAAATATATTAGAATCTAATAATTTAAATATAAAACTATAAAATTTTTTTAAAAATTATATTCACTTTTCTTTCATTACCTGAAATTTTATTATCTTTCTTCTAATTTATCAAATTTTATCTTTTTAATATAAAATTGCAGATAATAATAATAATAATAATAATAATAATAATAATAATAATAATAATAATAATAATAATAATAATAATAATAATAATAATAATAATAATAATAATAAAACTCTAATGCTTTAAATAATTTGAATTTTTAGTTAATTACAAGAACGCAAATACAACTACAAAAAATTATTTAGTTAATAAAATATGTGCAACCTAACAGATTATGATATGACTCAAAATCCTCTATTTGCCAAATTATAACATACATCCATCATTTACAAATGTAAGAACTATAACAAAAAGAAATTACGTAATACAACTCAATTGAATGCTAAAATACGTTCCTAGAGAATTAATACAATGTAAGGAGATCGAGAAGACAATATTATAACATCACGTAGATAATAAGAAGCAAAGGACTTTAACTAATCCAAAGATAGCATTCTAGCAACAACAATATATCGACGATGATATCAACTACAACAAAGAATAATAATCCCAAATTAACATCAACAATCGATCATAGATATTTCCGAGCAAATCCTACAGATGTTATCCATCATTAACTCTCCACAGAGCCAGATTAGCTACAAGAAATAAACAGATAATTCAAAACAGGAAAGCAAAAGTTAATCTTGACAAATACAGAAAAGAAGATTAAATATTTGTAACTGAATAACAAGAAAAAACTCAACTTCCGACTCAAACAGAAAGAGATCGATATCTGTAACAGAAATAACGGCTCAAACAGAAAGACAGTTCTTGAAGATTGTAAAGAAGTCTTAGATCTAGGATAATAAAGAAAATAGAGAGTATAAATAGAGAGAGAAACAAACAGGGTAATGAATATTTTAAAGAAACTTATCTTCTTCTTCTTCGTTCTTCATCTTCTTCATCCTTCTCAAGTCTTCGGTTTTCACCCAACCATCTCAGCCATCTGAGAACCCTCTTCTCCCATCCCATCCGCCCCTCTTCCCTCTTGAGTAATTGACGACTCACCGTCAAGGAAACAAACAAAAAGAAAGGGTTAAAGCAAACGCCCCTAAGCTTCATCACACGCCATGAACAACCTCTTTGAATCAAGGGCACATTCAATCCAAGGAGCATGATCAAGGCAAGAGATCAATTCGCTATTAGAGCGCGGAATCCCTTATCACGTAAAAGGAAATCAAGAACCGCCACTCAAGCAAAAAAAGGGAGAGAAGAGAGTAAGATATATCGGACGGTTCAAGACTCAGCACAAAAGAACACAATCCAAGTGCTAGATCCAACAGCTAAGAAAGAAAGACGCTAATCCAACGATACAGAAAGCACCCGATAATCAACTAGGATTAACCTTTAACTCAGTCGGGTTCATTCCACTCAGAGTGAGTCAACTCATTGAACCATACCCAAATTGAATCGTTAACCAGAAAATGAATCATATCATTGGTGCTCTGGACTCACAAAGAAATGGCGTAAGGCACAAGACACAAAAAAATATTGAAGAATGTATGGAAGACTAAACAAGAATGATGAACAAATAACCTCAATCACTACCATACTAAATGAAGTATCAAGACTTTAAAGAAGAAATGACAAATCTATCAAGAACAAAGAACATTGAGGTATGTAACTCAACTCTCAGAAAATTTATCCTCAAATAACAAATACACAAAACACAAGATCTTAAAGTAGACATGCCAAGGTTTAATGGAGAAACCCAAGGGATGGTTGCTCAAAGCATCAATTCTTCAATATTATAGCTTATCGAGGACCAAAATTGCCTCGCTTTACATGGATGGACCGCACTAAGCGATTGGATGCACTTAAATAAACGCTTGCACTCATGGACACAATTTAAGAACAAGTCATTCGAGGTTTGGACCTTCCTCATAGAGAGATCTAAGAGGAGAATTAACCAAACTACAACATAAAATAACGACAAGACTTCTACAATGAATTTGAAGAGCTAATCAAATTTCGGAATTCCTCCTAATTCCTACAAAGTTGTTTTGAATCTGATGAGACATGATAAAAAAAGAGAAGTCAAGATGCAGCAAATTCTTGCAATAAGCCTTCCAATTAGCAAAATTAATGGAGGACATTAGTGATGAGGTTTATGCAAGAACCTCAAAATTTACTTCTCCTATAACAATGAAACAACAACCACTATTACTTCCTTCTCCAGTCATGTCAAATAATACCAGCAATAATCAGAACAAACCATAGATTCCAATTCAAACCTTAACAGCAGCATAATTAGAAGACAGAAAAAGAAAAGGCTTATGCTTCAACTGTGATTAAAAATATCATAGAGGACATCTATGTCAATCCAAATTATTTTCCTTAATGATAGTAAATGATGAACAAGAGTATCAACTACAAGAGATATACTCAACCAGAAAAATAATGGATACAAGAAGAACTATAGAAATAAGTTTCAATTATTAGCCATTCAATCCGTGCTAAGAAAGATTATCTAAAGTAGTATAATTATCAACCTTCCAAATAGTTATAACCACACACATAGCTTATATTTTATTTCATATAGCCCAACTATATAATACCATGTGACATAGTGAAGAAGAGATCCCAGAGTTATAAGTAAATTTTGGGCACAACAAGCTTACCAACCTCAAATAGATGGCCACAAAGACTTCTCATAGAATACCAAAGACTACGGCCACATCATCATTGTAACGGTGATACAACTATTAGTGTAATACTGAGGTAAACCAAGAATACAAAGGGGACAGATCCTACATCTACATCAAGAAGAACCATCCAATTCATTAGAACAAAAGACACTATAGTAATCAAACATAGTCCAAAGGGAAGGGAAGGCTATCAACCGATGATCCAGGTAGAAGAATTGAGGAAACATAGAAGGCAAATCATGATGGTGACCTTGAGGACAAGGTCAAGGTGGGGAGGGGAGTAATGATATGACTCAAAATCTTCTAATTGCCAAATTATAACATACATCCATCATTTACAAGAACTATAGAACAAAAAGGAAATTACAGAATACAACTCAATTGAATGCTAAAATACAAGTTCCCTACAGAGAATTAATAATAACAGAAGCTAGAGATCAGTCAGAAGACAATATTATAACATCACAGAAGCTAGATAATAAGAAGCAAAGGACTTCCAGAACTAATCCAGCATAGCATTCTAGCAACAACAAATACCGATTGGATGATATCAACTACAACAAAGAATAATAATCCCAAATTAACATCATACAAGAGAATGATCAAGGAGGCAAAATCCTACGCAGCTATCCATCATTAACTCCTCAGAGAGAAGCAAAGAAACAAACAGATAATTCAAAACAGGAAAGCAAAAGTTAATCTTGACAAATACAGAAAAGAAGATTAAATAGTTGTAACTGAATAACAAGAAAGAACTCAACCACTCAAACGAAAGAGATCCATCCGTAATGTAAATAATGGCTCAAACAAAGATAGTTCTTGAAGATTGTAAAGAAGTCTTAGATCTAGGATAATAAAGAAAATAGAGAGTATAAATAGAGTAGAGAGGAACAAACAGAGGGTAATGAATATTTTCAGAAAGAAACTTATCTTCTTCTTCTTCTGTTCTTCATCTTCTTCTATCCTTCTCAAGTCTTCTTTTCTCACGAATCATCCATCTGAGAACCTCGGCTTTCTCCTCCATCCGCCTCCTCTTCCCTCTCTGAGTAATTCGTGACTGAATCGTCAAGGAAACAAACAAAGAAAGGGTTAAAGCAACGCCCCTCTAAGCTTTCATCACACCTGCCACTTTAAACAACCTCTCTGCTTTTGAATCAAGGGCAATGCAGCACAGATCAAGGCAAGAGATCAATCATTTGAGGGCGTGTGAATCCTTATCCATCAGAAGGAAATCAAGAACCGCTCACGAAGCACAAATCGGAGAGAGAGAGTAGGCAGTCAGACGGTTCAAGACTCATCACAAAAGAACACAATCCAGTGCTAATGGCTAAGAAAGAAAAGCTAATTCAGCAATTAAAGCACCCGATAATCAACCAGGATTAACCTTTAACTCAGCCAGGTTCACTCCACTCAGAGTGAGTCAACGCACTGAACCAAACCCAAATTGAACCGTTAACCAGAAACCGAACCATATCAGATTATCTTTCAATCAATTCGGATTAATTATAATCATTAAAAGAAAGAAAATATACTATTGAGACCATTAAACTATAATTTTCTCTAATAATATCATTAGGACAATAATACAATATTATGCTTCTAATTAAACATAACATTAACCTAATCTAATAATAATAATAATAATAATAATAATAATAATTAGACTTGTATTATAATTATGTGTCTCATGTAATGCTCAATTAATAGACAACTGTATTATTATAATATATATTATTATGCTTAATTATTATCGTATATAATATAATATATTATATACAATAATTTTGCATTAATTGAAATCATATAATATTATCTTATTAAAATTTGAATATAGATTTTTGAACTTTATATGTAATAATTTTTAAAGAAAGAAAGGAGACGATGAAGATTAAGCACACATCATCTAATTGGACTAATAATACCATTGAAGTACTGCTTTCCAATCTTTGAAAGATCCTTCAATCCATTTGTTTTAAAGGAAAGTCAAACATTAGATTATTAATTTTCATGGAAAGGAATTTTTTATTATTTTTTAATAAAATTTTGATAAATTTAAAAGTCATTAATATATTATTTTTATTATTTTTTCAATTAAGTTTTTTTTCTATGTTTCATTAGTTTCGAGTTTTCCCATATATTTCTAAAATTCAGATCAAATATTAGAGAGACATCGAGTGAAATTAATTTGGATTGATTAAAATTAATTAATTTAATTTAATATTCAGTACCAAAAGTTATGTCTTAAAAATTATGCGCTTCCATTCAGCAAGTCAATAGTCAAACATTACAAATTTGTTGAGTAATATTAGCAACATAATCAATGCAAATTTAAAATAAACTAAAATTGAAGGTTAATGGTGTTTTGAGTTGAATTTTGAAAGGAAAAAAAAATATTACACCATCTATATTGTCTCTTCTTCTGACAAGTTTGATAAGGTTTAACTTAGCTTTCAAAGGAGATTGTTGTAGTTTGCAAACTTGATTATTTTGGTGAATGTGTCAATTATTTGATTGGTACATAGCATTATATATATATTTTATTGGGCAACCCAATTAAGTAAATAGTGTGAATCACCATTTGAAAAACTCAATTACATCCGGCAGCTGGAATTCATTTATATTTAATAATTATGAATTCAACAAATCAAAACTTATATATACACAAAATTATTAGAGGGGGTCATTAATTCCCAAGAAACAACCATGGCCTCCTCATTCAACTCGATTGTGATCCTCCTCCTAATTGTTATAGTCAAGATGAGCCTTAGAACAAAGGCAAACCCTCTTGGCGCTAGTATGGAATCCGGGCAAAGATTGGGGCCGGGGGAGTCCCTTGCATATGGTAGCAACACATTTATTATGCAACAAGATTGTAACCATGTCCTTTATAATGATGTTTTGAACAAAGCGGTTTGGTATACGGGAACTAATGGAATGAGCTCCAACTGCATCCTCAAGCTACAACATGATGGAAATCTCGTCATCAACAATAATAAAGGGAAAGTTGGGCTGTGCTAGCAACACCATAGCTGGAATTCTTATAGTCTAATCCTCCAAGAAGACCACAATGTTGTTATCTATGACAAAGACCTTAACCCTATTTGGTCTACCGGCATCCATACTTAATCCTAAATAAAAATGCTCATTTTCTATATTCATACAATTTGAATAATATGGCAATATGATGCTTATGATATTCCTCCTACACAAGTTCCTTTGAAATGTTATGTTATGTTACATTATGAGGAAAAGATGAATTATGTTTGACATTATTAGTGAAAATAACATCGTTTCAACATTTATAATTAACCCCTCTTCATTTTTTTTTCTTGATTAGTTGTTTCTTTTTATATACTTTGTGATTAATTTGATGAGATTGATATAAATTATAAATCATAGCATTGAAAATCTCATCTCACTGCTATTCAATTGTTTAACAAATGTATAAAGACATTAAATTAACTCCATGTTTAATCCTTCTTGTTTACTTCTTAATAGTATTAACTTTTTTATTTTCAGATAAAAATCCATAGTTTTATGGACATAAAAATTTGATACATTTTGACCTTATTTTTCATGTAATAGTCACATATACCTTATCATCTTAAAAAAATCACTTATAAAGTCACATTTAAATGTAATTGTCACTCTATTTTATTCTTGCATGCACTTGTTTAGTGCATTCATGTGTACACTCACCCATCATCACTCTGTTCCATTCCCTCATCATCACAAACCATCATTTCTCTATTTCGGTCACTAATGCGTCCATTATCTTATGCTCTCATACTAGTCATGCCCCATTTTGCTTGCATCTACATGCTTGTTGAAACACAAACTTGCATCATCGTTGCTCCATTCTATGTATTTGCATTTTTTTTGTCATTATTCACAACATTTTATTCATTCTACTCACTCATTCAATTGCTTGATCTTATCAAATGCAATTTTGAGACCGGAATTTTGAGACATAGAAAATTATAAGCATACTGATTAAATGCTTTTGCTATTGGATTACATTTATTATAGTCTTTAGATTGCAATCTGTGTTTTCTTACTTTATCAACCCTCAAATATATTCTTTTTAAAAAAAGTCTTATTGAAATCTATAAATATCTCTTCTCTTTGTACAAGTATTAAAACTTTCAATCTATAACTTATCTCTTCTTTTGACATAGTGATTTTATTTTCTATGCCTGTGATTTTTCCCATCTTGAATATTCTACATGAATTTATATTATTCTTTTTTGTTTCTTTTGTTTATGATTGTTCACATTTTTGTATTCCATGCATTCAAATAATCTTTTTATTTTTCATTGACTTCGATTTTTCAATCCGTTTTCATAACTTTTATGAAATAATCTTAAAGAAAAGTCGAGAAAATTAATTTGATTTCTTTAAACTTAATTAATTTATTAGTTAATATCTTAAGCTATATATATCTTCAAAACTATGGTCTTCCCTTCAATTGGCCAACAATCAAAATTTAATTACTATCCTTTTTTTAGTTTTTTTTTTTGGGAAACTCCGTATAGGGGGGAATTTTATTGCTACCAAAAGAAAGGTTACATGGTCCTTAAAGGAGATAAACTCCAAATCTAATGCTCATAGAGCTACAATAAACCTATAGAGTAAATCTCCAATCTAAATACATATGAGATCAAAAGTAAAAGAAAAGAGAATCATCCATAATAAGGAGGACCAGTCTAAACCATGAAGAGAACGACCAGTTGAACCTAGAAGAGAGCAAAAGATGGCTGACCCGGATGAGGCAGATATATCAAATAGCCTTGAGAAATTAGCGACCGAAAGAAAGTAAAAGAAGACCATCCAAAAGAAAAGGGGTGAAAGTTAATCATACAAGTTGATTTGAAGCCAGTAAATAAATGAGAATAAAAGGGATAGAAGCGGGCTCAACCGATCCATAAGGCGATGCAAATATGAGCATCCAGCTTCAGAGAAGGGTTACAAATAAAAGCTACTACCAGCCAAAATGGAAAGGGATCATCCGCCATCATAGCCAATAAACACAGCACCGGATGATGAAATTACGAAGAACCGTCAGACAAATAGTATGAATTCCATAGTCAATTTGAAGGGAAAATAAGCCTCAACCGAATAATCAATTATTCTCAGACAAACTATGAATCCAGTCGACCATGAACAAAGGAAATGGCTCGGTTCGATCGACAGAACCCCACATAAACCCAAATAATAAGGGAAGAAGCGCCACTAGGCAAAACATAACAAAAAAAGATAAAACAAGGTCTGGCTAGGCATGAACCATTTTTAGACAAAGTAGACAAATTCCCCACAGATATATCCAAGCCGGAAGCAACCACAAGCGAAAATAGGGAAGAGTTACTCACGCAGAATGAGTCATATTTTCCAACCGTGAGATGAGAAAACAAGAAACCACAGAATGAGATCGAGCGATGAACCCAGTGACGAAATAAAAAAAAGGCGAATGCCTTTCAAAATGAAAAAAAAGACCAATAAAACAAATAGTAGATTAAACACCATTGAAAACATTGACTAATTTGAATATTAAACCAATTGTAATAGTAGAAAATAAAGTCACCATTAGAGATAGGGGAGCGGACTCTGAGATCAACAAAAGCAAGTAACAGGTGCTTAACATAGGGTGCTTCATCATTCGACCAAATATGACAAGATGAAATGCCTTACAAATGATATTAAGATCTAATATAAGGAAAACCCATCTTGTCCAGGTTAACCAATCCTTGTAAGTGTTTAGGAAGAGAATGTTTATCAAAATTAATGGGCCCATTCAATCTAGTTCCTAAGTTAGCAAGGTAATCAAGCATTTTCTTCCCTCCATATATGAGTGATTTTGTAACTAAATTGGTTGAGAAATGTTTTAGTTCGTAAATAATATAATTCAGCATTGCCATTTTTTTTGGACTGCAGAGAGATCGATTAGTAGTAAGGCATCCACTTGGCCGATATTAAGCCAACCTTTACGTAGGAAATGTCAAGAGCATTATAAACTACCGTAAGTTCGAAAAGGCGAGTTAGTAATAAGAGGATTAGCAAAGGCCAATAGGACATCACCATTGAAATTTCTAAAGATGTCACCACATCCGAAGCATTAGGAGAATGACTCCATCGGTGTTAATTTTGATGACATTATCATGTGGTTTGGCCCAATAAAGTATTTTGGCTTGATTAGAAGTGTCTTTATCAACAACAAACCAATTTAGAGGCTACAAATTTACACCCTTTAAAATGTTTATATTTAATAAGGTTGGCTTTAAATAAATCACGGATTTTGAATTTAGTTTTAGCAATTATCTTGAAATGATTCATAGTGATATCGTTGTGCTTAGTATCATTTCTAGCCATCCAAATAAACCAAATAATAATGATAGCAGTAACGTTTTTAATATGACATTTGATATTGTTTTCAAAATATATCTCGAGGAGGCGATAAATAGTAAGCGAGTTGAATTTGTCAATGGAGAATAGATTATCGTATCAAAGCCAAAGTTTAGAGGCAATCGCTCCATTCATAAATTGGTGATTAACATTTTCAATATGGGAGCAACAATGACATTTTGACGGAAGGTGAAAACTATCCTTTTTTTAGTTAAAATTACTAGTTGGCTTTTTTTATTTCTTACATTGACTTTAAGGGGCTGTTTAGTTGCGTGCATTTGGAGTGCACTGCATTTCAAATGCCGCGGTCGCCGTCGCTGGACATCAAAACCTTCATATTACTTTACATTACATTTTTTCAACCAAATAGAAAAAAGTAAAGTCATGAATTTGTAAAACTCTCAACCAAATAAGCGTAAAGTACTTTTTGAATTTATTTTATTTGTATTCTAAATCAAACCAAAAACGACTCTAAGTGGCTGGAATAACTAAATTAGCTTACAAAGGAGATTGCTGTGCTCGTCAGGATATATGTAGTTTGTAAACTTAATTTTAATTATGTCATTATATATTCTCAAACTGTGCTCGTCAGATTCTTTCAAATAAATAAATAAATCAATTAAATAATAAATAAATAAATAAATTGTGCCATTTCTCTCTTGTTTTTCATATGAAATAAAAAATTTTATATTAAAATAAGAAAGGCTAATATCTATCACATAAAGGAATCTGATTGTATTGTTATATCAAAGTTATAAGTGATAATATTTAATTTTGATGAGCTAAAGCTATTGTGATTGTGATAGAAATTACAGAGTTTCGATATCTTGAGGTTTAATGCACGCAACATATTATCAAAATAATATTAAATATATTTCATTAATATTACATTAAATAGAGCTACAAATCATAACGACCTCAAAGGTATAATTTTCACATTTACAAAAGGAAATTTCAATCACTATGTTTCCTTTCTTTCGAAGGATAAGAATTACAAAGCCATTAACTTCTCCTCTTATGCCGTGATGATGATGCCATGACAACATTATATGTGGAATAAAAGGTTGTGGAAGCAATGAATGATGGGATAGGGATAGAAAATGGGAATCTATGTAGACCGAATTAGTCTATAATATATATAAATATATATATGGCTATATGTTAAACGAAGAACCCATACATCTAGCACACAAGTAAGATGTAAGGAATGAAAAAATGAGCATTTACAAAAATTCTTCCTTGGTGAGGTACGTGTACTCAATACTCTTAATGGGCAGCTTTCATCCAAATTTTCTTGATTCGAAGGTTTCTTTTTTACGTTCAAGATCCATGAGTAGAAATACAAGAATATCAATAATGCAGTTGCCCAAAGACATTGTTTACAAAAATAGTAAGATTGCGGTCTTTATTTTCTCTTCCTTTAAGAATACTTGTTGCCCAAAATGATATTCCAATCACTGTGTGCACTCTTCCTTTTGAATAGCAAGCACAACAAAGCAATTGACTTCTCCTCTTATGATGTGATGATGAGCTCATGGCATCATCATAGGTGGAATAAAATGTGGTAGAAACAACGACTAGGGGAGATGAATAGAGATTGGGCATCTACTTGAGTAATGGGCTCCTATGACCAACATCCAACTGATCCTACTAGCAACACATATGAGATCACTAATGTTGACCTCTAAGCATGAGCCATAAGTTAAGTCCAGCTCACAAAGTGAATTCTACGAGCTTCAGCATGCAAATCGGAGCTAAAATGCACTCGACGGTGCCGAAAATCAGTCGAAAAGACCTCTGATCAACAATCGGACTCCTCCATCATGTTCAGAACATCGAAATTGATCAGAATATACATATTGCACAATTCGTTGGTCGATCGATCAAGAAAAATGTTTGTCGACGTCGCGACACATTATCGAGGCCGGAAGCCGCCGGCGTTGCCCAAATACGTTCAAATTGATCATTAGCGCGAAATATCGAACCTATCAAATGAGGCTGTTCTCAGGATGTAATGCATTGCAAATCTTTGTGAGCGGCGACACGCAATTTTCTAAAATTGATGATCAAACCAACCTCCAAATAATCGATCATTAAAGCGAAATGCGTTGCATCCGAAATGTCAAAATTACCTAGAATAATATTCAATTTGACTAGAGTTATGATACTTAAAATTTCATCGAAATTAACACTCATTTTGAGATAGAATTTATCTAATTATCTTTTAATTATATCTAATCAAGAATGTCTTGAAACTTATAGTCGCCCTCACCCAAAATTAGCCAATCTGAGTAGGCCCCTCCCATAACCAAACCTTTAGAAATATTATTGACATACGTGAACCTACGCGGACAGCCCAAAATAAGAAGAAATCGGGGAGTGCAGAGGGTGCAGAGGTACAGAGGTACAGAAATCCTAATTTCTTCTTTATTTTAGATTATCCGCACGTAGGTCTACGTGCGGTGTCCGCACGTAATTTCCCACTCTTCTTCTTTTCGCGAGGGAAGATCTTTTTCTCCTTGCTGAAGGAACAAGCTCCTGATCCCTCTCGGTCACTGCGGCAAGCCGAATGAGCTGCTCTCCGCTCCCGTTCGTCCGTGCCTTGCAACAGACCCGGAAGCCTCCTCCCTCCACTCGTCGCTACTCCTCCTGTTGGATGGCCAAACCAAGCAGCTCTCTTGTGATCCTCTAAAGAAAACTCCCATTCGAGCGCGGTAAAAACTTCTCCTCCCTCCCGCTCTCATTTTCTCTTAGACGGGAAATCGAGCCAGTCGCACGCACTATGCCACATGCAGACGATTTCCCTCGTCCGTCTGAATAGTAGCAGAAGCTTCCTTTCCGTTCGCCCGTCAGCTGCTACTACAGGCCGAACAAACTCTTTCCATCCACTCCAGTTCGAGCGCCTTCCCGTCCTCCCTGCCGTCCTTGTGGGGAAATTACGGGCGATCACGAGGTGGAGTGGACTCACCTTCCCGATGACTCCGTGATTTAGCTCTTCTCTTGCCTTAGCTACTGTGATCGGGCTTATCTCTCTTCCATCTGCCGCACGTGGCGCCTCCTTGGCTCCTCACCGTGCCTTTGGAATTTGCTTAAACTCCGCCATCTTTGATTCCGGGGATCAGCGTCGACTGCTGCCATTATAAACCTCCATGCCCGTGGCTTGCATGAGATCTCAAGGGATTACTGTCGTGACCTCACTGATGTGATACTATCGGTGATTGCTACTAGACATGAGGCACTGGAGAGCCTCCAAATTGGCCCCGATCCATGTGAGAAGATCAGCAGCGATGCCATCCGGCACATGGCCATGTGCTGCTCGAGATTGAGAAGGTTGCGCCTCTCATGTGTCCGGGAGATTTATGGTCTCGCCATCGGCGCCTTGGCGAGGCACAGTTCTTGGTTGGAGGAGATTGCCTATTGATTGTGTGAACATTGATGAGACCGCCCTTGGCAAGGTGGAATGGAATGCCTAAAGTTCTTGTCAATTGCAGGTTCCCGAAATTTGAAGTGGGCATCAGCAGTTGCTCACTGGAGAGAGCTTTCAAACCTTGTCGGATTGGATGTTTCTAGGGATGATGTTCCTCCGAGCACTCTGTTCAGGCTTTTCTCCTCGACTAAAAATTTGAAGATTTTGCGTGCTCTCAACTGTGTGACCTTAGAGAAGGAAGTCAATCATAACCCGCCCGACTCTTGTGCACCTTTGTTCATCATCAGGGTCGAAAATGGCTCGTTTCAAGGCTGCATTGGCACTTGCTTATATGCTTGATGGAAGGTATTTGAAGACCCCTCTATGCTTAGAAGAGTGTGACAGGTTTGAAGATTATGATCGCGGTGTCGCAAGACACCGACCGTGATGCTTAGAAGAGTGTGGCGGGTAGGACAAAACACTCCCGAAGCAACCCCCTATGCAGGGAGAATGCCGAGAGGCTGCCCAAATTTAAATCGACAGGAAACTACAATAATTTATCATAAAATAAAATTTAAGCCTAAATTAAAATTTAAATCAAAACTGCAGATATTTGAAAATCTCATTGCACTTAGAAGAGCATGGTTGGATTGAAGACTACGGTGTCATGGCATCGCTCTTAGAAGACGTGGCGGGTAGGTAAGCGACTCGATCCAACCTAGGGATGGCCCGGAGACATTTAGCTAGATTTTTAGAGTTAAATTGAATATCAAATCAAAATTAAAGTTGAATATAAAACTTCTGAACCATCAAAATAAGAAAAAAAATCAAGCTACAACAAGCAAATTCAAATGATATTTGTAATACAACTCAATAGCTCATTATTAGTACAAATGAAGCTTATATTATTCTGAGCTTAGCCTTGGACAAAAAGAATTGTAAAACAAGTCTTATAAGAGATTCTACACCTCTCAAATGATAAATTCAATGAATATTTGGGTCGTATCGTATCCAAATATTATAAGAAGTAGATTCAAATGTGAGCAAGACTCAGAACTTATACAAGACAAAAAGGATACTATGCTTGAAATTCATCTTTCACATGAAAATAAAGCTCAAGTTAGATTCAAAAGGTGATTTACAAGAGAGCTTGATGGGTCGCTTGCAAGCAAAAATATGCCTTGATAGCTTTGCACCTAATGCAAATAAAGATAATAAATGAATGATTTAATTTTATTACAGGTCTCTTTGAAAGTATTAAGAAGAGCTGAAAGAATAAAAAAAAATGGGAGAAATAGAAGTTTATACTACATTCACCTATATGCATTACATATGATCTTTCGGTAAACATTCAGATGATACTTACATTTTATTTTGAAAGAACTAAAAAGTTGGATATGCATGAGCAAGCATAAAGAAGATGCAACAATTTGTCCATGAATGAGCATCAATACTAGACATGATGAACTTGTAGAGAATCAGAAGCTCAGCAATAAGAACAAATCAAGCTTCATAAAAATTCATAAATTCAAAGAATTCAAAACTAAATACAACGAAAATAAATATTACTTCGATTGATTGAATAAGTGCCAAATGATCATACGGATTCTCATATATATCATACATAGACGCTAATTAAAGTTTTAATTAAACAATTTGCACATTATAAAGTGAGATTATAATTTATCGTCTTAAAATATGTGCAAATAATTAAAGTTTTCAATGTAAACGAAAAGTATATGCAGCATGAGGCAATCATATAGTCAAATTTATAGTATCGAGATACATATAAATAAACTAATAGGATGAGCTTTGCACACATTATGAAGTACGATTAAAATTCAAATTTAATGTCTCCAAAGTATGCAAGCAATAAAAACTGATATATATTAAAATAAGAAAGGCTAATATCTATCACATAAAGCAATCAGTTTTTTTTTTTTTTTTTTCATTACGTTATTCTGGATCTACAAATACTCAGCTTTTTAGCATCTTTTCTAATTCCTTATCGTTTGATTTATTAATAATAAAAGTATGAATAATAGACTGAGTTTGTGTTACTTGAGTTATTTTCTAAATTAATAGTGTTTTTTTTCACTTCATATTTGTTACTTTATCATCTTATAAGGGCCGAGAAAACACTAGTTTTAATGAGAAAGAGTATATCCATTTAAGATTCTAATAATATTAGTAAATAAATTTGAATGAGAGATTGGCTTCATCGGTCTCAAGTGATGAGAACTCTCACTTGAGTTCAATTTTATTGTATTATAACTATTATGATAAAATTTCTTGTATTAAATTGATAATGTGTTGTGTTATGACTGTTATTATAAGTGATAATATTTATGAGCTAAAGCTATTGTGTTTGTGATAGAAATTAGAGTTTCAATCTCTTGGAGGTTAATATAAACAAAATATTATCAAAATAATGTTAAATATATTTCATTAACATTACATTAAATAGAGTTACCCATAACAAATGATAATAACCTCTGTTGCGTGCTAGAAAACTAGTTGCGGTAGAGTAAAAGTTTTCGCCTTAGCTTATTGAAATCCACACACAAGTATTTAAAGAGTGAACAATAAAACTCAAATTTTTTCGTGGAAAACCTCGAAAAGAGGGAAAAAAACCATGCTAGCCCAAAAAAACTTCCACTATGTATTTGAGTACAAGATCTTCTTGATCGGGATTACAATTGTATGAGAAAGGAACAATAAGCTATGACAATGATCAAGTTGTAATAGTTGCTAGTAGATGATGAAGCATGGAGATATCGCGGTAGAAATCAGAGAAATGCAATCAGGGAACAATCACGGCGAAATCAGAGGAATCCTGACAGAAGTCATCATGATGGAGACCCGAGATTGAGCGGCAAGGATCAGCGGTGGCGGGGCAGTGGTTGGCGGCCAGTGGCATGATTGTGCTTGGAGGATCTTTAGAGCTCTCTCCCCTCTCTTGGCCTCCCCTCATGAGAAATGAGAGGCTATTTATAGGTGGAGGAGCGTCTAGAATACATGCAAAATCCCAACCACTCCTCTCCATCTCTCATGATGATTCCCTTGATCATATGATGTATTTTGTGTATTTGAATTCTCAAATGAAATTGGAATTGTAAGATCTTTGGCTTGTTGGAATCGGCTCGTCGAGACGCTCGATTTGACTATAAACACTCCATATTTGAGAGCTTTTTAGGAATTTAACTGATGTCCCAAAGTTTCTAATGATATTTTAAGTGCTTGATCTGATTTGATTCGATTTCTTGCTTTAAGATTTGTCACTAGAGGAATTTTCAGGGTCATATCAACCTCAAAGGTAAAATTTTTCCATTTACAAAAGGAAATTCCAATTAGTATGCTCTCTTTCTTTCGAAGGATAAGAATTACAAAGCCATTAACTTCTCCTCATGGCTATATTATATATGGAATAAAATGTTGTGGAAGCGACGAATAGTGGGATAGGTCCCAAACATGGGAATCTACATAGACCGAGTAAGTCTCCAATATTTATAAATATATATGGCTATTTGTTAACCGGAGAACCCATGCATCTAGCACACAAGCAAGATGTAAGGAATGAAAAAAATGATCATTCACAAAATTCAGCTTTGGTGAGGTACGTACTCTTAGTACTCTTAGTGGGCACCTTTCAACCAAATTTTCTTGATTCGAAGGCCTCTTTCATAAGTTCATGACCCTTGAGTAGAAATACATGAACATCAATATTGCAAATGCCCAAAGATATTGTTTATAAAAATAGTAAGATTGTGATCTTTATCTTATCTTCCTTTAAGAATACTTGTCACTCAAAAAGAGATTCCAATCACTGTGCACTCTTCCTTTTGAACGACAAGCACAAATAAGCAATTGACTTCTCCTCTTATGATGTGATGATGAGCTTATGACATCATCTTAGGTGGAATAAAATGAGGTAGAAACAACAATTAGGGGTGATGAATAGAAATTGGGCATCTAGTTGAGTAATGGGCTCCTATGACCTACATCCAACTGATCCTACTAGCAACACATTTGAGATTGCTAATTGCATTACTTATCAGTTGTTCAAAATCTGCTAGACTTAATTTTTGTGTTGAGATTGCCCTTTACTATAATGAATGTGTGCACTGTTAGCTAGTAGGCTGCCATTAATATAGGCCAAGAGATTTCAAATTATTTGTTTATTCTTCTATGAAAAATCCATCAACTTTTAAAACCTAGAATATAAACATCTCTATAGATATTTTTGAGATTATGATGGAGAATGTGAACTCATCATTAGAGCTGCTATTCACTATATTTAGCGACAATCAATAATGATGAGCAACAACAATAATAATTTACAATGATAGATAAATGATAATGATAATTTTTTAATACCTAAAAAATCTAAATTTTGTTTTGGATATTTTGAAAAAAAATTTATTTATTTTTAAAAAATAAAATACTTTAATTTTAAAATAAAATAAAATAATGATAACAATGCAAAATAAAATTAATCTCAAAAGACACTTATTAGTTATAGATTAATTATAGTAAAATCGTTGTCTAACACCAGCTTGCATATAAATATCGAAAGTCAAATAAAAAATTTAATTTTTGAGTGGAAGCCAACCATATATTAATATTCTCATATTATAATATTTTTTAATTATTCAAAGTATAATCGAATTAGATTGAATTTTACTTATGTGCTGATTGTTTCGTGTGTTCGTTATGCAGTGGGTCCCACTATTATCCGATCTCAAATTACGTCGTGCCTTCGGAAATAGATAAGAAAACAGATATGGAGATAATTAGATCTAGTGTATTTGATTCAATTTCGTCTAATAAAATTAATAAAATAAACGTAATTTTATATTTGAAAATAAAATGGTTTTGATTTTTTAAAATATTTCTATTACTTGATTATCTTCTATATATATATATATATATATATATATATATATATATATATATATATATATATATATATATATATATATATATATATATATATATGCTGTCAAAAAATTTTCTAGTAGAATAAAATTTCACTAGCTTTGTCAAAATCCAAATGATAATCAAGAATAAGACGAATTTTATAGAAAACTAAAAGAGAGAAAAAAATTAGAGCCTGAAAAATGTATAATTATATATCTATTTCAAGACAAAGTTTAAGTTTTCCGATAATGAGATTATAGAGTTGTATGTGAGAAAACCCCACAACGGAACCCGAATCGGATAATACTATCTGAAATGGTAGAAAGCTGGTTGCAATGACGATAGTGAATGATGGTTGTCTGTGATGATCGATGAGCCAAGTAGAATCGGTGACACGGTTGGTGACCAACAATAATGACGGGTTGACGCGGTGGCGGCGGCTACCATGACGGTGACCAACGACGATTGTCGATGAGCGCAGGATCGCATGGTGGCATGGTGGTGTGCAGCGGACCAACGACGATAATTCGATGCGGCTCACCAACAAGTGGAGTTTTCAGATTGAACTTGGTTAGTTTCGACTTAGGATCAGATTGTTTTCAACATCAAGATTCGTGCATCGACTAGTGGAATTTTCAATGTCATATCAATATATATATATATATATATATACATATATACATATAGGCTAAAATTCTTATATCAAGAGGCTGAGTTTTGAGAATATGATATATCAATTGTGTTCAATAAGTCGGAGCTATTCCAAAAATATCAAAATATCAACGAGACCTTTCTCAGTATCATGCAATGGAGTGATAATTTTTTTCTTCAAAATAACAAATATGTACCTACTGTTAGAAAACCAGGTAGAGTAAAAGTTTACTTAGCTTCTTTGGAGAGTCCAAGACACAGGTATTTAAAGAGTAACAATAAAACTGCAGAATTTTACGTGGAAAACCTCAAAAAAGAAGGAAAACCACGGGCTAGCCCAAGAAAAGCTTCCACTATGTATCCGTTTGAGTACAAGATCTTCCGACACGGATTACGAATCAGATATGAGAAATGACAACATTTCAAGTAATGACAATGTTGACGACGGCCAACGATGATGTTGATGACATGAATTTGACGATGTTGACAGGTTGACAACGATGTTGACGATGATGTTGACACGTTGACCGGTTACCATAAATCCAAGGAATTTTTCCGACGTAACCCAAAAGCACATTTGGTCGGGTTGATGCATGTTATAACGTCGAAGAGTTAAAACATATTTCTAAGTTAGAAATATGTTGTGATTCTTCCAAGCTTTTCACTATGTCATCCACATACGCCCATCAGGCGCTAGTAGGTCTTTAAAGACCTTATTCATAAGACGTTGATAGTAGTAGCATTTTAATCAAAACGGCATAACTTGGTAACAGTATAAACCTTTATATGTTTAAAATGCTATAGCTTATTCATCCGTTGGGTTCATTTTGATTTCATTGTAACTAGAGTAAGCATCCAAAAAGCTGAGCATTTGATGTCCAAACGTAGCATCAACCAACTGATTGATTCGAGGAAGAGAAAAACTATTTTTCGGGCAAGCCTTGTTGAGGTCGGTGTAATCAATTCTCCATGTTCCGTTTGTTTTCTTAACCATGACAACATTCGCTAGCCATGGTAATGTACCTCTCGTATGAATCCCGCTTCTGAAGCTTGTTAACTTCTTGTTCAATAGGAGGCATCGTATAAACTTCGCTTCCGGATGATCGGTTTGAATATCAGATCGATCTTGAGGGAGTGCATGATTATATTGGTGGGTCGACCCTCGGCATATCCGGCGAACTCCAAGCGAAGATGTCTTGATTTCTGTGCAAGAAGTCTATGTATTTTTTCATTTGTTCTTCTGAGAGCATGGATCCCTCTTGCACTGTTCATGGTGGTTGGTCATCCGATAATACAACAGAGCAAGTCTTCTACGAATTTTGGTACTTCTTCATCTCGAAAATTAAAATCTTCGATCAAGGTCATAGTATGGTTAGCTTGTCGAAACATGATTACGCTTATCTTGATTTCCAGACCACCCCAACTCACCGAAGAAACTTCATCTTAAGATGAGATAAGTGATTGCACGAAAATTGATTGAGGGCCTTCCAAAGCGTTATATGCAACTGGACAATGAATTGGATTAAATGAGTCACTTGTCGAGAAAATTCACCACGGACAACGGAAGGGTGATTGTCCGCCTACTGCAGGCATTATCAAACCCGATAATGATCTTGCGGGTTGGAGCTTTTCCCCCAAGCTGCTAAGAAATGTGGAGTAAAATAAGACATCAAGAACTATCATCGCCAATCAAAATTCTCTTAACATTATAAGGTCATCCCTACGCTGATGACAAGTGGATCTTGATAAGGAACATGTACTCCTTCTAAGTGAGTCATTAAAAGTGATGGAATGATCGACGAGACTTCTTTAACTCTTCGAGATGATATAATGAGAACTTGATTAGATAGTATTGGTCCCTCAATTGTTTCAATTTCTCCAACCGTTGATGATTGTTTTGTTATTTCGTGATGATTGTCCTGGTTGCCCCTAATTGAGGTGGTATGTTTGTTTGAGTCGATTGATTCTTCACAAATCGAGATATCCTTGTAGAATGATTTCTTCTTTGAGTTGTTTTCATGCCCGTATGTCCATGACTTGATGGAAGTGACAATATTGCTCTTGATTTCAATTTGGTTTTGAGATGCGCCACTTGATATTTTCTTCATCTGAATAACCATTGGGAGGTTAACATGAGATGTGTTCAGCGACGTGTATTCCTTTTCGTGCCGTGGTTCATGTCGATTGATATGGGGTCGTGGAGGAGATCACGACTCTTTCTTTTGATAGACTCATCACATTCTGGGGTGCTTTTACTTTTCTATAGATTGCTCAAATTATTTATGGGCGTAATAGCCATCAATGAGATTTGTGCTTCCACACGATGAACCAAGTCGATATGAGGACCGTGTCTCGTGACATTAGTGACGAAAAGGCCCGACGAGTCCTCCAAGAAAAACTCCTCTTAATAGTTCAGGGTCTACTCACAGGTATTTGGCGAGCTTCTAAGGAGAACCTCTAGAAGTATTCCTTAAGTTATTCTCCCTCATCTTGACAAATGTCGGAGAGATGGCAGGAATCTTTAATGATCCTTGATTTGCAATGAAGCTCTACAAAAATCTTGGCGAGTTCGTCAAAGGTATAGATGGATTCCCTTGGAAGGGAGTAGAACCAAGTGCGAGCATGTCCCTTGAGGGTAACTGGAAAGACCTGACAAAGCAGTGTATCAGGAGCTCGTTGGATATGCATGATAGTCTGTAATGGTATCTATTCATGGGTCACCCCATCATGGAATCAATGTTCGAAGCTTGAAACCCACGGAATAGATATTGAAGAATAGCTTCACCTAAAGGTGAGGATTTCACAGCAGGTGAGAAGATGATTTCTATCTTGGAGGTGAAATTCATCTTGCATTAAGCATAATTATGCAGTATAACATGACGTCACGCAGGATAAGAATGTGTCAAGCTACCAAAAATAATTGGTGAATTAGCAGTCGATTGAGCTACACTTGATGGATGAGTAGAACTAGCGATGTCAAGGAGATCAGCATCACGGTCTCTATGCAGAGGAACTTTAGGGTCAATGAAATTATCATTTTGACCTCCCCCGACTAACGATCAATCTTGGTGGAGACGTGTTTTTTGCGGTAGTGGCTATTGTGTTCCTCGCAAAAGTTAGATCATCTCATTTTGAGACTCTTCCATTCGGCGCACATGATCTTCTAAAAAGATTTCTACTTCAAAGGGTCAGCCTATCGTGGGAAGTGAGAAGGTTGGCATCCTTGGTTCAAGGATTGGTTTCGAGAGTGACGGGAGTTGGAGCGGGAGGCTCCGTTGTTACGAGTATTGCATCTATTGGCCATAACAAGGGTGTTCACAGGAATTGTGATTAAAGGGGTGTCTTCTCACAGACAGCGCCAAACTGTTGCGTGCTAGAAAACCAGTTGCGGTAGAGTAAAAGTTTACGTCTTAGCTTCTTTGGGAGTCCAAAGACACACAGTATTTAAAGAGCGAAAAATAAACTTGAATTTTACGTGGAAAACCTCAAAAGAGGGAAAACTACGGTAGCCCAAGAAAAGCTTCCACTATGTATCTGTTTCAGAGTACAAGATCTTCCCGATACCGGGATTACAGAATTGTATATGAGAAATGGACAACAATCGCTAGTAATAGATAATGTTGACGACGATGTTGATGATGATGTTGACGATGATGTTGACGATGAACGATAGTAATTGATGATGACCATAACAATGGTCGACGATGGCGAGGATTAGCGTGGCGGTGATGGCGTGGTCACAACGTCAGTGGCGACGATTGCTTGGAGGATCTTTAGAGCTCTCCTCTCTCTTGCTTGCCTCCCTTCTCCTTCATTTGGCCTCCCCTCATGAGGAATGAGGCTATTTATAGATTGGAGAAGCGTCTGTAAATACATGCAAAACCCGTACTCCCACTTCATCGGACGCTCAAAATGATCCCCTTGATCATATGATGTATTTTGTGCATTTAAATGGACAAATGAAATCAGAATTGTAAGATCTTTGGCTTGTTGGAACCGGCTTGTCGAGACGCTCGATTTGAGTATAAACACATCATATTTGAGAGCTATTTAGAGTTTTAACTGATATCCTAAAATTTCCAAGGATATTTTAAGAGCTTGATCTTACCGCTTCAACTTAATCGCCTTGCTTTTAACATCAAGATTCATGCTTCAACTAATAGTATTTTAAGTGTCATATCACTACTAAAAAAATTAATAAAAAGATTAGATTTTCACACATTCAACAAATTACATTTTAGTAAAATAAATTATAGAATTCTCAAGTTATTTTATCTTTGCCTAATTTCACTAGACTACATAACTATCCTGAAAACTTTTAGTTATAATTTTGAGATTATCTTATCTTAATTTATAATAAACTTAAAATTAAGATAGTACATTATGACAACATAGATTAAATGATATCAAGAACACTAGAATGTGTCTAAATAAACATAAAAGAAGTATTTAGAATTAACTATGACTTGATGTTACTTTTGGGAGAGAAGATCTACATCATTTAAAATTTTATATGCTTTTAATCAAAAAAAGAATCTTGATTAGATAAACTCAAAGTTTAAGATTACTCAATTTATAATTTATTAAGTCATTGTGATACCTCAAATCATTAATAATTAAGGGAGATCTCTTAGACATTAGAGTTTCATCTGTTGCTACTTTTAGGGATAAGAACGATGGAAGTACTAGAAAAGGCTCTAGGAAGAGGGTTGCCATCAAAAAAATCAATAACAGCATCAAATAGATCAGACTTAATAATGGGCCAGCAATGTTGAAAGAATTGAGTTGTAAATCCATCGTGTCCAAAGAACCGGGTTCATCGTTGAGAATATCACCAACCTCGATTAAGCAATGTAAGTAATCTATTTTGATCCGTAGAAATCATAGGGAATCGTGAGGGTTGGAATAGCATTAAGGAAGGGTTGTTGTTTAATAAATTTTTAAAATGATTGCCGACAGATTCTTTAATATCGTTACTATCAGTGATCCAGCTGCCATTATCATTTTTTATTTTATTAATAGAATTTAGGACTTTCCTTTTTTTGAAGAGAGCGTGGAAGTACTTTGTGTTTCTATCGCCATCAGCAATTTATCTACTAGCAGCTTTTTGACTCCAATAAGTTTCCTCCATATTCTGATACTTAATCAAGTTATCCCTAGCTTCATTAAGTTCTTCATGTTTGTTAGAATCGGTGATGACTACTTCTAGAGGGCAAACCATTGTTCCATATTTTGAGATTAGCAAAAGATTTTTAAAATGATGTTTATTCCACCAATTAAGGGTTTGTTTGAGTCTTTTAAGTTTAAGCCAAAAAATGAATCATACCCTTAATGGAATTGTCGATGAATGGGGCCATCCAATTTATAAACAACATTCATGAAGTCATTATGTTGAATCCACATATTTTGGAATCTAAATGGAGTAGGAGAAGGTCTTCTTATGGGAGGGTTTTTAATAAAAATTAAGAGAGGAGCGTGATCAGATAAAGTTCTGCTCAAGTGCTCAATGGAGGTATTAGGCCATTGATCAATCCAGAGGGAGTTAAAAAGGGTACGATCTAGGCATTGCCAAAGTTTGGAGTTATTCCACGTGAAATTAGAACCTGAAAAGCCAATATCTGTCAAATTACAATCAAGGATCATATTAGAGAAATCTTCCATGGAATGAATGTTAGGGGAGGAACCTCCCTTCTTTCAAGATGCAAGAATAGTGTTGAAATCACCCCAACCAAAACCATGGTTTGTTAAGAGGAGGTAAAAGATCTTAAATTATTCCACGGATGTTTCTACCCACTCTATTGCATGATGCATAAATAAAAGAGCCAAAAAATTCACCCAATGAGATATGAACATGAATCAATTGGTGATGATTTTCAAGGATAGTGATATTGACTAATGAATTCCAAAAACACCAAATTTTATTGCTAATATTATGGAAGGAATTATGAAATCCAAGTGCTCTAGCAACATTTGCAATCTTAGAAGAGTGAATAAGTGGTTCAATAATAACAAGGAGGGATATGTTATGTGTGCGACAAAGGCTTCTAACCCGGTTGCGGACATTAAGAGTCCCAATACCACGAATATTCCAAATAATAAAATTAATCATAATAATGAGGAATAAAATAAATTGATGAATGGAAATATAAAGATCAAGAAGTAAAGCATAAAGAGTATAGCAAAAAGTAATTATTTTTGAGGATTTGAGTTATATCTAGTGGTTCTAGTGGAGCTGTGAGTGGACCATCTAGCATTTTGGGATTTCTTTTTTGTTTAATACATTGAAAGGGTCTTTCAAGATCCAAAGTGTCTCCATCGAAAGTGAGTAATTTGAGATATTCATAGTGGTTTCAGTATCAATCAAAGGAATCATGATAGTAATTTTCCCTTCTTCCGTGTCTGAAATCTGATGAGTAATTAGGGTAGCATGTGTATCATTCTGGGGGATAGGGTTGGAAAAAATTGTTTCATTCTCATTTTCTGGATTATTTGATAGATTTTTTGCCAACATTAAGGGATCATCATTTGACTTATTTTGCTCTGGGATCAAAGAGAAGTTTTTAGAGATTGTTTTCAGCCCAATCACATCCTCATTAGAGTTCTTATGCCCTGGTTCACTAGAAATAAGGGATAGGTTAGATTGAATCAACATATTATCATTAGGAACAATGGTAGGAAAGTTTTCAATAGCCCCTCCACAAATCACATCATCATGATTTTCAATCATCTCATGATGTATCCGTTGGCGAGATGAGAACACCTTCGGTCTTATGCATGGTGCTTGGACAAACTTGTTGAAGACTTCATCTCGGGGATTGGTATCTTGTATTTCGTTCTATCCTGGCTTTGTGCCTTGACATATTTGATGGAGGAAAGTTCTGAATTATCTTAAAGACTTGTTAGGTGATACGAAATTACCTTCTGCCCTAGTTTTCTGCTTTTGTGAGCTTTTAGAAGGATGTCTGCCGATGACCTAGCCCTTAGAGCTTGTGTTGGGTCAATGAAAAATAGTCATTAGTTCTATGGTTTGCGTGTAACGGACATATTGATGACATAACTCCCTTAGTTCAGCCTTTGTCTTTGTATGACCATTGGGATGACTTCTTCGGTCCCTTGATTTTTGCTTGGTTGGACTTGCTGAAGAAAAATTTCCTTCAATCTTTATTTTCTACTTGACAGACTTATTGAAGGAATTAAAATTTCATAATTTTCATTAATACCAAACTCAGTTTAATGCCTTCTTGAATAAGGATATTTTGTTGAATTTTGGAGATGACCTTACGACCATTAGAAATGAACTCCCAATTTGGGCAACTTGAACTCACCAAGTTAGAGGAATTTGGAGATTTGGATGCTCTTGTCTTTGAACTAACAAGGTATGGAGATCTTGTACTACGACCTTTATGACAAGTAAGTGACTGGAACTACCATATTTAGGCTTATTGAGTCCGACCTTATGCACCTACTTGAGAGCAATTGATGGAGGATTTCATCTGACTAATGAGATGGGGATCAATCGGTGGCCTTTGTGGCATGTTGAGTAAGCAAACACAACCACTTCGACCATATTTGGGTTATTGAATCGACCTTATGCACCCACGAGCCCTAGATTTGATATATGAATAAAAGATGTATTTTCAACTTGATTTATTGTAGCTTGCATATTAGAAAATTTCTCTTTTTGGCCGATAAGACTTTGAGACTTGTGAATTTTGAATACATAATTTGAATATGTATATGAGGATCTCGCCCACTACGATGTTAACCCAAATATTAATAGAAAGACTCCTATTTCATGGGAGAGCATGCCATTTTGCTATAAAATTTTAAAAAATGCTCCTATCGAGAGGGATTTTTTACTTCATTTTGAAAATGCATTCTTGTATTACAAGAGAATTTCTAAGCAAAACTTATATATGTAATGACAGTGAGGAATAATTAGTCTTCTCAGCACTAGGACCAATTCTTCTTCTTGCAAAGCTCGAGGACATATTGTATGATCGAATGCTTTGGACGTCCTCACTCGGTAGACTTCAAAATTTTATTGAGCTTGGAGCCTAGCTTTGTCAAGCACATCAAGCTCTTCTATTTGTAGACGGATATTTTCATCTTGAGTGAGATTGTGTTGAATGGCTACTCAGAGTGAAGGTAATTCAACTTCAAGTGGGAAGACTATTTTAGCTCTAAATACTAGCGTATAAGGAGTGGATTTTGTGAGAGTTTTATAGGTTGTGCGGTAAGCCCATAAAGCTTCAACAAGCTTGATATGTCACTCCCTTTTATTTCTTGTAAGGATTTTTCTGAGTAGCTTGACTAGTGTTTTGTTGAAAGCCTCAGCCAAGCCATTTGCTTTCTGATTATAAATCGATGAGTATCACCAATCAATCTTATGTCGATCAACAAATCTATAAATTTTAGTGCTTTTGAAGGCTGGCTCATTGTCTGACATATTGTTGGCTTCTTCTATTCCCAAACACCGTAGCCACATCTACTCAAAAGATCTATGATATAGGGTATTGCCAATATAAGCATATAGTCAAAGCCTTTTCTCAAGTTGTGCATCCATATGCTTAATGCTCGACAGTTTTCTTTCCTTAAAGTAGTTGATGAAGTGTTGTCTCCAATCTTCCTTCTCCTCTACTGTAAGGCCTTGATGTAGCCCATTATATGGGGAAGACGTCGAGAGGTTGCTAAAATTCAAATTGATAGAGAACTTAACTAATTTAATGGAAAATGAAAATCTGAATTGAAATTCCAGGTATTGAAGGCCTATGCATGCTTTCTTTAAGCGTGGTGGATTTAGAAGACTCTTTAGCCACAATATCACAAGACACTGACTATGCATGCTTTTTTAAGCATGGTAGGAAGGCTCTAGCACTCCCGATGCAGCTCCCTACACAGGTATGCCGCTGAGAGGCTGTCGAATTTTATTCCAAACATAGATATTGAAGGCCTATGCACGCTTTCTTAAGCATGGTGGGTTTAGAAGACTCTCTAAGCCACAGTGTCGCAAGGCACTGACTATGCATGCTTTCTTAAGCATGGTAGGAAGGCTCTAGCACTCCCGATACAACCCCTTACACGAGGATGATGTCGGGAGGCTGCCGAATTTTATTCCAAATACAGATATTGAAAGCCTATGCACACTTTCTTAAGCATGGTGGGTTTAGAAGACTCTTTAAGTCGCCGTATCGCAAAACACTGACTATGCATGCTTTCTTAAGCATAGTAGGAAGGCTCTAGCACTCCCGATACATCCCCCTACACGGGGATGACACCGGGAGGCTGCTGAATTTTATTCTGAACAAAGATATTGAAGGCCTATGCATGTTTTCTTAAGCGTGATGGGTTTAGAAGACTCTCTAAGCCGCAATATCGCAAGACACTGACTATGCATGCTTTCTTAAGCATGGTAGGAAGGCTCTAGCACTCCCGAAGTAGCCCCTATGCGGGGATGACGCCAGGAGGCTGCTGAAATTTAGCCAGATTATTGGACTTAAAATTGAATCTCATATCAAAATTAAAGTTGAATATAAGACTTCTAAAACATCAAAATAAGAAAAATCCAAGCTACAACAAGAAAATTCAAATGATATTTATAATGTGACTCAATAGCTCACCATGATACAAATGAAATTCATTATGGATTTAAGAACTTAGCCTTGGACCAGAAGAAATGCAAAGTAAGTCATATAAGAGATTATACACCTCTCAAATGATGAATTCAATGAATGTTTGGGTTGTATTATATCCAAATAATTATATGAACCCGATTCAAATGTGAGCAAGACTTAGAACTTATACAAAACATATAAAAGATACTATCCTTGAAGTCCATCTCCCACATGAAAATAAAGCTCAAGTTAGATTTGAAAGGCGATTTATAAGAGGGCTTGATGGGTCGCTTACAAGCAAAAATATGACTTGATAGCTTTTCATCTAATATAAATAAAGCTATTAAATGAATGATTGGATTTTATTATAGCTAGCTTTGGAATTATTAAGAAGAGCTGAAGGAATAAAAAAAAGGGGAGAAAGAGAAGCTTATAATGAGCTCTACATTCACCTATATGTCTTACATGTGATCTTTTGATAAACATTCAGATGATATTTACATCTTGTTTTAAAAGGACTAAAAAGTTGGATACTCATGAGCAAGCATAAAAAAGATGCAATAGTTTGTCCATGAATGAGAATCAGTACTAAACATGATGAACTTGTGAAGAATCAGAAGTTCAGCAATAAGAACAAATCAAGCTTCACCAAAACTTATAAATTCAATGAATTCAAAACTAAATGTGAAAATATGGATGTTACTTCAAATGATTGAACAAAAGTTAAGGTTTTAATTGAACACTTACACACATTATAAAAGTATGATTAAAACTCAAATTCAATAGGTTAAAATCATGCAAGCAATCTAAAAATATACCCACATAGGCCCCGACATTATGCTGAATGCTTAAACTTAGTGTCTGAGAATGCTGCGCGGGTTGATTCTCGGTTGGGTCCTAGGACCGGGTCCGGATTAAGGAACGGGATAAGAAAGTCGAGGGTTGAAGTGAAAACAATGCTTTACGAATCTACACAAACCTAAGTCTAAGATAAATAGGAAAGCCGAGGGTTCAGAAAACTATGCATTCTGATTCAAACTAAAGCTTGTGAAGGGGCGGATAGGAAAGTTGAGGGTTACCTTCACAAAGTATGAAATGAAGCGAGCGAAGTCGTGGTAGACGAGGGTTCCGGACGTTAAAATCCCGTAGAAGTTATGGTTCTACGCTTGTTTCGGATCGGATCGGACCCGCTAGGAGAGAGCGAGTTACTGGTCGAATCTCGGTTTCTATCTCGTCGTGAGCTTTTAGAGCGAGTTTGATCGTGAGCTAGGGCAAGGATGGATCGAGTGGGAAACAAAATAAATGCGGGCAATATAGGAAAAAACTCTCTTGAAGCGTGGAAGGCGATGTCGTTGCAACTTTGGCGGTTGCAACTCAAAATCCGGCTCGACCATTTAGTGCATCCAAACACATCGGTAGCGGTACCAAAGGGTCTTGTGTTTTCAAAATTTATTTTAATTATTATTACTAATATTATTATATTTCAAATAAGCACTATGAATTCTTTTTTCTAATCATACGCCCACCTATTTTTTTATTTTGTATTTGTCTTTATATAACATTTATTACAATTGAAACTGATTTTGCTCTCATTAATTGGTTAAAGCTATGATGATTGATCAATTTCACAAGATACGTTCAATGATTATTATTTATCTTATTCTTTTCAACATATAATAATTACATACGTCTCTTAATGAATTTGAATTTTAAGTCACTTTATCGAATAAACATTTAAAATTTATCAAGAAGGTAAAACCATATAAGAGTATGATTTATATTATTATGCTTAAAAGTTCTCATTAATTGCAGAAGCTTCTTTAAAGAAACTTTAAAAGTGTATTTCGTTAAGAAAATAAAGAAGTAAAGAACGATGGCTAATTATGTGTCTTTGACATACAAACTCAAATTTTTTGTATGTGTGTATTCTAGTTTACTTGGTGCATATATTTTCTTACAATTTTTATAAAATAAAAAAAATTTAATTTACATATTTTAAATAGAATTTATTTTATAAATGTTTAGATTAATGGTAATGTTAAGAATTCTTTTAGAATTATATTATGCGAATTTGAAGTGAAAAATTGCGCGTGCATATTTTTGACTTAAAACAACCACTTCATTAATTTAATGGCGGTTTGGAATCATTTTTCTTTTTTTTTTTAATTTAATTTTATTTTAATTTTATTTATTTTAAAATAAAACTGTAAAACCGACCAAAAGGAAAATGAAGATGACATAAAACAAATAATCTATTGCTCAATCATAATATTTGGCAACTCATAAACAATTAAAATCAAATGTTTTATTTAGAGTAGATTTAGATTATAATATAAGAAAAATTATAAAATTTAGGGCGAGTAATTGACCCCTCAACTGTATCTGAGTTTCGCCTCTTAATATCAGTATAAGCATGATTTAATTAACGTTAATTTCTAGAATTTGTCGGATTAAAGGGAATGCATAGGCAATGGCTTGGGTTACAGGTGAGCGCATAAAACTTTAGGGATTATTTTTTAAAATAGGTTTAGTCTTGTATAATTAGTTATTTAGGCGAAAAAAATATAATTAAAAAATAGGCATAGTCGTCAAATGAATGGACGGCGTCTCGCGTGCGTAGACTGGACGACTAATAACTCTTTTTTTTTTTTTTTTTCTGGTTTGTAACGGCGGGGGAGAACGGCGGGAGAGAGAGAGAGAAAGAGAGAGAGAGAGAGAGAAAGAGAGTTTTTTTTTTTTTTTTATAACGACGGGAGAGAGAGAGAGAGAGAGAGGAAGATTTTATTTTTATTAATTTTTTTTAAATAATATAATTATTTAAAATATAATTTAAAATTATTTTTTATAAAATATTTAATAACTAAATATTTATATATTTAGTTATTAATTTTTTTATTTATATATATAATTAAATATATAATTTAAAATATTTTAATTATATATATAAATTATAAATTTATTTAATATTTTTTTATTAATTAATATAATTATGTATAATATATAATTTTTATTTAAAATATATAAATAAATAAATAAGAATAAATTATATAAATATTTTATAAACTATATAAATAAAATAATTATATATATATATATATATATATTTATAAATTTATTTAGTTATTTATATGTTTAAATTATATAAATATTTTTAAGTTATATAAATAATTTAAAAATAATTTTTTATAGAATATTTTAATTATATATATAAATATATATATATATATATATATATATATATATATATATATATATATATATATATATATATATATATATATATATATATATATATAATAATATAGTCTTTAATAATAATAATAACAAAAATATAAAAATATAAAAATATAAAAAATAAATAAATAAATAATTTTTTAATAAAAAAATAAAGAAATGAATATATATATATATATATATATATATAAATGAATAAATAACTAAATATTTTATAAATATATAAATAACTAAATATTTATATAATTTACAATTATTTATTTATTTATTTATTTAACTAATTATATATTTTAAAGAAATAAATATTTTTAAATAAATAAATAACTAATTATATATATATATATATAACTATTTATTTATTTATATATTTTAAATATTTTTAAATTATTTATATAACTTAAAAATATTTATATAATTTAAATATATAAATAACTAAATAAATTTATAAATATATATATATATATAATTATTTTATTTATATAGTTTATAAAATATTTATATAATTTATTCTTTTGTTTATTTATTTATTTATATATTTTAAATATTTTATATTATATATTAACAAAATTAATAAAAATTATATATTATACATAATTATATTAATTAATAAAAAAATATTAAATAAATTTATAAATTTATATATATAATTAAAAATATTTTAAATTATATATTTAATTATATATATAAATAAAAATTAATAACTAAATATATAAATATTTAGTTATTAAATATTTTATAAAAAATAATTTTTTATATATTTTAAATAATTATATTATTTAAAAATTAATAAAATAAAATCTTCCTCTCTCTCTTCTCTCTCTCTCCGTCGTTAAAAAAAAAAAAAAAAAAAAAAAATCTCTCTCTCTCTCTCTCTCTCTCTCTCTCTCTCTCCCCGTTCTCCCCGCCGTTACCAGAAAAAAAAAAACGCACGACTCACGACGTGTCTCCACTTCTTATCATGTAATTCTACAACAAGTACATTTAAACACAACCTAACCTACGCCAACTCTACAGCAGCCTGAGGGCTCTACTCGAGAAGAATAAGCTGAGAGATGCGAAATTATACCTGCGGGGAGTGAACAACATAAAATCAGACGACGCCTTTGATCACGGACTCGGTTCACGAACGGTGGCTGGGTCGGTCCTAATAGCAGGAATCAGGCACCACAGAGTGGAGAGTAGGAGGTCGTGAATGTGGAGTGCTGGTTGGCGGCAACACAACAGAACAGATGAGTATATGAGAGAGAGGTGGTTTGATGAAGCCGGCTAGTTGGAGAGAGGTGCGCTTGTCGACTTGAGCGGGAGAGGAGACATGAAAACGAGAGGCCAGAATGGGGTGACCTCTTTCTCGATTTTCACAGTGACTGGTGTCTGACGAGCAAGCAGAAGAAGGAAGGTGCGGGGAGGGAAGATGTTGCTTTAGCGTGGGTTCCCCAAAGAGAAGAGATTGAAGCCTGCGAGAGAGGGCCAAGGCTTCGATTATGGGGCTGTAGGAGGCGAGTGAGAGAGAAAAGGAAGCCCCATGGCTGCGGCTGGAGCCTGGGTCCAACCTCAAACACAGAGAGACGGATGGCAGGTGGGCTTCAGTTGACGGCAGCCAGGGTTGAAAAGTCGTGGTTGGTCGGTAGAAGGGAGGAGACTGAGGTGCTCGGTGTTCTTTCTCACGAGAGTGAGAGCTGCAAAATTCCTAAGGCTGGCACCCCGGTTGGGAGAGATGGCGCTTCAACTTGAAAAATAGTCCGATTATTTTCTACCCAACGACCTAAGAAAATAGGTGGATGAGATATTTTAATAAATTTTTTAATGAAGGATTTGAAAATACTATTGATTTTAGCATCTTAATATCTAAACAAAAATAAAATAGAATTTCATTTTATCGTCGTATTAGTAAATCTGAAGTTAGTGAAGCTTTAAAAGAAAATGTGGAAAAGCAGTAGGACCGGATAATATTCCAATAGAAGTGTGGAAATATTTAGGAGATCATGGAATTTCTTGGCTTACAAATCTTTTTAATGTTATTTTAAAGACTAAAAGATGAGTGGAGAAAGAGTTTGTTGGCTTCTATATTTAAGAATAAAGGTGATGCACAAGAGTGTGCAAATTATAGAAGAATTAAGTTAATGTGCAATACATTAAAATTATGGGAGAGAGTAATTGTGCATAGGTTACGATGCGATACAAAAGTTTCTCTGTCGGTTTGGTTTCATGCGTAGATCTACTATGGATGATATACATTTGTTTAGAGGTTTGATGGAGAAGCATAAAGAAAATAAGAAGGATCTACATATGATATTTATTGATTTAGAAAGCTTATGATAAAGTCTCAAGAGATGTTCTTTGGAGAGTTCTAGAGCGAAAGAAGTTAATATTGGTTATATTCAAGTCATTAAGGATATGTATACTAGACTTGTGTCCAAACACAAGGAGGATTGACAAAATATTTTCCTATTTGGTTGGATTACATCAAGGATCAACATTAAGCCCTTATCTTTTACTTTAGTTATGGATGTTCTTACGAGGCATTTACAAGAAGATGTACCTTAGGTGTATGCTTTTCTTTGATGACATTCTTCTTGTTGATAAGACTAGAGGAGTCCAAGAAACTTGAATTATGGAGGTCAACTTTAGAGTCTAAAGGTTTTCATTTAAGTAGATCTAAAACTGAATATATGGAGTGTAATTTTAGTTGTGGAAGTTTTAGTGGTAGTGTGACTTTAGGTGATCAAGTCATTAATAAGAGTGAGATCTGATATATTTAGGCTCTATTGTTCAAAATGATGGTGAAATAGATGGAGATGTTATTAGTAGAATTCAAGTTGGATGGTTGAAATGGAGGAATGCATCCGCCTATTATGTGATAGAAAAGTTCCACTTAAACTTAAGGAAAATTTTATAAGATGGTGGTAAGACCGCAATGACTTATGGTGCAATATTAGCCAATAAAAGAGAAAGACTAAGTTAAGTGTTACAGAGATGAGGATGTCGTGGATGAGTGGCTTTAACCTTAGAGATAGAATGCAAAATGAGTATGTTCAGAAAAGTTGGAGTAGCTCAGGTAGATAAGATTAGGGAGAGTCAGATGGTTTACAATAAAGCCAAGATGACCATTAGAGAGTAGATGCATTAGATTTGCCTTATGTTAAGAAAGGTAGAGACCTAAAAGACTTGGTTAAGATGTAAAAAAAAATGATCTTAGTATACTTGAATTAAATGAGAATTTGACACATAATGACACAAGGAGACGAGGATTCATGTAGAACCACCTAGTGGGATTAAGGCTTGTTGTTGTTGACAAGAAAAAAGAAAATTACAAATCCCATTCTCATCTTTTAATATAAATAAAAAGGAAATAAAATATTATTTATGATATAAATGTATACGGTCACAATAAAATTGAATTCTTTTAAAAGAATTTTAGAGCATTATGATCTTATTGGAATATCATTTTTATTAAGCTTCTAATTGACAATAAGGAGATTGATTTTCAATTTTAAAATACTATTAAATGATAACATCCTATCATTTCGACATTCATCAATTAAAGTCCGATTTAAGAGCAAATATGTTCATTTGAATCTTCGATGATATGAATGACATGATGGCCATTTCAAAAGCAATGTTCTAATTAAAATTTTTATATAAATGAAATTTAATACATGAAAGGCTTGCACATATTTTACATAAAATTGTCATAATTTGAGCCTCCATTTGTTGCATGCATAATTATTTATGATAAAGAATGATGCAACTGAAACTCAAACTCATGCTCCTAAAACAATGAATAATCTATGAATGGTTATGCATTGATATGCAATGCATGGCTTGATATCAACACATTCAAAGGGACGGTGAAGGTAAAGGCCCATAAATGTTGCACAAAAAAAAATGATGACAATAATGCTTAATCTCTTTCTTAGATCTCAAAATTTGGTTTGAGCAAAAGAGGAAAGAAGAATATATGTGTATAGCCGATAAGCATGGTGAGAAAAATTCATGGTTTAATTGTCATTGAATATTTTTGCATGGAAATGGTCCATTTAAAAGAAAAAAGAGAGGCATTTTGAAGAGTAGAGTTGAAAAGTGCACTCCACTTCTAAGATTGACTAAAGATGAATTATATAAGATAAGGCATGTAATATCAAAAAATTATTGAGCACTTTAGGTTCATGATTCATCTAATGGAGTTAAGGATTAGGTTCTACATGACCTAGCTTGGAGACCAATGAGACTTGTGAAGACATGGCATACATTTCAAGTCAATGATTTTAGATTTCTTATTAGTTCACACGCCAAAAAAAAAAAAAAAAGAAACAAATAATAGTAGAGTTGTTTAAAAATAATACTCATCAAAAGGATGGAGGATATTTTTATGGTGTCTTGTAAGAGATAGTCCAGTGCAAAATCTTAGGAAGCATGAGAGAGTCATGGTGCTATTTAACTATGATTTGTTTGACTCAACGCCAAATTTAGGGACTAATGTATACAAAATATATGGAAATATAAAAGTGAGAAGAAATAAGAGAAATTTATTAACAATGGCATATTTTTCATTGATTTTTTCCCTTAAGTGCCCTTATGTTTCCCATTATCTTAGTCTTCTTTAACTTTAGTTAGTCTACATGATTTTATTTATTTATATAAGAAATTTAAAGAGCAATGATGCATATATATATATATATATATATATATATATATATATATATATATATATATATATATATATATATATATATATCATTTAAAAGAGATTTAAATCATGTAGTATAAGGTTTGAGTCTTTTCTAAAGCCAACTAAAATCTAATTGGGCATCCAGTGGTTAAATCTTAAATTCAAAATAGATGTCCAATTAGTGTTTGAATTGTTGAGGTCAAATCTTGTAGAGAGTCACCTTAATTCATCTATAAGTATTGCAAAGAAAAAAAATTAAAAATTTAAGTTATATTATTACATATTTTTTATTTTATTAAATCATATAATTTTGATCATAGATGCCACATCGTCTATGAAAATTTATATTTTAAATTTTTTTTTTCCATTTCATAAATTTAAATGCACTTTCATAGGAAAAATTACCAATATACATTAAAATGTTGTAAAATTTTAGTGGCTTTTTTTTTTCTTCTTAGTATTACCATCTTTTATTCTAAATAATAGTAGAATCAGCCACCATGCTTGAATCCATATTTGACAAAGCTTACACTTATAAGAAAGGAGACATCCACATATCACTTCTAAATTCTTACATCAATGTACATTTCAACTATTTGTGATAACATTGAATGTTAAATCTCATATGAATACATACTAATATTCATGATTATAGTTTGAGCTAAACTGATTAAAGATATTCAGCTTGATATGAACTTATCAAATCCAACCTGAACTTGTTAGTCTACATATGAACTTGCCTTAATTAAATCATAATGTTCAATTTGAATTTGGCACAACTCATTGAAACTAATATCCTCATAGTTACATGAATCATAATGAACTCCATGAGCCTTATGAATTCGCCCAAGCTCGAAAGCTACTTTCTAGCCAATGATCAAACAAAACTACAACTTCATTCAATCTAAAATTTAAGCAGATTGACAACATATATTTGGTCATGATTTCAAGCAACTATCAATATGTATTTTCATGTATTTTAGGTTATAAGTATTAAATATTTAATTATAAGAAGTTTTATTATGTATATATTATTTTATATGATATTTTCTATAGCAACAAATTTTGATCTTAACTTACAAAATGAGGGTCTCATGAAGGCCTCACACACCAATGGGTGACATATACGAGCATTTGGAGATAGTAGAAACATAACCCAATCGATGTGACTTTGGAGAGTTATGCAAGTACAACCATTTATTTTACATATTTCTCTATCTCAAAATCAATTCCTTGAAGCATATTCACTGATTGCAATTTTATGAGATATTTGAACTTTGGGGTCACAAGATTGGTAGTGGGTCCCACTATCATCTAATACTTCACTTCTAAAACTAAATTTGGTATGGTGTTGATAAAAATTCATGCAATAAAAATTTTATCTATATTGATCTTTGTTAGCTTTTCTATTGAGTAATTTTTTCAATCTATAAAAAAAGATGAGTAGTCTAGATGAGTCTATGAGCCTCAACTTAAATTACATCATAATTTTATTTTGATCATACCAAGCCAATTACAAGATCTATTATAATTTTCTCCCACTTTCATTCTAAGATAAAAATATTATAATTTACTAATATATCACCTAACATATTATCTTTCAATCAATTCAGATTAATTATAATCATTAAAAGAAAGAAAATATACTCTTGAGATCATTAAACTATAATTTTCTCTAATAATATCATCAGGACAATAATACAATATTATGCTTCTAATTAAACGTAACATTAACCTAATCTAATAATAAATAATAATAATAATAATAATAATAAATAATAATAATAATAATAATAATAATTAATCCAAAAAATATCTTGGAGCCCCACTTTTCAAAGGTCATAAAAGATCACATCTTTTCGATAAATTAATCCAAAAAATCTCTAATCATATTTCTGCTTGGGAATATCATTTACTCTCTTTTGGTGGTAGGCTTACACTAATTAAGAGCACTCTTAACTCTATGCCTCTGTATCTCATTCAAACCATTGTTCCAACCAATTTTATCATTAATAGGATTGAGCAGCTTATTAACAAATTCTTCTGGGGTTCTAACACCTCCTCAAAAAAAATACACTGGTCCTCTTGGCACAAAAGCTGTGGCACCTTCGAGGAAGGTGGTCTTGATTGCAAGCCTATTAGGGATACCATCACTGCTTTTTCTACAAGCTTTGGTGGAATTTTAGAAGTAACAATAGCCTTTGGGCTAAACTTCATGATCCAAATATTGCCAAGCAAAGCACCCTCTTAATTGTTTCTACAAACCGAGAGATTCTCCTATTTGGAGAAGACTTTGTAGCATCAAGTGGAAGGCCGAATCATTAATTTTTTGGGGCATTAATTCTGGAAACTCTTTTTTCAAGCAAGATAACTGGATTGGAAGTGGGTCCATTGATGAATTACTTTCTTCCCATTCAACTGATAATATCAAAGTCAAATCATTCGCAAAATAATATGTGGAACAAGCTCATTGAGTATATCCCTTCTTCTATTTTAGGAAAACTTAATAATATATCTATTACTCTAACAAACATGGATTTTCTTTAAGCTCTCATAGTGAAGAATTCAACTTGAAAAATGTTTGGCTTCATAAAGAAGCACATGAATTTTCTAATGTGTATGCTAAACTTTGGCATAATAATATTCCTATTTCTTACTCTATTCTAATTTGGTATATTGAAAAACTTTATCCCTGTTGACTCCTTGATGTGGGGCAAAGGTTTTCAATTACCTTCAAAATGTCATTATTAGTTTCATATTGAAAATGTTAATCATCAATTTGTTAACGTGGCCATTGCTTCTAAGCTTTGGCTTTGGTATGATGATCTCTTTAACATTGTCAATGATTCGCTAACAATATATCGCTCCTTGAAATCTATTTTGAAAATAATAATAAAGGTCACATTAAATTCGTTACTGCTATTATTATTATTTGGTTTATATGGATGACCAGAAATGATGCTAAACATAGCGGTATTGCTATGAATCACATGAAGATAATTGCTAGAACTAAATACAAAATCCGTGATTTGTTTAATGCCAATCTCATTAAATATAAGCACTTTAAAGGGTGTAAATTTGTGGCTATTAAATTGGGTTTTCAATTGCCGGCTCAAGCAATTTGTAATCATGTCCAGATAGTTTATTGGGCCAAACCTCATGATAATTTTATTAAAATCAATACTAATGGCTCTGTATCTCATAATGCCTCTGGCTGTGGTGGAATCTTCAGAAACTCTACCGGAAATGTCCTCTATACTTTTGCTTATCCTCTTCATACTTGCTCTCCTTTCTTTGAACTTATGGTAGTGTATAATGCTCTTGAGATTTGCCTCCAAAAGGTTGGCTCAATATGGATTGAGGTGGATGCTCTCCTGCTAATTGACCTCTTGAACTCCAATAAATCCAAAATTTGATTTATACTATTTACTCAAGCAAACTAGATCTCTTCGTATGGAGAGAAGGTAATGCATGTGCTGATTATCTTGCTAATTTAGGTGTTAGATTGAATGAAATAATAAATTTTGATCATCTTACTCTCTCTAAACATTTGCAAGGTTTGGTTAACCTTGATAAGACTGAGCTTCCTTATATTAGAATTTAGCTTACATGATTTTGTTACAACTAGTTTTATTGTTTCTTTGGTCTTTCTGCACTTTGAAGAGCATTAGCTTCTTTTCTTGGTGTAGCTACCTTATTTATATGAGAGGCCTATAGCTCCGGCTGAATCTCCTGTTTATGGGTCAATATGATTTGGGATGCATCACCCTAATATGCATTACAAGGCAATTCCTCCTCTCTGTTTCATCTGCTGGTGGCTATTTTTCCTAATCTCTATTTGAGGTTTTAATGTTCTACTGCTACTAGAATTGTCTTGGTTTTTGATAAGTCGATGCTTTTCATCTTTGTTTATCCATTTACCCTATTGGTTTTGCTATTTTTTTATTTGCTTTGTTCTTTCGGGTTTGGACATTTTTTACGCTAATTGGATGTCTACTTAATTCTTGGAAGTGCTGTTGGTTGTTGGCTGATCTGGAACATCTAGTATGGATTTATGGGTTGGCTGGTATCATGTTGTTCTTGTTGGACTTATTACTTTCACGGGCCTTTGGGTTGGATTGTCGGTTTCAATTTGTAGTTTTTTGTTTCAATCTGGTGTAGACGTTGGCTTTCTTGCCTAACTTAACTCTAGTGATGTTGGTTGTTGGCGATGGAACAATTTAATAGCACATATTTTTTATGAATTTTTTTGTGGATTTTTGAGCATTTTATATTTTATATTTTGAGTTTGAGGGCAAATAGGGGCTAGATATGTTGATCTAGGTTGAGGTTGGATACTGGATGGTAAAACTTTGGTGATTTAGTGTTGGGTCGGATGTTTGTTTGAATGGAGGGTAGGTTGGGCTTGTGATTAAGAATCTTGGTTGGGCTTTTGATGTTACCAATGATGCACTAGGGAGTTGGGGGTTGATATTGATGGTGAGGGTTGGATAGGTTATCTTTGTTGTCTTGGTTACCAACTCTATTCAACCTACATGGTTGTAACTTCCATAAAACAAGATGACAATACAATAACTTAATGTATAAACTTTTCAAGTAACCACTTGATCTCACAAGATCTTTTGAGTTATTAGACTAGTTGTTAGCGATCTAACCATTTTTTTGGCTTCTTTGTGACCATTGTATTTAGTTGTTGACATGAGTTTATGGTCCTTTCACCTTCTCATCTGGATTGATTAAAGCATTGTAGATTGTTCATTTTTAGTTCTTTAAGCCTTTTGGTGAATTAGGATATTGAGTTAGCTTGATTCCAATTTTCAAATATTTTGAAATTGTCTATGATTTGTTTTGATGGGGGATTGATATTGATTGGTTTCTGGTGGAGTGAGTGAGGCTTATTTTGTTGAGATAAGGTAAATATATGGGTGTTTGTTTTTATATTTGTGGAGTTGGTGTTTCTTTCAGTTATTAATGTCATATATTTTACCTAAGGGATTATGAGTAGATTGCATTTGGTTGTGGAGTGGTGGCGAGATTTGTTGGGGTACAAACTTCTGGGTAGGATGTATTTAGAGTATGGGCAGCATTAATTTCAATGTTTTAAATGGTCATGCCTCCCTAGTTTTTAGTGTCTTAAAATGATAAAGAAGATTCAAATGTATTATCACCTTATCATCTGATTAGAACTCCGTATATATATATATATATATATATATATTTATAAAAAAGCTTATCATTGTCATAATAATTAATCAATTTTTTATCATGGACATGCTATGTGAATAATTGTATAATTTTGCTAGGCTTTGATTCAATAAGAAGTTCAACAAGACATGTAGGCTTTTTAAATTGAAAACTTATAACAATATCATATAGACTCATGCTCGTAGACCTACCAATAGATGAATTAATGTTTCTTGAACTACCAACTGATGTTTTACTTTATCAATATACACTATTTCACGAGGAATGGAAAATCAAGAGTTGGGATTTCTAGTTTTATATTAGGGTATTTTCCTAGCCATGCAAGGTGATACATCTTGAATATTGGAGCAGCACCACATGTGGTAAGTCCTTTATTTTGGGGATATTAATTTTTATATGTGAGCTATTTGTTTTGTCTTGATTGCTAATTTCTTTCAGTTTTATAAATCTAACATTATTCTTGTTTGTTGTATTGTTATATTTTTTTATGGTTGCTCATTCATCTACCCTTGTGAATCTAGGTTAGTATGGTTTGAATAGGTTTTCAACATTCTAATCTCACTTGTGCTTGCAATTCAAGAAGTTTTGATATCAAACTTGATCCAAATTCATGGACTTTAGGATGGTGTTTAATTCTTCCAAACGTATGTGTTTAATAGTTGGAATAGTTTTCAGGTGTTTTATGTGTAATGATGTGTCATCCAATTATGCTATCTGGGTTTAAAATTTATTTATCTCAATCTAAATTACTCAATTCAAATGTGTGACTAGCATTTGATCACCTTTAGATGATTCAAAGGATTGGAATTAGGGTGCCCAAGGTTTCTCAAGTATTTGAGGTCCTCTACTAAATGAATGTAAGGACTAAATACAAATGCCCAATGTGATAATTTTAATTTCTAGAAGATAATGAAAAGATATTACTAAAAGAGCATGATGATGTACCAACTTATTACTAACTTTGGCTTGTATGCGGTTAATTTCATGGGCCACTTTCTATATTCGCATCCCAAGTGTACAACCCCACATTCTAAACCTTCATTTGTCAAATTTCCACCTAAACATCTAAATTCACAACAAAACCCAGATCAATGTTTTTAAATTCTTAATGGCTTGATTGTGACATGTGCAGCTGGACGGATTTTGTAGTTTTTTTTTTTTAAAGTTCTTTTTTAGGTTAACGAGATTGATTATTATTATGTATAATGTAGGTAGCATGGGCATATTTTTTCTTTATCTTCATGACGTTGTTGATGTCACTAATAAATATAAGTTGAAATTATAATGAGGGGAATAATCATTCTCTTTGTTCATTTGTATTTAAGGATGCATTCATCTTAATCATCATTAGCTTTATCCCAACACATGTAAGATGGATTGCCATTCTCTTTGTTCAAATGATTTTATAATTGCTTATATTTCAATCATACAACGTTTAATTTGTAAATAAATTTTTTTTCTTATTATGTAATTTTTAGAGTGCCTGTATGCTAGCTTTCATAAACTTTAAAGACAATTTAGTCGCACATCAAGTGCAAAAAATGGCACTATAATTTAAACACTGAGATAATTGATTTATTAATTATATAGTACATGATTATATTCTTGTAACTAGTATTTTTGAGTGCATTATAATTGTGGCGTGTGGGCGTTATATTTTTCATGACTTGCATTACAAGTTATTTTAAGTTTATAAATGGTTAAATATGCATTAGCATGTGGATGAAACAGTATATTTATGATGTGCATTACATGTCATTTTGAGTTTGTCAATGATTAAAATATTCATAGAAAATATAAAACTATTGTGAGAGGTATGAATTATTAAAAGAATAGTTTCTAAGGGAGAGATAAATAGAGGGAGAGAAAAGCAGCATTTTTTTATGCATGTAAATTTATAATTTTTTTTAAACAAATCATCTTGCTTAGTTATGTCTTCATGGTACCTTTGATTTATACTATATGCTGAAATAATTCACTGCAGGTTTGTCAAATCAATTCTGATTCAAAATTTTCTTGGCAGGGTCGAAGCCAGCACATACCTTAAGCAGGCTGGAGAATCACATGGTACTGTAGAGATCCACATTTCTGTAGGTAAGCCTACGAACTGCATTTCATAAAGAATGCGTTTATGGACTGTTATTATTTTTTTGTTCATTTTATGTTCGCCCTGTGGTAATCTTAAACCTACAATTCCTTTTTCTGCTAAAACCAGGCAATGGAAGAGGGTGTGGGAAGGCTTGGGGATGCGATTTAAGTTATGATTATATTAAAATAAATGCTGAATATACTACCTGATGATGTCAAAGAGAAGTAATACCATTCATCCTAACATGCAAGCCTGTCATCCGTGTAAGATTAGTTGTATTTATACTCATAGAAATAAGTTATTGTAGTTTTTTTTTTAATGTACACTTAAAGGCCTCCCATAATCCGTTTTCTATTTATTTTGTATGGTTATTTTGCAAAATTTGTTATGTGCTTGAGATTGAAGACTCTCTGCTCTCTACATTTGAGGCCACAAACCAATACGAGTCTATAGTTTTTTTAACATGTCTGCTTTTGATTCACCTGAAGAAAGATAAAGAATCCAGAAAAACAAAAGGTGTATTCAGGTTATGTAGAACGAGTTTACAAACTCATAACCTGATGAAATCAAGAAAAAAAGAAGATAGTTTTATAATAATCCTTTGTTGGCAACAACAACACACGTTAGCTATGTTCATGAGTTGTTAATACTTGATAGCTTGAATCGTATTCTATGATACACACAGCATTGAAATAAGCGAGTCATAGTTTATGAAAGGAGGCAGGAGGCTCCACCCTGTTCAAATACCGCAAGAAGTTCAAAAAAAAAAACATAAGCAAGCATAGAAAGATACATAAAAGAAATAGGATTGATGGCTCAGGCTCAGTCAAAATCCATCCCAAGGAGCAATAATATATGTGAGCATCCAAACTTCAAAAAGAAGGGTTACAATCATATAAAATACCACCACCCTTAAAGATAGAAATAAAACATCATCGTCGTCACAACTATTTCCTTCACTACCAGAGAATCAACCACCAAGCACCAGGTCCAAATACCACATAAACAGGAACAACAACACAACAAACCAGGCCAATTGAGAAGCAACAAGCCAACCAATCTCCCAAATCAGCTAAACAAAATTCCAGCCAATCACCCATACAATAAAATAAAGGACCAACAGCATTAGAACAACCACCCAACCATGATAGCCAAACAAACAGGAACAACAAACCATTCAGGTCACAACCAGCAACAAGAGGACAACCATGTTACAAGTAGGTGTTGACCTCCATGTATATCACATCAGTCGAGTCAAGTTCCCAAGACGAAGTCGATCAATTTCAGATGCAACGACGCACAAATCAAAGTTGAAATACACTAGATGTCACGGAAATTGGTCAAAATAACTTCTGATCGACGAAAGGACTTCACCGTCACGTTCAAAATGTCGAAATTGATCAGAATATACATATTGCACAATTTGACGGTTGATCGATCAAGAAAGAAGCTCGTCGATGCGCTGACATGCATATCGAGGTCGGAAAGCCACGACGTAGCCCAAACAACCTCCGTTCAAAAATTAATTATACCGTTAGTGTCAAAACATCAAAAACTATCAAATGATCGTCCGCGCTCACGGACGAAGTCTATCTAATTGTTGAATGATCGGCGACAAAGCGCAAATCGAGGTTGAAATGCACTGGACGTCGCCAAAATCAACCCAATGACCTCCGATCGATGAACAAACTTTGTCATTATGTTCAGAATGTCAAAACTGGTCAGAATATGAATATTGCACAACCTGATATTCAACTGATCAAGCGATCGAGTCATCAACGTGCCTATACGCATATCGAGGTTAGGAGGCGCCGACGTAAATCAAATGACCTCCGTTCATGAAATTTATTACGCCTTTAGTTTTGAAATGTCAAAATCTATCAAGCAAGACTATTCGCACTCAATTCGGACAAGTCTGGTGAAAGTCGAAAAGGTCGAGCGGTAATGCGTATTTTGAACCGAAAGTGACCCAATTGCCGACTTGAATCAAATGGCTTTTCGATTGCAAAAGCGGTATCATTGCTTCCGAAACATCAAAATTACCTAGAATAGATATCTAATTTAACTAAAGTTATCACACTTAAAATTTCATCAAAATTAACACGTATTTCAAGATAAATTCATTTAATTATCTCCTAATTGGCCAGCCAATGCCTCAAAACTTGCAGCCGCCCATTCCCATGCTTTCGCTACCCCATTCGGCCAATAAGGAGTTGTCACGTCACCCATCCCATACCATCCCACGTGAAGAAGTAGCATCCATCTATTTCCCATCCTTCGTTCATCCCGTGGACATACGCAAAACCCTTAGCTCAAGGGAAATAAACTGAGCAAGGGCACTGCTTCAATTCTTGAGAGCCCCTTCGAGCTCCTTTACAACCATTTTTCTCCCTACTATTTCCCTCTATAATTTGTATTTACCAATTGCTTAAGCTTCTTTCTAGCGATGTCTTCAGTGCTGAAGAGAAAATCCTAGGATGATGCAACTCCAGACACCCCCATACCACATAAATCGCAGAGGAAGGATGAACTGGTCTTCATCGATGAACCTATGGCCTACCTGCATGATGTATCCTACCTAGAGAGTTATGTCGCCCCTCGCTTTGGACAACCCAAGGGGTTTGAAAGCCGGAGTTCCCCAGCTTGATCCCTTCGTCAGAAGGTATTAAGTGCATTGAAAATGGAGAATCCGTAATGGTATCGCATACATCTGGAAAAAAGCTGTTGCATTATATGCTATTGGTATGTCATTAAGAAACCAAGAATCGTTATTTACACTTCTCCAATCACTCTCGACAGCTAGAAATACTGGGGAGTTTAAGGAGTTTTCGATGTTGGCCTCATGACGGTGATGTCACCATTGAGCCAATGCCTCTTGGCTGGTCATGACCGAGATTTGGAGAAGCATGCGCATACAAAGGCTCGAGCTACGATCTAATGCTAAGGAGTTTGCTGATTGGGTCGCCAAGATTCACATCATCCTTGTCACATAGTTTACACAGATTATCAACCAACACCACTTCAACATTACATATTCTCTTGTAATACAAGAATGCATTTCTGAAATGAAGTAAAAATTTTCCTGTTAGATAGGAGTCATTTTTAAATTTAACGGCAAAATGTCAAACTCTCTTTATGAAACATGGGGCCTTTCTATTGTATTTGGATTGACATTTGTGCCTAAGGTCGAGATCCCCATATACATGTTCAAATTACATATTCAAATTTACAAGTTTCAAAGTCTTCTTGACTAAAAATAAAATTTCAAGTTTGGCGCAACAAATCAAATTGGAAACACATCTTCCATCCATCAAATATAAGGCTCGAGTTGGTGCATAAGGTCAGACTCAACAAGCCCAAATATGGTCGAAGTCATTGTGGTCACTTACTCACGCCAACAAAGACCGCAGTAAGTGATCCCCATCTTATTATCTTGATGATAAAATCCTCCATCAATTGCTCAAGTCCAAGACTCAAGTATGTGCATAGGTCGCACTCAACAAGCCCAAATATGGTGATCATTGAAAGACCCGCTTACTCAATGCCACAAAGGTCATAGTAAGGGATCCCCTACTTTGTTAGTTCAAAGATAAGAACTTCTAAATCTCCAAATCCATCCAACTTGGTGAGTTCAAGTGACCCATTGAGAGATCATCCCTAATGATCGTAAGGCCATTTTTCAAAATCCAACAAAAAGATCCTCACTTGAGAAGGCACAAAGCTAAGTTTGATATCAATATCAAATGAGAAATTTCAACTCCTTCAACAAGTCTGTTAAAGAAGAAAGCAAAGACCGAAGGAAATTCTTCTTCAGCAAGTCCAACAAAAAGCAAAGGACCGAAGATGTAATCCCAATGTTCATACAATGCTAAAGGCTAAACTAAGAGAGTTATTTCATCAATATGTCCATTACGTGCAAAGCATAGGACTGATGACTCTTCGCCATTGACCTAACACAAGCTCTAAGGGCTAGGTCATCGGCAGACATCCTTCAGAAGCCCAGAAAGGCTGAAGGTAATTTCATATCACATAGCAAGTCTTTAAGACAATTCATGACTTTTCTCCATCAAATCCAGACAGCCAAGATAGAAGGAAATACAAGATAAATCTCCAAGATGGAGTCTTCAACAAGTCCGCTAAAGCACAAAGCATGATGAAGATGTTCTCATCTAAACCAACAAGTCATCAACTCCATCAAGTCCACTAAGGCACATTGTCAGGACAGGAGGAAAATACAAATTTCAAACTCTTATAAAGAAGTTTTCAACAAGTCCGAAAGCACAAAGCATAGGACTAAAGACATTCCAAATTCTTTCAATAGTTACTCAGCTCCATCTAGACAAGGGGTATTTTATATGTTTATCTAAGTTGATATCATGCTTTAAGCTGAGATCCTTAAATCGATACATATTATGATAGAAAAACATATCATGTTTATCTTGCAGCAAAGGAAATCAAGCTCAGAATATATTTCAACTAATGCAATCCCCTTTTAGACATGAGTTTTTTTTTAATAATCAAGATTCAATCTCTGAAACAAGAGGTCTTTTTGTATATGTATTCAGGTTGACATCGAGCTTTATGCCGAGATCCCTGAATATATATATATATATATATATATAATACTTATTATTAAAGTTGTAGGCTCTTGCAAGGACAAGAAGAATCTACTTCCATGCACGAAAAGACAACGTTAAATAACAAAAGTTTGTCTCCCAAATTTGTCAAATTCAGAAGATCAAGTTAGAAGAACTCTCAATTTTGGAAGCTTCAATCAACTAAGTTGAAAAAAAAGAACCCCTACGTCTTCAAGTCTAAGACACGAATGGGTTCTAAAGGTATAACTCAACAAGCCCATAAATGACTGAGTTGTTGATGCTCTCCTCGCTCAACAAGCCACAAGAAAAGGCTACAATGAAAGAGCCCACGTTCATTTGTCTAATGACCAAACCACCAAGCCACCACAGCTTATGTCAAGACTTCAGTAGGTTCTAAAAGTCGGACTCAACAAGCCCATAAATGGCGAGTTCGGCCTCTCCTCACTCAATAAGCGTAAGAAAAGGCGCGGTGAAAGAGCCCTTTTCGGTCAATGATGATAGCTGTTCAATCTCAAACCAGATCCAGCTTAGTTACTACAAGCAATCAAAATCCAAGAGATCTTTCTACTCGATCGATGGACCAAGACAATCTGAGAAAACTCTCAATTCAAAACTGCCTTAAATAAATCTATATATTGCCTACAAGGTGATATTCCAATTTCTTTTCAAATGATCTGATCAAGCACAAAGCACAGATCAAAGATGATTCCCTCATCAAGTCCATAAAAGTAGAAAGCATAGGACCGGTGATTTCATAGTTCATACAAAGGCAATGGCCGAACTAAAGGATTTTCGTGATTATTCAGTCTGTTAAAGCACACATTGTTAGACTAAGAACTCAACATTGATCTAATATGAGCTGCAAGGCTGGGTCATCTGTATGCCCCCTTCAACGAGTCCATCAAAATAGCAAGCACATGACTTAGGGTGTACATGCACTTCCTGACAAGTCAATATAGATAAATTAGGTCAATTCTTTATCAAAGTCCCGCTTAAAACTATGACAGAAGGAATTTCAAATCTCAAATCAAATAAACTAATTCCTCCATCAAACCTGATCAAGCAAGAAGCTAGGGTCGGAGGAAATTCAAGTTTACAACAACACAAGAGAAAAAAAGGTCTTCAACAATCCCATTGAAATAGAGAGTAGATGGAGAAGAGCTCTTATGCAACCGACAAGTCGATTTGATAAATCGTTAATCCTTATCTAGCATGTCCAAAATAAAGCATCATATTATTGGCAAATCTTGTTAAAGCTCGTAAGCCACCAAATTGAAGTCGGTGATCGGTGATACATGCCCAAAGGGTCAACCAATTTTCAACTAACATGATTCGCTCCATGCACGAATCATATTTGTTGGGGGGCATTTATTGACCACAATGTATATCACATCCGCCGAGTCAAGTTCACAAGATGAAGTCGATCAATTTCGAATGCAACGACGCACAAATCGAAGCTCAAATACACTTGATGTCACCAAAATTGATCAAAATAACCTCCAATCAATGAACAGACTTCGCCGTCATGTTCAGAACATCAAAGTTGATCAGACTATACATATTGCACAATTCGATGATCGATCGATCAAGAAAGAAGTTCGTTGATGCGTCTGCACGCATATCAAGGTCAAAAAGCCACGATGTTGTCCAAACAACCTCCGTTCGCAAAATTAATTGCGCCATTAGCATCAAAATATCAAAAACTACCAAATGAGATTATCCACGTTCAATTCGGACAAGTCTGTGTAAATGTCAATTGATCGGAAGTGAAAGTGCACAAATCGAGGTTGAAATGCACTGGACGTCGCCAAAATTAACCCAGATGACCTCCGATTGATGAACGAACTTCGCCATTACATTCAAAACATTGAAATTGGTCATAATATAAATATTGCACAACTTGATGATCAACCGATCAAGAGATCGAGTCGTCAATACGCCTACACGCATATCGAGGTTAGGAGGCACCGACGTAAATTAAATGACCTCCGTTTATAAAATTGATTGCACCGTTAGTTTCAAAACTTTGAAATCTATCAAGTAAGACTATTCACACTTAATTGGATAAGTGCAAAGTCAGAAAAGTGATAATGCATATTTTGAAGGTAATCCAATTATTTGAGAAATGGCACAAAAATTTGCATCATCAAATATTGAAATTATTCCATTTTAACTAAAGTTATATTTTCTAATTAATGCTTAAAATTCTGATGCCACTTCTCTATAAGCAACAATTTACACCACAATAACATTCACACATCACCATACCATCCCACATGAAGCATCCACCTATTTCCCATCCCTTCCTCACATATAACACACCGTCATGGGAAATAAACTGAGCAAAGGCACTGCTTCAACTCTTGAGAGCCTCGTCGAGCTTCTTTATAACCATTTTTCTTCCTGCTATTTCCCTATAATTTGCATTTAGGTTGCTTAAGCTTCTTTCTAGCGATGTCTTGATCAAGAGAAAATCGGGATGATGCGACTCGACACCCATACCACATAAATCACAGAGGAAGGACAGCGATCTTCATTGATGAACCTATGCTGCAACGATGTATCCTACCCAGATTTATGTCGCCTGGATAGCCCTCAAGACCGGGATTCAAAGTCGGGCGATGGTTCCTCCGAGCTTGATCCCTTCCAAGCTAGTAAGTGCATTGAAAATGGAGAATCCATAATGGTATCCCCACATACATTAGGGAAAAGTTGTTGCATTATATGCTATTGGTGTGATAATAAGAAATAAGTAATGGATTATTTACACCTCTCCAATCAAGGCTCTCAACGACCAGAAATACAGGGAGTTTAAGGAGGAGTTTTCAGATGTTGGCCTCATGACTAGTGATGTCACCATTGAGCCAAATGCCTCTTGCCTGGTCATGACCATTGAGATTTAGAGAAGCATGCGCAAAAGGTTGAGCTACGACCTAATGTTAAGGAGTTTCTTTGCCAAGATTCATCATCAGCCTTGTCACATAGTTTACACAAATTATCGACCAACACCACTTCAACATTACATATTCCCTTCTAGAGGTAATGGTTTATATTTGGTGGTTGATGAGAAAGAAAAGTTTCGTAAGGACAGTTTTCAAAAAGCTTTGAATGCTCTTGTTCCTACTAAAGGAGGGAAGAAGAAAAGGGATTTTGGGAAACTGCAGAAGGCATTATTTGAAGGAAAATCAATTGAGGAAAGTGACATTTTAAGTTGGTGAAAATGTAAATGCACACTAGTATGATCCCATTATACTCTTCATTTTAGCAAGAGAGAATGTGAATTTCGCAATGTAGTTGTTTGAAGCAAAACTAACCACCATTCTCATCAACCTAATCATTATTTACTACTTTCCCTAAGAGTGAATCACATTCAGCACTAACCGTGAATCACATTCAAATTACAAAAGACAATTAGAAATAATAATAAAATCAAATCTAATCATAATCTAAGGCATCTGTAGTATTGGCTAGTTTTACTATTTAGTGGACCAGTCAATATTGGCTCTTTCATCTCTTCATCTCCTTCACCTTCCTATGTCTCAACTTCTGCTATATATTGGCTAGTTTCTACTATTGAGTGGACCAGTCGATATTCAAATGCTTCAGGTGGAACAAATGATTGATCATTGTCCACAATGTTGAATTCAATGTCATTGAGCGATGGGTGACGACGTATGTAATTATGTAGAGCTATTATAGTTGCAACTATTTTAACCTGTTTCTTGAAGGAGTATACAGGTATATCACATAGAATAACTCATTTCTTCTTCCATACTCCAAAAGATCGCTCAATTTCACCACACAACGATGAGTGTCATTTATTAAATAATTCTTTTATTCCCCTAATGACTTGACTGCTCCTTTCAAAATTAGGGATATGATATTTTGTATTCACAAAAGGATTTATGAATCCTCATTGCATTGGATAACCAACATTCATAATATATTTTCTTATTTGAATTTATAATTATATGGGCCAATAATTATTTCTTTATAATGAACAAATGATTCAATATAGTAATACCTAGAGGCAAGGAGAAGTTATTTTCTGCATTATGACATTCTTGAATATGCAATCATGTGCACTTTCTTCTCATCTAGCTATTAAAATGTGAAACACATATTGAAATTGCATAATCATTACGTTTTGGGTAGGTGACCCACATCGACCAATATAAGCTACCTTATCACTTGAAGGCACACCTGCATCGATATGTGTCCAATTGCTCAATGTAATCCTACACGTTTAATACATGGCTAGGTGGTAATCGAAATGATTATCGAGACATAAACTTAAAATGAAGTTCACCTTGAAATATGAAATTTATCAATCTGCAAGATCTCACGATATATTAAAAAAGTTGAATCTATCTTTTATAATTTAGTTGATAAACTTACCAAAGAATCAATGCTAATAGAGAAGTATCTTCTTATGGTTTCAGATGAGTGTTGAAATCACTCACTAGTCTCCGTAATAAATTCATTATGTGATAATATATGTAGTGTTAGAGTGAAGACTTCTCCAGTTGTAGTTCTAGAAGATCCATAGAGGCCATGAAAATTTTCTAACTCTGTGATTGGTGAAAATTATTTGTGACATTCGGAACATGTTATGAAATCTCCCTAAGTGCCCTGTAAGTATCTCAGTGATCCATTTCTCTCCAATAAATTTGGAAGTCATACATAGAGTTTTGCAGTCATAAGACTCATAGTACTCATTTATTATACATCAATAACAATAGTAGTCATAGGTTGATTGTCATAATCACTTTCCATAACTATAACCTAAACAAATAAGCAATTCTTCACATTAATCTTTAATAAAAACTCACCCAACAATACATCATTCAAAACTAACCTAGCAAAGCATCATATATCAACATAACCAATAGTACAAACCACAAGCAATCCAATTGCTATTAGTTTCAAAGGAACAACTACACATCACTATAAGCAGTTATAAGATTAAACAAATACTAATGCATCATATAAGAAATGCTAAACATCACATTTTTCAAAATAATAATGAAGAAAATGAACTCTTTGTCCCGGTTCCATTGCCATGAAGATCTTTCACTTGTTGACATCTTCAAGCAAATTTGTTGAGTGCAGATAAAGTGGAATATCCTGAAAAACTTCAGTGATCTGCTCTAACTTAATTATTGCCTCAGAAAACAAAGGTGGTGCAGTTAGCTTATTCACTCTAGATGACACACTACTGTGCATGCACTAACTACCTGATATCTCGATTTGAGAAAACCAACACCTCCTCTCTTTTTTTGGACCTCCGGGTCATGAGATGATGTCGCTAGAATGACTTGATTCAAGATGAATCGGCACGTAATGATTCATGAATTGAATCACTTGAATCGATGTTCGAGTTGCTTTGTTCATGAACATTGTCTTCAACTTCTTGGTTTGGAGTCCATGAATGAATCCTTTAGCAACCACACCACCAAACATAAGATTTAACTTCTCCTCAAGTGTTCTATGCCACGTGCTTAAATTTTTTGACATTTGCCATTACCTGTAGTTTAGCAAGAAGAGTTACACATTATATCTACAAGAATTCTATGTAAAGTAAGTGGAAGGTTACAAGTGCATATAAGAACTTCACCTGTAGCTTCTTGCCACCAATCTTCGATGCATCAATAGTCTCTTTTGGATCCCATCTCAGACCAATTGATCATTGTTTCAACTCATTACATTATTTTCAATCCTTCTTTAGTTGATTCCATTTATTTTTAAGTTATGTCCTATTATACTCCATTCTAGTCCTCTCCTTAAATTTTTTTGTTAAATTCTCCCAACCCTCTTTATTAAAATAGGTTGTCAACTTATTGCTAACTCTATTTTCTTTTAAACAAAGTTCACAAAAAATTAATTTAACTTCTTTCTCCCATGTAATACCTACTCCATCATCCCTTGGGTTTCCCATTAATCTCCTACAATGATTTATGCAAGCACTTGTTTATGTTAGATATATGCATCATAAGAAGATGCTTAAGTGTGCATAAATCTTCTAAAATAAGCTTAAGATAGAAGTTTGACACAATATGTATAAGCCATACAAATATATAAATTACTAGACAAAAAACATTTTTAAAATTATGCATCAAAAGATTAACATCTCACATTACTATAAAATTATTTTAAAATTGTTAATATCAATTCTCAAACAAGACACAATTTTTTGATAGAGACATTCACCTCAAAATGCCTCAACGCTTAAGCCTCAACTCACAAATAAAATAAAAAAAATAATACTTTCAATTTTATCTAACTTACTAACATTACATCACATATGGATGATTGACAAATAACTCTATCTTCTTAAGTATCAAGACTTAAAATTATCTAGAAAGAATTGATGGAACCCTTCAATTTATCCATGATCATCATTGATTTCCAACTATATGCCATATCGATTAGACCTTTATAAAATTACAATACTTATTATAAGTCAAAATGTGCAAGAACTATTAAGTAATTATTCAAGTCATGAAATTCCTATAAATAACCCTAAATTCTTTTAAACCTAATTGATGAATGAAACTAATATTTTTCTAATTATAGTAACCTAATAGCAACAATCATACTCTCAATTGCCTCCAAGATTGGCAAGATGATGTGATGAAAACTGAAGTGAAACAATGCATTACAGGGTCTACACAAACTGAAGCTTGCGAAGGAACGAGATAAGAAAGTCGAGGGTTGAAGTGAAAACAATGCTTTACAAATCTACACAACCAAGCTCATGAAGGGACGAAATAGGAAAGCCGAGGGTTCAAGTGAAAACTATGCACTACGGATTTACAGAAACTAAAGCTTGTGAAGGGACTTGATAGGAAAGCTGAGGGTTACCTTCACAAAGTATGAAGCCGAGAAGCTGAAGTCAGGGGTAGACGAGGGTCCCGGACGTTGAAATCCCGTAGAAGTTATGGTTCTATGTTGGTTTCGGATCGGATCGGATCCCGCGAGGGCAGAGACGAGAGTTACGGATCGAATCTCTCGATTTCCTATCTTGTCGTGAGCTTCGACATAGACGAGAGTTTCAGTCGCGAGCTAGGGCAAAGGATGGATCGAGGGTACGGGGAGAACAATGAGTGCTAAAATGCGGGCAATATAGGAAAAAACACTCTCTTCGACCGAGGACCGTGGAAGGCAGAATCGAGTTGCAACTTGGTACCGCGACTCAAAATCCGGCTAATTTCGCGATCCAAACACATCGCACACCAAACGGGTCTTGTATTTTCAAAAGTTTATTTTTAATTATTATTATTAATATTATTATTTTTCAAATAAGCACTATGAATTCTTTTTCTAATCATACGCCCCACCTATTTTTTATTTTGTATTTGTCTTTATATAACGTTTATTACAATTGAAACTAATTTTTGCTCTCATTAATTGGTTAAAGCTATGATGATTAATCAATTTCATAAGATACGTTCAATGATTATTATTTATCTTATTCTTTTCAACATATAATAATTACATAAGTCTCTTAATGAATTTGAATTTTAAGTCACTTTATCGAATAAACATTTAAACTTTATCAAGATGGTAATAAGCATGTAAGGAGTATGATTTATATTATTATGCTTAAAAGTTCTCATTAATTGCTTAGAAGCTTCTTTAAAGAAACTTTAAAGCGTATTTCATTAAGAAAATAAAGAAGTAAAGAACGATGGCTAATTATGTATCTTTGACATACAAACTCAAATTTTTGTGTATGTGTGTATTCTAGTTTACTTGGTGCATATATTTTCTTACAATTTTTTATAATAAATAAATAAATTTAATTTACATATTTTAATTAGAATTTATTTATAAATGTTTAGATTAATGGTAATGTTAAGAATTCTTTTAGAATTATATTATGCGAATTTGAAGTGAAAAATTGTGCATGCATATTTTGACTTAAAACAACCACTTCATTAATGGCGGTTTGGAATCAATTTTATTTTTTATTTATTTTAAAATAAAACTGTAAAACCGACCAAAAGGAAAATGAAGATGACATAAAACAAATAATCTATTGCTCAATCATAATATTTGGCAACTCATAAACAATTAAAATCAAATGTTTTTATTTCAGAATAGATTTAGATTATAATATAAGAAAAATTATAAAATTTAGGGCGAGTAATTGACCCCTCAACTGTATCTGAGTTTCGCCTCTTAATCTCAGTATAAGCATGATTTAATTAACGTTAATTTCTAGAATTTGTCGGATTAAAGGGAATGCATAGGCAATGGCTTGGGTTACAGGTGAGCGCATAAACGCACTTCTTATCATGTAATTCTACAACAAGTACATTTAAACACAACCTAACCTACGCCAACTCTACAGCAGCCTAAGGGCTCTACTCGAGAAGAATAAGCTGAGAGATGCGAAATTATACCTGTGGGGAGTGAACAACATAAAATCAGACGACGCCTTTGATCACGGACTCGGTTCACGAACGGTGGCTGGGTCGGTCCTAATAGCAGGAATCAGGCACCACAGAGTGGAGAGTAGGAGGTCGTGAAGGTGGAGTGCTGGTTGGCGGCGACACAACAGATAACAGATGAGTATATGAGAGAGAGGTGGTTTGATGAAGCCGGCTAGTTGGAGAGAGGTGCGCTTGTCGACTTGATCGGGAGAGGAGACATGAAGACGAGAGGCTAGAATGGGGTGGCCTCTTTCTCAATTTTCACAGTGACTGGTGTCTGCGACGAGCAAGCAGAAGAAGGAAGGTGCGGGGAGGGAAGATGTTGCTTTAGCGTGGGTTTCTCAAAGAGAAGAGATTGAAGCCTGCGAGAGAGGCCAAGGGCTTGATTATGGGGCTGTAGGAGGCGAGTGAGAGAAAAGGAAGCCCCATGGCTGCCGCTGCTGGAGCCTGGGTCCAACCTCGAAACACAGAGAGACGGATGACGGTGGGCTTCAGTTGACGGCAGCCAGGGTTGAAAAGTCGTGGTTGCTCGGTAGAGAAGGGAGGAGACTGAGGTGCTCGGTGTTCTTTCTCACGAGAGAGCGAGAGTTGCAAAATTCCTAAGGCCGGATGTCGCTTCAACCTGAAAAATAACCCGATTATTTTCTACCCAACGCCCTAAGAAAAAAGAAAATTACAAATCCCATTCTCATCTTTTTAATATAAATAAAAAAGAAAATAAAATATTTTTTATTATATAAATGTATAAGGTCACAATAAAAATTGAATTCTTTTAAAAGAATTTTAGGAGCATTATGATCTTATTGGAATATCATTTTTTTTATTAAGCTTCTAATTGACAATAAGAGAGATTGATTTTCAATTTTAAAATACTATTAAATGATAACATCCTATCATTTCGACATTCATCAATTAAAGTCCAATTTAAGAGCAAATAGGTTCATTTGAACCGTCTTGATGATACAAATGACATGATGTGGCTCATTTCGAAAAGCAATGTTCTAATTAAAAAATTTTATATAAATGAAATTTAATACATGAAAGCTTGCTTGCTCATATTTTACATAAAATTGTCATAATTTGAGCCTCACATTTGTTGCATGCATAATTATTTATGATAAAGAATACGATGCAACTCGTGAAACTCAAACTCATGCTCCAGAAACAATGTGAAGCTATGAATGGTTATGCATTGATATGCAATGCATGGCTTGATATCACGACTAGGTGCCAGTGACGGTGAAGGTAGCGTCCACATAAATGTTGCACAAAAAATGATGATAATACCAACAGTTAATCTCTTTCTTAGCTCTCAAAAATTTGGGTTTGAGCAAAAGATGAAAGAAGAATATATGTGTATAGCCGATAAGAGTTGCTTGACAATTATAATCAATTGTCATTTGTGCTAATGACTAATGAAATAATCGACTGTAAAAATAAAAGTGTGTATATAATGTTTGTAATGAGTCAAGCTGCCGCACCTTATTCGTGTTGGCCTATTAATGTTATGCATGATAATCCTTTTTTTTGAGATGTACATAACTAGCACTTATTTGTTTCAAATGCTAATTATACCAAGGCCACATTATTCAAAGGCTAGAATAAATAAATTTATTTCCATCATCTAAAATATAATTTCAAGATTTTATGAAATATATGATGCTTTAACAAAAAAATTTAGATGATGGCAACACTGATGTGGATTATTGATGATTTCTCATCATATGGTTTATTATCATTGTGGAGCACAATAAGTTAGCATGTCTACATTGTATGTACTATTCTAAAGCATTTACATTAACACATGGTGAGAAAAATTCATGGTTTAATTGTCATTGAATATTTGTGCATGGAAATGGTCCATTTAAAAGAAAAAAGAGGCATTTTTGAAGAGCAGAGTTGAAAAGTGCACTCTACTTCTAAGATTGACTAAAGATGAATTATATAAGATAAGGCATGCAATATCGAAAATTATTGAGCACTTTAGGTTCATGATTCATCTAATGGAGTTAAGGATTAGGTTCTACATGACCTTTCTTGGAGACCAATGAGACTTGTGAAGACATGGCATACATTTCAAGTCAATGATTTTAGATTTCATATTAGTTCACACGCCAAAAAAAAAAAAGAAACAAATAATAGTAGAGTTGTTTAAAAATAATACTCATCAAGAGGATGGAGGATATTTTTATGGTGTCTTGTAAGAGATAGTCCAGTGCAAAATCTTAGGAAGCATGAGAGAGTCGTGGTGCTATTTAACTATGATTTGTTTGACTCAACACCAAATTTAGGGACTAATGTATACAAAATATATGGAATTATAAAAGTGAGAAGAAACAAGAGAAATTTATTAACAATGGCATATTTTTCATTGATTTTTCCCCTTAAGTGCCCTTATGTTTCCTTTATCTTAGTCTTCTTTAACTTTAGTTAGTCTACATGATTTTATTTATTTATATATAGAAATTGGATATATATGATATATATATATATATATTTTATAAATATCATTTAAAAGAGATTTAAATCATGTAGTATTAGGTTTGAATCTTTTCTAAAGCCAACTAAAATCTAATTGGGCATCCAGTGGTTAAATCTTAAATTCAAAATAGATGTCCAATTAGTGTTTGAATCATAGATGTCAAATCTTGTAGAGAGTCACCTTAATTCATCTATAAGTATTGCAAATAAAAAAAATTAAAAATTTAAGTTATATTATTACATATTTTTTTATTTTATTAAATCATATAATTTTGATCAAAGATGCCACATCGTCTATAAAAATTTATATTTTTAAATTTTTTTTTCCATTTCATAAATTTAAATTCACTTTCATAGGAAAAATTACCATTATACATTAAAATGTTGTAAAATTTTAGTGGCTTTTTTTCTTCTTAGTATTACCAGCTTTTTTATTCTAAATAAT